>CM038052.1:149488853-149868853 GCA_021397845.1 Areca catechu | reverse complement strand
GATGGTGGTGAGTGGAGGTGGGGAAGAAGACGATGAATGGCGATATGGGAGGCACGGGAAAGATAGGAGCACCAGTAGGCATTTAGAGAAGAAAGCCAGCTTTGGACAGTGGCGATAGGTGGTGGCACGATGGCTCTAGCATCTCAGGTCGGGCGGCAAATAGCTGAAAATCCTCCACAGTCCATGGCTCAGAGCCATGGACCGTGACCCATGGCTGCTAGTGGACTAGGTGAGCTTCTGTAGAATAAGCAGCTGGTCCATAATGGACCGGCTACTTTAAAGACTATGCATAACCTGATATTTTATTCTTTTCTCGATTTTAGCTTATTTGAACTTCGATTCACGTGCCATGATCCGTTAGATTCTACAAGTCAAGCTCTTCATATTGGTGTGCTTTTTAATCGATAATCCAATTGATTTTCTTAGGTTTTGTAGTTTCAAAAAATATCCATCATCTTAATATACCTACAAAAGCGGAAGAATCATGAATTAAACTTTTCATTAAATATTTTAATGAATATGTTGTACTTTGACTCGACATCTACTTTTCATGATTATACTCTAATTTCATCTTTTTCAAAGGTATTTTAAAAATAGTTAATTTGCAAGAAGGTCTCATTTAATTATGAAATTAGGTTTTTAAAAAGATGTTAGCACCAATAATTAGTTAAAATACTTAAAATAAATGCATAAATACATGATTTATCATATTCCCAATTTATTCATTACTAGTCCCTTAATAATGTAATAGATATATAAGTATTAAATTATAACCATGTGTCATCAAGAGCTTCCTTTATAATAACTGATTTAGGACTGATAGTAACAAAGCTAGCAAGTATCACTAACTATATATTAAGTTTCAGAAGTAGATTTCATAGTCAGCATAATTAAGAGCTTCCATAGAATTCATCCAAAGATCTACCGTACTTGTATTTGTGATAGCTAACCTAGCATTTTGGTACTAGCTTACAAAGGACAAATGTTTCTTCTCTTATTACCTACTTTGGTTTATTTTCTATACACCCCCATATCAAGCTCATGAATGTAAGGTAGCTTTCACACTACCTGGGTTTTTTTTTTCTTTTTTTTAGTGCTGAGAATGATAGCTTTTCCTTTACCATTTGATGCAAGTTTCCATACTTGACTTAGGTGCAGAGACTCGGTTACTGAGCTTAGGGCAATCCATATATACTCTTATATTTTGTATTTTTATTTTAGGTAGATAGCTTTTTCCTCAAATTCAAGATAACTTTCACATTACCTGATTTTTTTCAGGTAGGTAGCTCTTTCTTTAAATTCAAGTTTTTTTAATTGTGGTGTATATCAATTACCAATTTTTAGTAATAATTGGATCCTTAATTGACCTTACAACTAACACCTACTTTGCCTTGTCAGTGTACATGTATAATTGAAAGTGCTAATAGCCTTTAAGTAATCTAAGTAGGCCACTAAAATCTCGACCAACTAGTCTACTTCTTGACTCACTACAATCATTAGCAAATACTTTCTAACTCTATTCCTTTTTCTAATATATTTTGCTCAAGATTTTCTTTCTTGACACATGGATTATTCAAGATAAAACTTTTTTCTTTAAAAATTTTAGAAAATTTTTAAAGAAATTTCAACAATTTTCAAAGATTTTTCATAAGTTTTTACAAGCTTGTCCTGTCCCTACCTCCCAACTTAAATATCATTGTCCCTAATGATATAAAAAAGTTAAATAAATAAATTCAAACCATGAGGATAAAAAGAAATATATAGGGATAGATGTTACCTAAGAAAAGGAGCTTATCAATAAGATAAAGACTACAACAATCAATTTAGATTGAATTATTATTATTATTATTATTATTTTATTTTTAAGAGTATAAATATTGGGTTGCCTTCCAATAAGTGCTAAGTTTAACGTCTTTAGCCGGACATTATAAGAAAATCTAGTAATGATAGACTTTAATATATCCCTCATATCAATAAAAGGTAGGGCCCATTAGGAGGCCTTGTCATTATGGCAGGAAATTGTTCATAGATTACTCTATGATGATTAGCCTAAATCAATAAAGTACATTGGGCATGCAAGTTATTTTAAGATTTAAAAATATTATTATAGTTTATAAAATACTCAGGAAGGGATTGTGTTTGTTGAACCAAAATTGCAGATGGTAGTTTGAAAATTTCTTCAATTATGGGTTGATCTACCTTACTCTCCTTCTCAAGCATGATGTGTTTAGTCAATATCCCTTTCCATTTTAAAGCTATGCATCTTTTTCAGATTAATATTAAACCTATCTCCATACATTATTTTAATATTATGAAAAGATTTTGGAGGCAGATCTCAAAATTAGTGATGAATACGGATAAATCAATTATAAAATTTCTAAGATCATGATCCCTCATTTCAGTAATATCCCATCCGATAGCTTTTTTATGTGCTTTTAGAATACTACTAAATTTGGCTTCCTATATAAGGTTCACTGAGAAAGTTTCAAAGGGTGTATTAGAAAGTGATTTCAATTCTAGATCAAGTGGTGATCTAATAAGGAGACAATCGGTGGGCTAGGTAATGGCTCTTATTATTGATTAATCGAAAATGGGATGGTTTCAAAGTAGGGTATTTATATTAAGTTGTTTACTTGTGATGTATACCCATCTACATTAAAATTATCCATCCTAAAATGAGCCTGATATGGATCTACTAAATCCTGGGGGAGAACTATGAGGACGACTTCCTCTATTATGTTATATATTTATAGTTCCTAGGAAGGCTCAACTATTTCTATCATTGCATCTATTTATTCTTCCATCCCATTAAAAGGCATGGACAATTCTAGAGCACTAGAAACTGAGACCATAGGTGAGTGAGGTAATTATGAAATTGGTTCATTCCATAAGTTTAATTTCTTCATGTATTTTTTTGTCTTAGCCTAATTGTCTATATTGCTCTTTATGGCTGTGCAAAATTATTCTAAGAACAGTTCATTCCTAGGAGTTAGAGTTAATTATACAGGAGATAGAGGGTCATTAAAATTCTGAGCTAGGTATGGTCCCTCTAGGTTACTCTCAGGTTGACTAGGCAGTTTATTTTCCTCATCTTTATTAAGTTCAATTAATCAATGATCAATTTAATCTATTAGTTTATCGATAGATTCCTGTTGGGCCATAATTATTTATTGAAATTAAGCAAACCTATCGACATATAGATTGGTCTGTAAGGGAGGTGGGTATAATGCTTGCTGAACCTTCTCTTCAAATAATGAGCTATAATTAGTTGGAGAAGGTTGATAATGTGGATAGAGCTAATCATAATAAGGTATATTTATGAACATGGATCCTTGGATTGCCGAGGTAACCATTGGGTATGGTTGCTATGAAAGATCTGGTTAAACCTCCCAACCTGAATTATAGGCATTAAAGTATAGATTATTTCCTGAGCTGTAGGCCATTTGGATTTGATCTTGATAAACTTGATCATACATAGACTTAAGAGGTTGGTACACAATTGGGTATTCACTCTCAAAATGAGTGGGGCTCGAATAAACTTGGTGTACCAAAAAAAATGTTCTCTACTATAAGGATTCATACTCCTGGTACTGATTTAGTTTGTTGGATTATTTTGATTATTCAGATATGCAATCAAAGTTTTAGATCAGCACAATCCTTATTTATTTTTATATTTATTTATTTATTTATTTTTAAAAAAAGAGGAAAGGTAAGATGAACAAGGAAAAAAGATAAAAAAGAGTTCTAAAGATAAGGGCCTAAGGAGTCCTAGAGCTAAGGAAGAAAGAAAAGAATTAGTTAGGGTTTGATATTATTTACAAACAAGTTAACATAACATGAACTCTCTGTCCTAGGGTTATCCTAAATCTAGACAACTCCTAATTGCCAAGGCAACCTTGGAGCCCTCCAAGCAGAAATAACTAATCAACTGGCCAGGTAAGGTTAAGATCGGTGGGGGTCTCTCTGTTACTTTCCTTAGACATTATTAGATTAGCCAAGTCAGTCAACGGAACTAATTAAAAATTACCTTTCTTAAAGGCTACATCATCCTTGAACCCTTCCTAGATACCGGTCAATCAATCAATCCTGACTTGGTCCAACTCTTCCAGATGCCTTGTTTAATTGAGTTCGAGTTTCTTAGGGGCTGACGTCTAGTTGATTTTAATTAACAGACTTAGATTAATGCAACATGCAAGGTGATAATTTGTGGCCAAGGAAGGGTGATCAAATCCCCACATTATGTTATTCATGGATTGTTACCCTTAAAATATTTTATAAAAATATGCAATACAAAAATAGGAAGATATCCCAAATAAGTAATAATATTTTAAGTTTTAATTAGTTACTCTATTTTAGTTAAGTGTTATGTGATGTTTTTGTTTTCTTTTTATGTTATGTTATTTTAAGCAAGAGAGATTAAAGGCAGGTTTTAATCTTGATTAATTAGATATAAGAAAAAAAGAATAAAATTAGGTTAAACAAATAAAAAACTATAAATCTTATAATTAAGGTAAGAAATCAAATCAGTATTTAAGATAGTTAATTAAAAAGTTAAGAAATTTTTTTCAGATTTATTTAAAAAAGAAACTAAAATAGATTTTTTTTTTTTTTTAGGTTCATTTAAAAAGAAAGAAACTAATTAAAAGAAACTAAAACTATATTTTTTCTTTTTATGTTAGTTTGAAAAAAGGAAAGCAATAAGAAAAAAAAATAAATCTAAAAGAATTAGGTAGATTTTAAAGAAAGGAGACTAATTAAAGGAAACAAAAAAAGAAAAATCTTTTTTAGTTAATATGAAAAGGAAGAAATTAATTAGAAGAAACTAAAAAAAGAAAATTAATCTAGGATTAGAATTGATCTCATCAAAATAGTAAAACATTCTTTCTTCTTTTTTTCTTATTTTTTTGATCTGCAATAAGAAAAAAGAAAAATTAGTAAATTGAATTTACAAGAAATCAAATAGATAAAAAAATGTTAGCATTCATGCCTTTCCCAGTAATGGTACCAAAAACTTGATAGGATCATGATGTTATCGCTAGGATATTATGATTATCAGTTTAATTATCTAACTTCTAATTAATTAAAATTATGTAGAACATAGTGAATCGGGCCGAATCCACGAAGAAGGTAGTGCTTATGATAATATGAAATCTTTGATTTTTTTTAAAAAAATAGTTTAAAATCAAAAAAATTAAAATTAAAACTATGAAATAAAATTAAAATTTGAATACGTTCAATCTGCTAATCAGATCTTACCATCTACTTGCAAGAAAAGTAAAGGATATAAATTTAAATTGCATGAAAATAAACTTTGTATAAATTAAAACAATAATCTAATTACAAAGTATTGCCCAGGTGGCTTACCCAAGAGGGGGGGGGTGAATTGGATAATTAAAATTTTTGCAAGTATGTGCTCCTTTTTAAAGTTCTTAGTATGGTATGTGCTATGAGTTAAGTAACTAATGCAGAAGCAAATAAAAACACAAGAAACACAATAACAAACATAGTAGATTTTATAGTGATTCGGAGCAACCTAGCTCCTACGTCCACTACCCAATATACCACTTGGGATTTACACTATATTCACCCTCGGAATATAGTCGGATTGTTTTCACGGGCTCACAATCCAAAACCCAAGCTTGATTTTATCCCGAGCTCACCAAAAATCCAATACAATGTTAGTTTTATCTGGGCTTACTAACAACTACTCTTGGTTTTCAAAGGCTCACCAAAAATCTTTACAAACCCAAGTTACAGCTCCTATACTTGGAACAATTTAAACAAAGAGTAGAAAACACAAAGCAACTCTATGATAAATCGAAGTTATCTGATGGTTGCAGTTATAGCACTTGAGAAGCTCTCTTGATTTCTCTTTGAATGCTCTTCAAGGCTTCAAGCTTCTTTAATAAATGCCTCAAGAATTCTGATGGAAGTTAGGTATGGTCTTGAATGCTCTCTTGAGTGTTCTTTCAAAAACTCATTAATTTCTCATTCACTGCTCATGTATCCTTTCAAAAGTGATTCAAATTTCTTAAATATATTCTTCTTAACTAATTTCAGGAGGTTATAGTCGTTGTAGACTGTTGGGATTCGAAAAGTGACCGTTAGAGACCATTTTGGATTTTAAGAAAAAGTTTTGGAACTAGTCGTTACTCACCTAGAACTGTCATTCGAGTCGGCTTGGATGGGTAGAGTCAGCTCGGTTCCTTAGGTAGGTCAAAACTTCACTCTGGTCAAGTTAACTCTTCTGCTTCGAGTCGGCTCGCCTGGCTGGTCTTCAGAACTGAGATTTTCTGAACACTGAAAGAGTCAGTTCTTCGGTACATGAGTTGGCTCGGTGGTCTGTCTGAGAAACTTTCACTCTGGTCGAGTCGGCTTGATTTTCCTCGAGTCGGCTCGAATTCTCAGAACTTCAGAAATCATACTCTACCAGAGTCGTTTCTTCAGTCTCGAGTTGGCTCGAAGGTCTGCGTGCCAAAATTCTATGTGCCGTGCTAAACCTCGAGTTAGCTCTTCAGCAATGAGTCGGCTCTTGATACTTGTCTCCAAAAACTTTCCAAACTTTTCAGAATTCTTTCAAATGCATTCAATCAAGTCTAGAAGCTCTCCAACTCCATCAAACTTAAGTATAAGAGATTTAAACTAGAAAAAACATAAAGATAGCCCATTTTCATAAATATATAGTTAATATTTCTTTGGGCTAAATATTACAAAATACAGTTCTACAAAATAAACTTGTCATACACTAAGGTTATAGGAATAGTGGTCTTTCATTTAAAATATCTTACAAAAACTTAGAAAACACTTGGAAAGAGTTAGTAACTAAATGCATGCTCCAATATTTGGTTATCATCAAAATCATTCCAAGGGTCAAGAGTTTCTCCCTTTTTGATGATAACAAAACATTAGGCATGGAAAAACTTTACAGTTATGAGTATATAAACATTTAAACATCTCAATGTAACTTGTGTATGACTTTAAAATTGAAACATATCCATAAGTATCATGAATGTATTGAAGGTATCAAAACTTATCAACAAAGTATCAAGGCTTTTTAATTAGATATAATGTGTATCATAGTTAATATATATCAAAAGCTGTTTTTGCCTAATATGAGTTGAAGTCTATAATGTATCAAGGCAAGTTGAATATCAAAATGTATCAGAGTTTGCAATTGTATTGAGAAATGTATCAGAGTTTAAAGTAGCAAAAAGTATTAAAGTTAGCAAGAATGTATCAGAGCTACTATCAGAGCTATTAAAGGTAACAGAAATGTATCAGAGCTCAGAGTTAGTAGGAATGTATCAGAGCTATTAGTATATAGAGATAAATCAGAGCAAGTTATGATTAGAGCAAATTTAAGAAAATTTGAGTAACAGAGATAACTCCACCTGTTTCATGCACAACCATGCACATTTTCAATAGATTAGCCAAAAGATTTAGTAATGCACAACCATTACATGCTATTTTTCCATGCACATACAATTACTCTCCTTTTTGTCATTAATCAAAAAGGGTTCAAAAGCAAATTTCATTCCCTTTTTAAATAGTATAAGAAGATCAATAATATTATTTAAGAAAATTTCACCTTCTTATAGAATTTTCTTAATTGCAATTCTTCATTAAAATTCTCCCCCTTATTAGGGTAATTAAAGAGATCAAACATGATATAACAACATTTCATTACACATTGATTTGTAAAAAAAATATTTCATTACTATAAAAGAAGTATAAGATAGTTGCAAAAAAGACATTTCATTGCATCAAAATACAAGAAGTGTTCTTCTTATAAGATACAACAAAAAGAAACAATAAACAGATACACCAACTAGTCTTCTTCCTCACTAGAGGAAAAGCCAATTTCTAAAATAGTGGAGGATGTCTTAGTCATCAAAGGTTTGAATCTAAGATCTCTATTTCTAGTCCTAGTTGGGACCTTAGATACTTTGGATTTTAGCTTAGGCTTAGATTTGGGTTTGGTACTAGTTGGGGTAGGCTCAACTTTAACATTAGTAGGTAGAACAGGGGGTTGTGAAGCAAGAGGAGTAGGATCAAATAGTCCTGGTGCAGAAGGAGGTGGTGACTGAGTAGGCTCTCTAGAAGCTGAAGCTCCTGAAGCCTCAGCGATGGAAGAAAATCTCGATAGGAGCACCCAAATAGTCCGAAGCTTGATAGAGATGCCCTGAAGTCCCTTCTATAGACACTGAAGCTCTGCAGTATGCTGGGTACTAAGAGCATCTGCTGCTCCTCTCAGTCGACCAAAATTTGTGCACAGGTCTCTAATATTAGACTGAATGTCATCCTGCAAGTGCTGGCGACTCTCAACTACCTCAACTCTAAAAGACAACTGACTCAGCTCCATCCTAATCTCCTGAAATCCAGTATCAACTGTTTGACGAAGCTTGCCAAACATTAATGAGAAGGTGCTCATCAGGGACTCTAAAAGCTGTCTTAGCTACTGTGCAATGAAGGCCTGTGAAGCAGTCGAAACAATGGTCGATGCTAAAGGTGCTGATGGAGCAATTGAAGGTCCTGGTGGAGTCCTAGGACTACTAGGCTATCTCTCTGTCTATCTATGCTCCTCTGCATCAGCCTCTGCAACATGATCATCATCATCACCTCTGTCAGTGGTAGTCTCAGTATCAGCCATGGGGTGCTCTGCTTGATCATCATCATCCTCATTTGAACAAGGGTGTACCACCCTCTATCTTGACACCCTCTTCGACCAAACTCCCTCAACCTGATGGTAACCCATCCGCTGTAGGGACTTCGTCAAGTAGGTATCAGTATGATGCAGTGGTCTACCGTCCTCTTTAGTAAGGTCTATCCCAAAGTCCTGAATAGTAAAGTGAAAACCATGCCAAAGAGAAGGCATGCTTTCACCCTCCTTGCTGCTTCCCTCATCTGAACCAGCATAATGTACAAGAGATTGAGGGCCTCCCCCTCAATCAAGCATCTCATAAAGGCCAGATCTTGCTCGCTCACCCAATCAAATTAGCTTGTCCACGATAAGAAAATCCTGCTAATCATATTATGCAACAATCTCATTTCCAGTGACAACATGTTGCCTGTACATTCCCCACATCATCTACATCTCTTCTCTCAAGGATGAGTCTAAGGGTTTTCTTCTTATCTTTCAATACTAAGTGATTCAGTCCTTCATTAGGCATGTGCAGAACATTGCTCAATCTTTCCTCATCCATAATTAGCCTTACACCTTTAATAGTTGATTCAATGTGATACTCACCCAGGGTAAGGTTTTCATAAAAGTTTCTTACCAAATTAGGATAAGTCAGAGTGTCTAAAGAACAAAAGTCACTCCACCCTTGAGCCTCTATCCATTCTCCTATTCTTAGCCCTAGTTCTTCCCAAAATGAGAAAACTATTCTTCTTCCACTGGTAACTGGGCGGTTAGCCATTGAGATTACCTGTCACAGTGGAGAATGAGACTCATTCCTTTCTTCCTCTTGTTCTTGAACAGGGGTCGACTCTTCTTCCCTATGTTTTGACCTTCTTTCCCTCTGTGCACTGGATTCCACATGCCTTGCCCTCTTCCGTACTACCATCCTTGGAGCCATAACCAGAAATCAAAGGTGGGAGAGGATGAAATTCAAGCAAGGTGGGGTAGAGAGAGTGGTCCCTAGGCTTTGGAAGGGTTTTTTGGTAGTTCGGCTAAGGTTTAACAGGAAATAAAAGCCCTAGGTTTGGTCATACGGGTTATATAAAAAGCCCGACATCCGAGTCGGCTCAGCCAAAAGTATGACCGCTAGAGTCGACTCGAGCAAAAATACTCATAAAAGGTTCTAAATTGCTTCAAAAGGTTTGTTATGATAGAAGGACACTATGTAAGGTGGTCATTGTCCTTAAATTGATGTAGGAGGTCTTCTAGATATTTTTTTCTTAATTTTAGAAGAAATTATGTCAAAAGTTTTAAAAAGGATCACATAATTTTAATTCCCCTCTAATCATTTCAAATCTGTAGGCTCAGGTAGGCAACCTAAGAGGGGAGGTGAATTGGATTTTATAAAATTTTTGTACTATTTAAAATATGAACTAAAGCAAGTATGTGCTAATGCAATTCAAGTGCTTGTGTATTTCAAATAAATGCAGCGAAAATAAAGAAATAAAAGTACAAGAAGAACAATCACACAAACACAAAGGTTTATAGTGGTTCGGTGCCAACCAAGCATCTACATCCACTCCCCAAGAACCCCTTGGGAATTCCACTAAGTTTGATTTTATAACTTAGGCTCACCAACAACCTTTAGAACTTGTTTTGTCTTCGAGCTCACAAGTCAAACCCTAGTTGGTTTCAAGGCTCATCAACAACCACCCTTGGTTTTACGGGATAACCAAGAACCTAAACAACTTATTTTGGCTTCGGGCTCACAGGTAAAATCTTAGTTGGTTTCAAGGCTCACCAACAACCACTTTGGTTTTCAAGGCTTACCAAAAATCTCTTTGGTTTTCCAAGGCTCACCAAAAACCTTAAGTAAAACAATGTAAGAGCAAATATAAATGAATACAATAAAAGCTTTCTAAAATAAAGCAAATATCTCTTTGAAGTCCTTGAATATTGATGAAGATCTTGTCTTCAAGTTGATGAAGCCTTTGATTGATGCTTGTAGATGTAGACTTTGAATGCTCTCTTTGAAACTTGGAAGCTTGAAGGCTTTGAATCACTCAACTCTTGAATCCTTTAAGAATATTCAAGAAATTCTCCAAAGGATTGCTTCCCCATTTGATTCTTGATGTTTATATAGCCTCCCAATACTTAAATGACCGTTTATAGCCGTTAGAGAGGAAAATATAGCCGTTGGAGCCAAGTTGGAGAAGTAATGCAGTTCAGAAAACTAGCCGTTACTGTTCAAGTGTTGACACTTCAGTTTTAAGTGTCGACACTTCATTCTTCAGGTGTCGATACTTCACTTCCAAGTATCGACACTTCAGCTCCATGTGTCGATACTTGACTGAAAGTGCTTTCTGAAGTTTTCTGTTTGTCTCAAGCCTTGAGTCGACACTTCACTCTTCAAGTATCGACACTTGATTCTCAGGTGTCGACACTTGCCTGTGCCATTGCTGAAACATCTTCAAATTGAAACTTTAACCTCTTCAAGTTCTTCCATATTAATTTCAAAGTCCATATACTTGATTTTCTATTAATTTAAGGACTTTTTCAACTGAAATACAAGCATTTTTTCATCCAACATGATTCAGTATTAAGATCTGAAAAATACACTTAAAATATAATAAGTACTCATATATACTTAAACATTTTATCAATCATTAAAATCAAGACCAGATTCAATAAAATCTTTCTTCATTAAGTGGCTTAGTAAAGATGTCAGCAAGTTGGTTTTTAGTTGGAATGATTCAAGTTCAATTTTTCCATTTTGTATATAATCCCTAATAAAGTAATGTCTAATTTCTATATGTTTTGTTCTTGAATGCTGAATTAGATTTTTTGTCAGATTAATAGTACTTGTGTTATCACATTTGATAGGAATTTTTATTTGAATAACATCATAGTCTTCTAGTTGTTGCTTAATCTATAACACTTGTGCACAACTCCCTGCAGCTTTATATTCTACCTCAGCAATGGATAGTGCTACAGAGTTTTGTTTCTTATAGTGCCATGAAATTAAGTTCAACCCTAGAAACTGGCAAGTACCCCTAGTACTTTTTTATCAATTTTACATCCACCATAATCAACATTAGAAAAACTAATTAAATCTAACGAAGATTGCTTAGAATATCATAGACCAAGGTTACTTGTTCCTTTAAGATATTTTATAATTCTTTTGATAGCAATTATATATGATTCTTTAGGATTTGATTGAAATCTAGCACATATACATACACTAAACAAGATATCAGGCCTACTTATAGTTAAATACAATAATGATCCAATCATACCTCGATAAAGCTTTAGATCAATGTTGCCATCATCTTCATCTTTACCTAATCTACAGGAGGGGCTCATGGGTATGCTCATTTCTTTAGATGACTCCATACCAAACTTTTTAATGATCTCCTTGATATACTTTGCTTGGTTGATAAAAATTCCTTCCTTTGTTTGTTTAATTTGGAGTTCAAGAAAATATGTTAGTTCATCCATCAAGCTCATTTCAAATTCACCCTGCATCAACTCAGCAAATTCTCTACAAAGATCCTCATTAGTTGCACCAAAAATAATATCATCTACATAAATCTGTACAACTAACATATCATTCTCTTTCCTTTTAATAAATAATGTTGTATCCACATTGCCTTTAATAAAGTTACTTTCAAGTAAGAACTTATTCAATCTATCATACCATGCTTTAGGTGCCTATCTTAATCCATACAATGCTTTATTAAGTTTAAAAACATGATTTGGAAGAGCATGATTTTCAAAACTTGGTGGTTGTTCTACAAAAACTTCTTCAGAAATAAATCCATTCAAAAATGCACTTTTTATATCCATTTGAAATAATTTGAAATTCATGTAGTAAGCAAATGCAAGTAATAATCTAATAACTTCTAATCTTGCTATGGGTGCATGAGTTTCATCAAAATCTATTCCTTCTTCTTGATTATATAACCTTTAGCCACTAATCTTGCTTTATTTCTAATTACTTTTCCTTATTCATCCAGCTTATTTTTATAAACCCATTTAGTTTCTATTATAGGATGGTCTAAGGGTCTGTTCACTAAGGTCCATATATTATTTCTTTCAAATTGGTTAAGTTCTTCATGCATGGCTGATGTAGGAACATCAAGGCAGACCAGAATTTCAAGGAATCAATTATTTTCTCTATTTTATGTGTTGGGAAGTTAGTCACAATTTTTCGATGAGTACATTGAGTCATATAATAAAGTGAGTCAATTGGATTCACTAAGTTCTTTGAGTCCTGTAATTTTCATTCAAATCAAATTCAAAAGAAGAACCATCAGACCCCAGCTCATGCGCTTGGGCCCCCAGTCATGT
Organism: Areca catechu; assembly: GCA_021397845.1. Taxonomy (NCBI): domain Eukaryota; kingdom Viridiplantae; phylum Streptophyta; class Magnoliopsida; order Arecales; family Arecaceae; genus Areca; species Areca catechu. Next base: position 149,855,883 of record CM038052.1, on the reverse strand, counting down.
TCACCAGCATTGGCACCCCAAGCTCCCCAAGTATCAGTGCCCCAGGCCCCTTTTATGCCATCCCAGCTCCTAGACCCAAGAGGGATGGCTCCTTAGTCCAAGCCCACAAGAAACTGGTGCCCTTCCTAAGCCCACTATAGTTGGCGCCCATGTTTTGACCCAGTCCAAGATGCCCAGGCCTTGATCCAGTCCAAGAGGATTTCTTACTAGCCCAAGCCCATGGAGAAAAGTTAAAGCTTCCAAGTCCAACAAGAAGTCAGCTAGCATAATTCTACAAGGAGATCAGTTTTTTAATTTTATTCACTTTTGTACTCCAACTTTGATACAAACCTGTACTCCAACTTTGACAGGGAAAGGGCTCTGGGTGAATCTATAAATACCCACCCCCTCCCCTCTTGTAACAATAATTTTTCATGAATGAAATTAAGGGTTTTTTTCTATAATGCTTTGTTTCCTCCATATGGAGTGGGTGTGAGACCCGTTTGCCTTTATTCTTCAGAACATCGAGGGGTGTGAGGCCCTAGTTATTATTAGATAGTTTTCATTCTCTAAACCCTAGCCGCCCTCCACATCTCTCCACTCTAGGCTGCCCTCTCTAAATCCAGATGCCTAAGCATCATCCAAGGTCGCCAGCCCCCTGCAACATCTCTTCTGCCATTCTTTCGTCTTTTCTTCCTGTTTCTTATTTTTCCCTTCTTCTACGTAACTAACCTTAGATGTTAGCAGGATCCCTCAAGAGAAGCGACCTTCAGATGAAGTCTTCTTTGCTCCCGAACCAATCTAAAAAAAAGTTGGCGGATCCACGGGAAAGTGACTGGATCATCCACGCGCCGATTCGAGTGGAGCGATCTCATCTATGGCATCAAGACATCATTGCTTGGTAAGTTCAGTCCAATTCCCTTATCTCTTTGTCTGATTTTTGAAGATTGAACATGCACCTAATAGGCCTTCTTAGTCCTAGGATCCTAGTTTTCTTTTTCTCTTTGATAGTTTCTAGCATGTGGATAGGATACTAACAGATACAGGATAACCCTAACCTGGTCTTGCCTAGTTTTGGGAATCAAATCATAAAAAAATATGAAACTATTTGTTTTCTTTAATCTGATTTTCATCATATTCATCCTTTGCATATCATCCTGCATCATGTTAGAATCTCGTCCCTCATCATTTTTGGTATCAGAGTAGGATTAGGGCATGTTCTTGCATCATAGGTAAAATTCTTGCATCCTGAAATCTACGTAACTAGTCTAAACATAAGATTATTTCCCCATCAAGAATTTTTGGCTTTTTTCTGAATCTCATGTCATTTAATATTTGTTTGGTCCTCTATTTTAATGCAATTTCTTGGTATTTTTTTTTGTCTGAAAAACAGGAAAAATCTGCATCAAAGCAAACCCTAACATAAATTCTGCATGCTATTTTCTGCACTAGCAGTCCAAATATAAGTCTGGTTTTCTAACTTAAACTTGTTGTTTTTGTCTGTTTTTTGAATTTATTAATCTATGTTTAATCATATATTTTCTGTAGTTTTTGTGGAATATTTTCAGATCTGAAAGCAGGGTAAATTCTGCATAAAACATCACCCTAACAAAAAAATCGGCTTGCTGAAATCTGCTAGTAGTCTAAACCTAGGGTTTATTTTCCATCATAACCTTATTGTTTTTTCCTGATTTTTGTATCAAGTATTATCTAATTAGTCCTCTATTTTTCCATAATTTTATTTTAATTTTTTCTGATCTGAAAACCTAGATAAGTCTGCATGAGAATTAAGCATACATTGCTGAAACTTTCTGCATGCTTAGTTTAGGTTAAACCTAATCACCCATCCAAACCACCCAACTCAAGCCAATTTTGATTGATCACTTAACCAAATTTGAATTAAACTGCCATCTAATAAAAAAAAGATAAAAAAAAAATTTTATTCTCTATTTTCTGATTTTAGATTGCATCAGATTTCATCATGTGCTCATCATTTGCATTAACTCAATCTTAAGGGAACTCTACTCTGTTAGATCAGGGCAGGATTTCATCACCTGCCCTTGGCCCAAAACAACCAACCTACGTTAGAGCCCAAGCCTAATAAAATTAACTAAAAATCTAATTGATTTAGGGGCACCAACAGGTCGGGTCTGAGTTTTGTGGAAAAACTAGTGTACTCAATCCCCTAACTATTACTGGAAACTGGTGTCTAAGGCTAGAGGTCCAGAGGCAAATGCCCTAAGTGGACTGATGGTTTTAAATTAAGACCCTGTGACAAGCAGGGGGAGTCTCCCACCACCACACGTTTTACCTGGCCAGTGGATGGATTAGTTGTTGAGTTGGGTGTAAGTTGAGTTGACCCATTCAACTTTGACTCTAGGTCTAGTAAACCCTAGTACGATTAACCCTTGTGTGCTTGGTTGCATCATAACCCTTGTGGCTTGATTGCATAACCTCTAGATTAGGAGTCTAACCTCACCAGTAGTCTCAAACCCAACCCAGCCGAACCATGGAGTTCCCTGTAGTAACCATAGAAACCTTACTAAAAACCTTCAACAAACAATATGCCCAATTAAACACCCAGATGAACCAAATGAATGCCCAATGACCACCCAGATGAATGACCACATGACCCATAGGTTAGACCAAGTAAAAGATCAATTAGGAATTGTAGAGAGGACCCATACTAGACCTAAACCTGAGTCACCTTTGCCCACACTTTCCAATCCTAGGAGAGCCCCACACCCTGTACCAATCTTAGATCTTAGTGTAGAGAGAACCAATTATGAGTTCATAGACCAGAATGAGAGAGCCACTAAGAACTTCAGGCTAGAAGCACCCACGTTCGATGACACCCTAGATACTAAGACCTTCATAGATTGGGAAGGAGTCATGGAACAAAATTTTGAATGGTATGAGATGACTAAGGACATGAAGTGTAAATTTGCCAAACTAAGATTAACCAACCATGCTAGGTTATATTGGAAAAACGTAGAGCGCCTAATCAGACAACGATACAAAGCTCCCATAGATACCTGGATGGCCATGGAGCTAAGACTTAGGGAGAAATATGTTCCCCTATCCTACCAACAGAGACTTCTAGACCAATGGTAGAGATTAAGTTAAAGAAGTAGGTCCGTGTCAGAATACATAGCCAAGTTTGATGAGTGTGCCATAAGGTATTGCTTAGACAAGTCTGAATCAGTGACCTTATCTAGGTTTAGGGCTAGCCTTCGTGAAGACATCCAGAGAGAGCTATTTTTGAGGAAAGCCAATAATCTTGAGCAAGCCTACCAAATAGCCAGATCCTATGAATCCATATCCCAAGAACCCAGATCCTCTGAACCTAGATCCTATGTACCCATGTCTTATGTACCCAAAGAATCCATAACCCATAGATCTGAGCCCACATCTTATGAGCCCAAGGCCCTTAGTCGACCCGAACCCCATAGGATTAGTATCCCTAGATATGAGCCCAGTATTAGTCCACTTTCCCTTAGTCCACCCACCCCTACCATCCTTGAGTGCCAGCCGAGTATTAATCAGGTACCCCTTAGTTAACCTAAGCCCATTAGGACTAGTGCCCCTAACCCAAGACCAGGTCCTAACCAAGCCTACCCAAGCTGACCCAACCCTAATCCAACCTGACCCAACCCTAGTACCCCACTAGCCCATAGGGAAGACAAGGGTAAGGCAACTGAAACCTAGAGGAACCTGAGTCCCAACCCGAATACCTATTTTTGATTTCATAAGATGGGACACTAGGCTAGATAATGCCCAATCCAGTCTATGCACATAGGAAAACCTGAATAGGAGATACCTATAGTTGACCCAGGATTAGCTGACCCAGACCATACCCAGACTAAAACCAACCCAGAGTTAGTTGACCCTAACCACACCCAAGCTGTAATGGGAGAATAGTTAGAGGAAGAGAACCCAGATACTGCTATTAGAGTCCTACTTGAGAAGACTTTAGAAGATAACCCAATTGTAGAGCCTAGTCCTGAATTTCATGAGCTAGAAGAGTTTATTGAGGACTTGGCTTATTTAACCCAGTACCCTCAGGATGAGTCACTTCTTTGATCCAAATTGAAGATCTCTTTCCTAAAATTAGTAACCCATTCTTCCATAAGGCAGACCCTGTAGATATACCTAAACCCCGTAAGGTTAACCTATTAGTCTAGGACTAATCCCTGAAACCCCTTATTGTATCCTATTCTATTCGATTAACGCCAAACCCTTTTCTCTATCCTACCAGGCTAACCCTGAATCCACCTCTTATTTTCTACCCTTTCTTGAAGCTTCTCATGTTTCTCTAACTATTAGTTTGCATTTTATAGAAGTTAGCATGTTGCATACATTCATTGCGCATGTTAGGTTTGCATCATATTTCTGGCATGCTCTATGGCATTTAGTAGGAGTACATGCATCGTTCTCATCTACATGTCACCCACCTGACTAAGGGACAAATCCATAATTGTAGTTTAGGATTTAGTCATGTCTGCATATCAATCGAGTCTGCATATCAATAAGTGTTGGCATGAGTCATTTGCCTGCATTAGGTGTTATGAGTTTTGCACTGCATGATTAGAGATCTATATAAGGAATTAATCATAAGATTAATGTGAGCAATGATTTTATAAAAAAAAACATGGTTAATTTCTAAAAAGAGTCTAAGAGTTTGCTAGGAAAATCTTGTGATGATTAGGCTACTTACCCGTAACTGGATCCGTCAAAGTGATAAAGAATGTTGGACCTAGTGCCTAAGTTACCACCTAATTAGGCATTAAGCTCAACCTTTAATATCTCAGACTTAGTTGAGTATAGGGAGCCAGCAATGATACCCAGTGAGCCTATTGAGCCTGACCCTTTTCTTGAAAGTGAACCCAAACCTTATTGTCCACCATCAAATTAGGCTGTGAGAGGAATTAAGCTTATCCTGGACGACCAAGCCATCAGTACCCAGATCAAAGGCTACCATATCACTTGGTTCATTGGCAAGGTCGACTGAGATCTGAGGATTCGTGGATTACTCGAGAGGATCTGCAACTGATAGGGACATCAAATCAACCCTAGTTTACTATGGGTCCCTGAGTTTTGACTCCTTTAGCCATGATTTCAATTTTGTCTTTGAGTCCAATAATCTGGCTGTGTTAGCATTTAAGTCTTGTATTTGGACCATGAGTTTTGTTTTATAGGCTTTGTTACACTTGAGCCTATACCTTGGCCTCTGAATCTCATTTTGGGCCTTTTTACATTTGAGTCCTATAATTAGAGTATTGAGTCAAGTTTTGGATGCTTAGTGAGCCTTATGAGTCATATAAGTTTTGAGTTTTATTGAGTCCAGTCTAATTTTGTAAGAAGACTCAAGTCACTTATGAAGCCACTCAGCATAGTACTCCAACCATTATAAGGAATCTAATCATCCACATAATTGTGCCACTTGGAAAGCATGGAAGGAGTCTTGGAGCTATCATTAAAGACCTGGATGATAAGTACATTAGCCCACCAGAAGGAGATGGATACCAGGAGAACCCTAGAGCCTGCCCAGCACTGAAATGGGCCACCCAAAACCCTGGCCCATCCTCAAATTCAGCGCCCTCCTTATGGTCACCTCTCATGTTGGCACCCCACTTATGGTCACCTCCTTTGGACCAAGTCAAAGAGAAGGAGAGGAGTAATCTTAGTGAGAAGAGGGAGTTTGAACCTATTTGGAAGAGATCTCTATGTACTTGAGTAGGAAAAGGATTAGTGGGAATTCTCTTGTATGCCCTTACTTGGAGCCCAAGTTTGTAAGCCTATTTAAAGGACCCTTCTTATGTATATTGGATGTTCATGAATATGAAAACTTTCTTGAGTTCTTCTCAACTCTTAGTATGAATTCTGAGTGAATTTGTGTGATTAAAGGTATCTGTGTGATCCCTTAGGGTATCTGTGTGATCCCTGTGCCCTGCCTCCAAGCCGCCTGCCTCTTCATCTCTTGGCCGTCCACTTCTAAGCCTTCCTTTTCTTTGCTTTCTTTAGCCTTCAAACTTGTTTCTTCTCTGATTTCTAATCCTTGTTAGGTGATTTGCAGGTCCCTCAAAGTTCATGAATCCAGGATTCTAATCGGTAAGCTTTCGAGCCATCGGATTGAAAGCCATGAATCCGTAGGGTCTCCGACTTATTTTTCTAGGCCGTATCTGAGAGCGTAGAGCGAACTCTTCATGGATCAATCTTCAAATCTCTACCAGGTATACCCCCTAGACTTCTTTGGTAGCAGTATTGCAGAGAAGCTAGTCCTAACCAGGGCTTCTTAGCCTTGGTGGTCATGTTTCTTCACTTTGAGGATTTAGTTCTGCATGCCTGTGCTTCCAAAAATTCTATAGAATTTCTTACTTAATAACATGGCTTGAAACTCAGGATACAAACTCCTAACTTAATTCCTAATACACAAAAAATAATTGTCATGCCTAATTTGTCCTGCATCATTTGGTATCCGAACCAGGTTTTAGGGCTAGTTTCTACATCCCATAAGTTTTATATATGGTTTGTTGGTTTTACTATATCTACATGTAAGTAAGTCAGAAAATCCTAATTTTTTATTTTGATGGATTCCACATAATTTATAATATTTTTCCAAATTTTCTCATGATTTATTTCAGTCTGTAAACTTTTTTCACACCTATTTTTTTTTTCCTAGAAATTTCTGCATCCTATCTCTGCATTAGGTGTCTAGATTTTGGTCTATTTCATCACCTTAAGTATTTTATTTTTTATTTAAGTTTTCATGGTATATCCTTTGTTTAGTCTTGATCTTTGTCATAATTTTTAATTATTTTTACAGAAACAATATAATTACTAAAATCTGCATATTAGGAACTTTAACCCGAATCCTAAGATTTCTGCATATAGTCTGAAAAACCCTAGGTTCTGAATCATCATCTGAATTTTGTTTTGTTTGAAACTTGGTAAAAATCATTTGAACTTTTCATTCTCTGTCCTGAAATTTTTTTGCATCAGAAACTGAACCAAATTCTTCATCGAATCAAATCCTAATTTCTATTCTACATACTTGATCAAACCAAACATAATCACTTCCAAACCCTACCTCACCTAAGCCCAAAATTGTTGAGTCTCAGGTGGTGCATTCATGGCTAGTCGGGTCAATGTACATGTGTTGATCTGGTCTATCATGGTTTTCCATGATGAGTCTAGAGCTAGGGTTGAGTCTGGTATGAGTCCTAGGTGTTTAGGCTCAGTTTTGGTCAGTCTAGGTCTTTAGGTCGGTTCTTCTGTTGTAAGAGTTGACTCTGTTGGTTGGCACATCTCAGAACAGGTAATTGTGGACTGGACGGGTCGACTCGGATACACAGACAAAAAATCTATTATCTAGAAGAGTCGGCTCGGATGGATTCGAGTCAACTCGGAAGCATAGACAAGAAATATGTTGTCTGGAAGAGTCGGCTCGGATGTATTAGAGTCAGCTCGAATGAATTCGAGTTAGCTCGGATATATTAGAGTCAGCTCGGATGAATAGTTAGAAAATTTGTTCTGGACGAGTCGGCTCGAATGTTTTTGAGTTGGCTTAGATGACGGGTGAACTGTTTTGAACGGTGCCAACTGGGAGAGTTTTTTGGAATCTCAGGCACGTGTGACCGAGGTATATATATATTGTATTCTCGTAAGAGGATAGTGGTGGTGGTGTAACGAACTTCTTGGAAGTTAAAATCACTTTCTCCCATGAAAACTTTTCTATTCTTCTTCTTCTTCTTTTCTCTTCTCCCGTTCTTGTTGTTCTTGATCTTCATAGACCTGATTCCTACCATGATCTTCAATGAAGATTGTTAGTAGATGGTCATCCACAACTTGGTGATACGCTTCCACAATTGCTTTGTTGATCAAAGCGTTCGTTCTTGATCGGGAACAAGACTGTTTTAGAAGATTTGATTCGTGAAATCTAGTTGGGTTTGGAATCAAATTCTCTACATTTGGTATCAGAGCAAGGTTCATGGAAGAAAGATCTCAAGATCAGAGGGTTGGAAGTAAGGCTTCTTGTAGGTATGGTTTTTATATCTCTTGAATTCTTGGTTCTGGTAATGGCATCAAGTGGATTCAAAGTAGATTTTGAGAAGTACGATGGCAAGGGAAACTTCAACCTATGGCAGCAAAGGGTTAAAGATTTGCTGGTTCAACAGAGAATCTACAAGGTCTTGGTGAAAGAAAGACCAGAAAAGATTAGTGTTGAAGAATGGGAAGAGTTAGAAGAGATTGCTTTCAGCACCATCAGGATGTGTTTGGCTGATCAAATTTTACCTGAGGTGTGTTTAGAGGCTACTGCAAAAGGTCTTTGGAGAAGACTGGAGAACATATACATGGAAAAGAACATGATGAACAAGCTATGGCTGAAGAAGCAACTATATAGCTTGAGAATGCCTGAAGGAGGAGATCTTGTTGCGCACATTCAGTGATTCAATCAGGTTTATTCTGAGATGATAAGTCTGGATGTAAAGATTGATGAAGAAGATCGAGCATTGTTATTGCTGTGCTCACTCCCTGGATCATATGATGGTCTCATAACAACTTTAGTTTATGGGAAGGAAACCCTAAAACTATGAAGAGGTTGTTGGTGTGCTCAGATCCAATGAGCAAAGAAAAAAGATCTGCAAAGGCAATCCTAACTCAAAGGTTCTTGCTGTAAATGAGAGGCGAGGAAGATCTAAGGAAAGAGCTAGGAGAATGTCTAAGGACAGATCTCAGTCTCGGAACCACAAGAATGTGAAATGCTACAAGTGTCGTTAGCTTGGGCATATCAAGAAGAATTGTCCTCTTTGGAAGACAGAAAAGGAAAGTGCTAACACTAGTGGTGCAAATACTTTGGAAAGCAATGGAGGAGTACTAGTTGTATTAGATGGATCAATGGATTGGGAGAATACCTGGATTCTGGATTTTGCATGCTTATACCACTATACCTCACATCGGGATTGGTTTTATACCTATGACAGGTCAGACGGAGGTAGTGTAAGTCTTAGTGATGATCACCCCTGTATGGTAGCTGGAGTAGGCACTATTAGGATGAGGATGTATGATAGAGTGATAAGGACTCTATCTAATGTCAAACATGTACCAGAATTGAAAAAGAATTTGATTTCTTTGGGCTACTTTGAAGAGCAGGGATATGCTTTTAGTTGCCAATCTGGTAGTGGATGTTTGAGAATTACCAAGGGAGCTTTGGTGGTAATGAGAGGAAGAAGACTGAGCAATAATCTATAAAGGATGGAAGGCTCAGTGATAAGTGATAATGCTGAAGTGCTTGCAGTGGCACAGGAGGAACAATTGAAATATAAACTGTGGCACTATCGAATGGGTCAAATGAGTGACCGAGGGCTCACAGAGTTAAGCAGAAGGGGGAACATCCCAGCTTTGAAAAAGGATGGAAATGACCTGTGTGAGCCGTGTATCTTTGATAAATAGCATAGAGTTAAATTTGCTGTTTTTACCAAGCCAAGTGAAGGAGTGCTGGATTTGGTGCACTCGGATGTATGGGGACCAGCTCCTATTTTATCTAGAGGTGGAGTAAGGTATTTTGTTATCTTTATTGATGACTTCTCTAGAAAACTGTGGGTGTATCTGATAAGGGAAAAATCAGATGTATTTGTCCAGTTTAAAGCTTGGAGAGCTGAGGTAGAGAAGGAGACAGGAAGACATGTGAAGTGCCTTCGGACTAATAATGGTAGGGAGTATTGTAGTACAGAGTTTAGAAGTTACTGTGAGGATAATGGTATCAAACGCCATTACACAGTAAGAATGACCCCACAGTAGAATGGTGTCACAGAAAGGTTGAACCGGACACTATTGGAGAGGGCAAGGAGTATGAGGCTGCAATCATCATTGCCGTAAACTTTTTGGGGTGATGCTATTACTCAAGCATGTTTTCTCATAAACAGGTCCCCTCACTTCAAGTTGGATGGTGGACTTCTAGAAGAAGCTTGGAGTGGGAAGAAGGTAGAGCTTGGCCACCTGAAAGTTTTTGGTTGCCCGGCTTATTTTCATTTAGAGGCAACTGAAAGAAGCAAGCTAGATCCTAAGTCAAAGAAGATGATCTTTATAGGGTATCCACAAGGAGTCAAAGGCTACCTACTGTGGGATCCACAGTCTCAAAAGGCGGTGATCAGTAGGGATGTCATTTTTGATGAGAGGAGCATCTTGGTGAAACCGGGGATGCAACAGAAAATGCAGTCAATAAGATGAATAGCAGTGAGAGCCCGTCACAGATGGAGGATAAGTCTTCAACATCAGCTAGAAATGGAGTTTCAGTTGAGGTAGAGTTGGACAAGAAAGATTCTCCAGGAGTGAAGGAGAGGCAAGAAGAATGGTGCGGGCACCAGACTCAGAAGAAGACTTCAGGGCTCCATCTGGATCTCTGATTGACCTTGCCCGAAGAATTAGGATTTTCTGGTTTTGTAATAAGGGTTGACTTGGTCAACTCAATTTTAGTTGAGTCTGTATTTCCCTGCAATTTAAATTTTGTTGAGTCATGTTGACTCAGTACAAGTCCTAGTAGTGGTCTAGGTCTTCTCCAGGGTGCCACATTTTCTCCCAGGCCCAAGCAAGTGGACGCCACACTCCCAGCCACACGCCTGAGTCCAGGGGGTGCCACATCTCCATCCAGTGTGCTTTGGTCCCCACACCACAAGAAAGCAGGTCCCTTCTTTCATGCGCCACTTAAGGAGAAATCAATTTAAGATCCTCAATCCAAGGAGGCGCCCAAAATACTTCCATAAAAGCCAAGCTATAAAAAGAAAGGAGCAAAGCTTGGGGAGTAAGACTAGGAGGCGCCCAAATATTTCCAGATAAAACCAGGCATGGAAGGAAGAAAATTTTTCTTGAAGAGCAAGGCTAGGAGGCGCCACCTACTTACCATTTGGAGCCATCAATCAACACTTATGGAACCTCTTGGCAGGCCATATGAGAAGGAATTGATTCTACAAACCTAATTTGAAGATCCATCCTATTAGTCCCACATGGGAAGATGTAAAACCCTGACATCTTGTAAAGACCTATAAAATAAACCCCTCTTGTAAGTTTTGAAAAAATAACTGATGAATGAATTCAAATTTCTGTGTGAGCAACTTTATGTTTCTCTCTTCCGCACTTGCATCCAGGTGTTAAGCTCCATGAGGGAGTAAATCCGGGTTCCCCAGGAACCTTGAGGAGGTGTGAGATCTCCAACCCCAAAACCCTAGATTAGCCACTTCAACTCCAAAACCCTAGCCTCCCATCATCCTCTTCATTCCACCAAAACCCTAGCCTACCCCATCTCTCACGGCCCTTCTCTCCAAGTGGAGGCCGACCACTAGCATCCAGGTCCAGTTCGACTGCTTCGAATACGGAGCAAATCCCAGAGGAAGCCAGATCAGCATCCAGGAGAATTAGGACTTCAGCAACATCAACTTTCAAGTTCTTCTATCTGGTAAATCCTTCCTTGAGTATCTGGTTCCATAAATTGTTCTTCTTCTTTTCCAGATCTTGAGTTCAGGAGAAGCCAACTCTGCCAAAGGACCAGTATTGGAGGATCCATTGCGAAGATATCTGAATCTGGGGATCCAACAATCTGCTCAAGAGAGTCCTTCCACTTAACCCTGTGAAGATCACTGCCTGGTCTGTAACCCTTCTCTTCTCTTTACTTCTGTCATGCTGAGAGTTCAGAGCGAAACCCTAGGTCTAGGAGTTTCTCAACCCCCAGCGAACCTTTACTTCTAAACTACTCTGATAACCTAGTTTCTTTAAATTGTGCTTTCAATTATTACATAGTTTCTTTCAGTTTAGTTTTACTTTCCTTTGAGTCAGAGCCGACTTCTGAAAATAAAAAAAAAGAAAAAGAATTAGTCTTAATTTACTTCCGCATCGCATCATCTCTTCTCTCATTCTGCATAATTTTGGTATCAGAGCTTTCGTTTTGTATCATTTTTGGTATCAGAGCCCTGTCTAGGGTTTCTGACTTGCTTGTATGTTTTGAGTGTCTCTCTTTTTTACTTTGTCTGCTCGAAGTAGACTCCCCAAGACATCCGGTCCTAGGAATGAAGCGAGGTGCAAACCTCCTCTTCCCATTCCACGGGGTGTTCTTAGGGCATGTAGGGGATCCGCTGGGTTACAATTTCGTAGCAGGAATTATAAACGGGGGAAGCATTCTGTTTTCAGTCTGTAACTACCATATTACAGGAATTGTTTCTCATTACAGGTAACTCCAAATTGCATGATTTTTATTTTGATGGAACCATTATAATTGAAACTATTTTACATAATTTTACTGTAATTTATTGGTTTCCGTAAAATTTCTGAGAGTTAAATTACAGCAACTCTGTTTCTGTATTTCTGCAATTCAATTTTTTTTTGAGTGATCATCTCTGGTGCGGGCACCAGACTCAGAAGAAGACTACAGAGCTCCATTTGGATCTCTGATTGACATTGCCCGAGAAATTAGGATTTGTAATGAAGGTTGACCTGGTCAACCAGTTTATTTATTTTATTTATTTCTTGAGTCACCATTTAAATTTTGTTGAGTCATGTTGACTCGGTGCAAGTCCCAATGTGGTTTCAATTTGGTCCAAAATGGTGCCACATTTCTCTTCCAATCAACTCAAGGTTCAAGCAAGTGGAGGCCACACTCCAAGCCACACGCCCAGCCACACTCCGAGCACACGCCAGAGTCCAGGAGGCGCCATAGAGGCATCCCAGTGTCATGGTCCCCACATCCAAAGAAGAAAAATCAAATTGGAGGCTAAATTAAAGGAGGCGCCCACACCTGCCTAATTTACCTAAGCAAAGAAGGAAGAAAACTTCTCTTGGAGAAGAAATCAAAGAAGGACATCCAACCTACTCCTAATTGAAGTTCAAATCAAAATCAAAGAGCTTAACTTGGAGTGGAAGAAAAGAAGAAATACCATAAGAAGAAGAGGACTCCAAATCCAAATCCAACTCCAAAGGAGGTGCCATAAAAGTTCCAAAACAATTCCTTTATGGCCGTCCCAATTTTTTTTGGACTCTTGGTCGGCCAAGGGAGAGGATTTTCTACCTAATCTAGGGGTTGGAAGAGTTTAGTCCCACATGGGAATTTGTACAAGCTAGGAGAAAATTTTAGGTCTATATAATAGACCTCTCTTTGTAACTTTAAAAAATCAATGAAGAAAAATTATTTTTGCTATTCTCTTGTGTTGAGCAACCTAGGTTTCTCTTCTTCCGCACTATTCTAAGTGTTGAGCTCCGTGAGGGGGTAATCCGGGTTCCATTGGAGCCTTGAGGAGGTGAGAGATCTCCATCTTTATCCAAAACCCTAGGTTAGCCACTTGAAATTCCAAAACCCTAGCCACCTTTCATTATTTTCCATCCACCAAACCCTAGATCCATCCATCTCCCATGGCCTCTCTCTCTCTACAAGTCCAGGCCGTCCACCTTCATCCAGATCCAGTCCGGCTACTTCAGATCCAGAGCAAGTTCCAAGGAAAATCACATCAGCATCCAGGAGAATCCAGTTTTCAGCAATTTCGATCTTCAAGTTCATCAACCTGGTAAATCTTTTCCTTGACTCTCTGATTCCATCAATTGTTTTTCTTCTCTTCCAGATCTTGAGTTCAGGAGAAGCCAACCCGCCAAAGGACCAGTATTGGAGGATCCATTACGAAGATATCCAACTCCGAGGATCCAACAATCTGCTCGGGAGAGTTCTTCCACCAAAATCTGTGAAGATCATTGTCTGGTTAGATAAACCTTCCCTTCTCTTTATTTCTGTTTTGTTGAAAGCTCGGAGTGAAACCCTAGGTCTGGGAGTTTCTCAACCCCCAGCGATCCGTTGCTTCTAAACTACTCTGATAATTTAGTTTCCTTAAAATTGTGCTTTCAATTATCATATTAGTATCTTTCAATGTTAGGTTAACTTTTCTTTGATTTGAAGCCAACTTATACAAACCTATAAAAACAACAAAAAAATTAGTTAATCTTAATTTACTTCCGCATCGCATCCCTTTATTTGTTCTGCATCATTTTTGGTATCAGAGCCCAGTCTAGGGTTTCTGATTTGCTTGCTTGCTTTGATTGATCTCTTTTTATTTTGTCTGCTCGAAGTAGACTCCCCAGGACGTTCGGTCCTAGGAACTAAGCGAGGCGCAAGCCTCCTCCTCCCATTCCACGGGGTGTTCCTAGGGCGTGTAGGGGATCCATTGGGTTATAACTTCGTAGCAGGGATTATAAACGGGGAAGACAATCTAGTTGCAGCCCGTAATTTCCCTGTTATCTGAATTATTTCTCCCTGCATAAAACTCCGAATTGCATGATTTTTGCTTCGTTGGAACCATTATAATTGATCCTATTTTCCATAATTTTTCTGTGATTTATTGGTTTCGGTAAAAATTCTGAGAATTAAAATACAGCAACTCTGTTTTTTTTGTGTTCTGCAATTCAATTCTTTTTTGGAGTGATCATCTCATAATTTACTTAAGGGCAATTGAGCATCTAAGATAAGGGGAGGAGTTGATTACCTCTCCTTAGCCCAAAACCACCATCCAATCATTCGAACCTAGACCTAATTTAAAATCAGTTAGACCTAATTTGCCCTAGTGGGCTAGGGACACCAATTGGTCGGGTCTAGGCTAGTGTTGAGTCAGTTTGCTGAGTTATTTTGTGTGTGCTTAGCACTCAGTGTCTAGAACGGTGGTTCAGGGACTACGTCCCGAAGGGCTTGTGTGCTGGTCCGCCTACCTGGCCAATCACTGATTGGTGTCTAGGATTGGCGATCAGGGACCTAACACTCCCCTTACACCTGCCTGGCTGAGTCCTGAGTTACTACAGGCTAGCTTGCCACTCTGATTGGGTATCTAGTTTGGACTCTAGGTCTAGTGATCCAGTAGTCGATTTAGTCTAGTCTCATTTTGTGTGCTTGCTTGAATCATCATGTCTACCAGAAACGGAGTGCCATATCAACCTGGTCAAACCCAACCTGATTTAGAGGCCATGATCAGAACTCTTACTGAAAGTATGGCTAAAATGAATCAGGATATGACAAACACTGTGGCCCAGTTTAGCGCACAAATTCATGAGGATCTTACCCAACTTAGGGACCGAGTCCAAGTACTTGAAGAACCTAGACATCGGAATTGGACTCCTGACCCCGATTTTAATGTGCCTCAGCCTCACCCACATCAGGAGCCTAGAAGGCCTTTATATAGAGATCCTGAACCTAATCATAGGAGGCCTGACCCAGAGCCTGAAGATAGAGATGATAGGTTCATCAGGAACATCAAATTAGATGCACCCACTTTTGATGGTAGTCTGAACCCTAAGGTGTATTCTGATTGGGAGGGTGAGATGGATCAATACTTTGAGTGGTATGCTATGTCTGAGGAGAGGAAATACAAGTTTGCCAAGATGAAATTAGTGCGTCAAGCTAGGTTATACTGGGGGAACATTGAGCTAACTACCAGGAGACGGAATGTTGAGCCCATAACCACTTGGCAGGGTATGAAAGAAAAACTGAGAGATAAATACCTACCCATTTCATACCAGCAAAACCTGTTAGACCAATGGCAAAACCTGAAACAAGGAAACCGATCTGTCTCAGACTACATAACTACTTTTGATGAATACCTAATGAGATGTGATGTGAGTGAAGCCCACGAAGTCACTTTGTCTAGATTTAGGGCTGGACTAAGGGAAGATATCAAGAGAGAACTATTTCTGAGAGAGGTTACTGATCTAGACCAAGCCTACCAGATTGCACTGAACACTGAGAAATTTCAGAGAGGACCTATACCTTCTAGGGTTAGTGCCCCAATCCCAAGGAATGGACCTAGTCAAGTTATCCCTAGTAAACCTTTTCAGGGTACTTCTACCCCTAGGCCCATGGACAAAGGTAAGGCACCTGACACCCAGAGAACCCCTAGTTCAAATATCACCTGTTTTAAGTGTCAGAAACCAGGTCACATTTCTAGTCAGTGTACTGCCATAGCCTGTTTCAAGTGTCATAAGGTAGGTCATGTTGCTAGCCAGTGCCCACGGAGATCCCTTTACATAGAAGAGGGAGAGAATGATAATTCCGAGCCCAGTGAGGAATTTGAAGAAGAAGTTTATGAGGCCGGAATGAATTTGGTTGAGGAGTATGAAGGAGAGGAGGAACCCAATGAATCTGACCAATTAGGAGTTGTAAGATGCATCCTATCCCAGAATCTAGTTCAAGAGGATTGGCGTAGGACTAACATCCTACAGACTTTTCTTAAATTAGGGGATAAGGTATGTAAGATCATCATAGATAGTGGGAGCTGTGTAAATGCCATCTCTACTAGCACTGTCAAGATGTTAGGCTTAATCCCAGTTCCCCATCCCAACCCCTATAAGGTTTCTTGGGTAGATTCTACCTCCATACCCATCCAGTCTAGATGTCAAGTCCAAATCCAAATGCAATCTTATCACGAAAAGATTTGGTGCGATGTCTTACCCATGGGGGTGAGCAGTATAATTCTCGGAAGACCTTGGTTGTATGATCATGATGCCACCCTCTTAGGAAAATCCAATACCTGTGTCTTTAGTTTCAATGGGAAGAAGATTACGATCCATTCCGTTCCCCCTAAGGACAAGGTAACTAAAGGAGCTGGTAAGGTTAAGGAGATGAAAACTGGAGTGAACCTAATCAGTGCTAAGGATCTAGAACAAGAAATTCATAGTGGTTCACCCATCTGGATGTTGACTGCTAAGGAGCTTAGAACTTCGGAACCCTCAGAGCCTCCTCAAGAAGTTAAACCTGTGTTAAAAGAATTTGAGGATGTCTTTCCCGAGGATTTGCCAGACCACCTTCCACCTCTTAGGGATATCCAGCATGCCATAGATCTAATCCCAGGAGCAACTTTGCCCAACTTGCCCCATTACAGGATGAATCCATCTGAGCATGAAGAACTGCAAAAGCAGGTTGGAGAATTATTGAGGAAGGGGTTTATTAGAGAAAGTCTTAGCCCTTGTGCAGTCCCAGCCTTACTGACCCCAAAGAAAGATGGCCCGTGGAGGATGTGTGTTGACAGTCGTGCCATCAATAAAATTACAATCAAGTATAGGTTTCCCATCCCTAGACTAGATGACATGCTTGATATGATGGCTGATGCAATGGTTTTTTCTAAGATTGATCTCAAAAGCGGCTATCATCAGGTTAGGATTAGACCCGGGGATGAATGGAAAACTGCTTTCAAAACTAAGGATGGTCTTTATGAATGGGTTGTTATGCCTTTTGGGTTGTCCAATGCCCCTAGTACTTTCATGAGAATTATGACCCAGGTACTTAGAGCTTTCATAGGAAAATTTGTGGTGGTCTATTTTGATGACATCCTGATCTATAGTAAGACCCCAACAGATCACCTAGACCACCTTAGAGCAGTCTGCCAAGTTTTGAGGAATGAGAGACTCTACGGTAATCTTAAGAAGTGTGAATTCATGACTAGTAGAGTTATCTTTCTTGGTTTTGTAGTAACCCCTGACGGCGTGGCGGCCGATCCTGAGAAGATTAAGTCCATAGTAGACTGGCCAGAGCCAACCAATGTGCATGAAGTTAGAAGTTTCCATGGCTTGGCTACCTTCTATAGGCGATTCATCAAGGGGTTTAGTACTTTAGCTGCTCCAATCACTGATTGTATTAGGAAGGGAGAATTTCATTGGACTAAGTCAGCCCATAAAGCCTTCCTAGATCTTAAGGATAAAATGACCCAGGCACCCATTCTGAGATTACCCGATTTTTCTAAAGTATTTGAGGTTGCCTGTGATGCTTCAGGTGTAGGAATAGGTGGAGTCCTAAGCCAAGAGAATCATCCCATAGCATTCTTTAGTGAAAAACTTAATGATGCTAAGCTTAGGTATTCTACCTATGATAAGGAATTTTATGCGGTGGTGCAAGCTTTGCGTTACTGGAGATATTATTTGCTACCGCAGGAATTTGTACTATTTTCGGACCATGAGGCTCTTAGATTTCTGAACTCCCAGAAGAAGCTTAACCCTAGGCATGCTAAGTGGGTAGAATATATCCAGTCCTATACTTTTGTCCTGAAACATAAGGCTGGAGTTGAGAATAAGGTAGCTGATGCCCTTAGTCGCCGATCCCTGTTATTAACTTCTGTTAGAACTGAGGTCATAGGGTTTGAGCAAATCAAAGAGGAATATGAGTCTTGTCCGGATTTCACAACTGTGTATCAGGATCTAGTTCAAGGACCATCTAGTAATCACCAGGATTATACCCTTGTAGATGGTTTTTTGTTCTTCAAAAATAGGCTTTGCATCCCTAGAACTTCTCTTAGGGAATTTTTGATTTGGGAAATCCATGCTGGAGGTTTAGCTGGCCATTTTGGAAAAGACAAGACCATTCTAGCTATTGAAGACCACTTTTTCTGGCCTAGCTTAAAAAGGGATGTAGCTAATATTGTAGCTAGATGTCGAACCTGCGCTGTTGCCAAACAGCAAAAACAAAACACTGGCCTTTATACCCCACTCCCTGTCCCAGATCGTCCTTGGAAAGATGTGAGTATGGATTTTGTGTTAGGTTTACCTAAGACCCAGAGGAGACATGATTCTATCTGTGTCATAGTCGACCGATTCTCTAAAATGGCCCACTTCTTGCCTTGTTCCCAAACCTTTGATGCGTCTAAGGTAGCCACGCTTTTCTTCAATGAGATAGTTAGACTCCATGGCCTACCTAAGACAATCGTTTCAGATAGGGATGTCCGGTTCACCAGTTACTTTTGGAAGACCCTTTGGCATAAGTTAGGGACAAAACTTAAGTTTTCAACTGCCTATCATCCCCAAACTGATGGCCAAACTGAAGTAGTGAACCGTAGCCTAGGAAATCTGCTGAGATGTCTTGTTGGTGAAAATACCAGAAATTGGGATTTATACCTACCAAGGGCAGAATTTGCGTACAACGACTCGGTCAATAGGTCTACGGGTAAGAGTCCATTTGAAATTGTACATGGGTACAAACCTCACACACCTCTTGACCTAGTCCCTTTACCTGTCCACACTCGAGTCTCCGAATCTGCTGAGAATTTTGCACAGCATATAAAAGACTTGCATAAAGAAATTCATGCCAAAATAAATTTAAGTAATGAAACTTATAAGAAGTTGGCTGATACTCAAAGGCGAGTCAAATCTTTTGTTGAGGGAGACTATGTGATGATTAGGTTAAGGCCTGAACGGTTTCCTCCTGGAACCGTTAGAAAGTTACATGCTAGGGGAGCTGGACCATTTAGAGTGGTAAAGAGAGTAGGATCCAATGCCTATGTGCTCGAGTTGCCTCCAGAACTAGGCATTAGCTCTACTTTCAACATTACAGACTTAGTAGAGTACAGGGAGCCAGCTGTGATTCCTAGTGAGCCTTTTGAGCCTAACCCTATCATTGAGAGTGATCCCGACCCTGTGTGTCCACCAACAAACTGGCCTGTGAGGAAAGAGCAGATTGAAAAGATCCTGGATGATCAGGTTATCTCTACTCGTAATCGAGGATACCAAAGGTACCTGGTCCGCTGGCAAGGAAGGCCAGATTCTGATGACTCTTGGATCTCTCGAGAAGAATTACAAGAATTGGACCCAGACCTCTTGGAGAGATACCAGAGCCAACTTGAGCCTTACTCGACAGGGTCGAGTTCCTCCCACCCTGGGAGAATTGGTGCGGGCACCAGACTTAGAAGAAGACTTCAGAGCTCCATTTGGATCTCTGATTGACATTGCCCGAGAAATTAGGGTTTGTAATAAAGGTTGACCTGGTCAACCAGTTTATTTATTTTATTTATTTCTTGAGTCACCATTTAAATTTTGTTGAGTCATGTTGACTCGGTGCAAGTCCCAATGTGGTTTCAATTTGGTCCAAAATGGTGCCACATTTCTCTTCCAATCAACTCAAGGTTCAAGCAAGTGGAGGCCACACTCCAAGCCACACGCCCAGCCACACTCCGAGCACACGCCAGAGTCCAGGAGGTGCCATAGAGGCATCCCAGTGTCATGGTCCCCACATCCAAAGAAGAAAAAATCAAATTGGAGGCTAAATTAAAGGAGGCGCCCACACCTGCCTAATTTACCTAAGCAAAGAAGGAAGAAAACTTCTCTTGGAGAAGAAATCAAAGAAGGACATCCAACCTACTCCTAATTGAAGTTCAAATCAAAATCAAAGAGCTTAACTTGGAGTGGAAGAAAAGAAGAAATACCATAAGAAGAAGAGGACTCCAAATCCAAATCCAACTCCAAAGGAGGTGCCATAAAAGTTCCAAAACAATTCCTTTATGGCCGTCCCAATTTTTTTTGGACTCTTGGTCGGCCAAGGGAGAGGATTTTCTACCTAATCTAGGGGTTGGAAGAGTTTAGTCCCACATGGGAATTTGTACAAGCTAGGAGAAAATTTTAGGTCTATATAATAGACCTCTCTTTGTAACTTTAAAAAATCAATGAAGAAAAATTATTTTTGCTATTCTCTTGTGTTGAGCAACCTAGGTTTCTCTTCTTTCGCACTATTCTAAGTGTTGAGCTCCGTGAGGGGGTAATCCGGGTTCCATTGGAGCCTTGAGGAGGTGAGAGATCTCCATCTTTATCCAAAACCCTAGGTTAGCCACTTGAAATTCCAAAACCCTAGCCACCTTTCATTATTTTCCATCCACCAAACCCTAGATCCATCCATCTCCCACGGCCTCTCTCTCTCTACAAGTCCAGGCCATCCACCTTCATCCAGATCCAGTCCGGCTACTTCAGATCCAGAGCAAGTTCCAAGGAAAATCACATCAGCATCCAGGAGAATCCAGTTTTCAGCAATTTCGATCTTCAAGTTCATCAACCTGGTAAATCTTTTCCTTGACTCTCTGATTCCATCAATTGTTTTTCTTCTCTTCCAGATCTTGAGTTCAGGAGAAGCCAACCCGCCAAAGGACCAGTATTGGAGGATCCATTACGAAGATATCCAACTCCGAGGATCCAACAATCTGCTCGGGAGAGTTCTTCCACCAAAATCTGTGAAGATCATTGTCTGGTTAGATAAACCTTCCCTTCTCTTTATTTCTGTTTTGTTGAAAGCTCGGAGTGAAACCCTAGGTCTGGGAGTTTCTCAACCCCCAGCGATCCGTTGCTTCTAAACTACTCTGATAATTTAGTTTCCTTAAAATTGTGCTTTCAATTATCATATTAGTATCTTTCAATGTTAGGTTAACTTTTCTTTGATTTGAAGCCAACTTCTACAAACCTATAAAAACAACAAAAAAATTAGTTAATCTTAATTTACTTCCGCATCGCATCCCTTTATTTGTTCTGCATCAATCTCCTAATTCATCTTAAGGGCAATTGAGCATCTAAGATAAGTGGAGGAGTTGATAACCTCTCCTTAGCCCAAAACCACCACCTATTCATTCGATCCTAAACCTAATTTTAAAATTTATTAGACTTAATTTGCCCTAGTGGGCTAGGGACACCAACAAGTCGGGTCTAGGTTAGTGTAGAGTTAGTTTGTCTAGTTACTCTGTGTGTGCTTTGTACTCAGTGTCTAGAATGGTGGTTCAGGGATTCTATCCTTAAGGGCTTGTGTGCTGGTCCGCCTACCTGGCCAATCTCTGATTGGTGTCTAGGATTGGCATTTAGGGACCTAACACACCCCTTACACCTGCCTAGCTGAGTCCCAAGTTACTACAGGCTAGCTTGCCACTCTGATTGGGCATCTAGTTTGGGCTCTAGGTCTAGTTAGCCCATAGTCATCTCAGTTGAGTCTCATCTGGTGTGTTTGCTTGCATCATCATGTCTACCCGGAATGGAGTACCCTACCAACCTGGTCAAACCCAATCTGATTTAGAGGCCATGGTTAGAGCTCTTACTGAAAGTATGAACAAATTGAGTCAGGATATGAATGAGAATTTTACCCAGCTTAGGGATCGAGTCCAAGTACTTGAGGAACCTAGGCGTCAGAACTGGACTCCTGACCCAGATTTTAATGTGCCTCAACCTCACCCACACCAGGAGCCTAGAAGACCTTTATACAGAGATCCTGAACCTACCATAGGAGGCCTGACCCAGAGCCTAAAGATAAAGATGATAGGTTCATTCGGAACATCAAATTAGATGCACCCACTTTTGATGGTAGCTTAAACCCTAAGGTGTATTCTGATTGGGAGGGTGAGATGGACCAGTACTTTGAGTGGTATGCCATGTCTGAGGAAAGGAAGTTCAAGTTTGCCAAGATGAAGTTAGTACGTCAAGCTAGGTTATACTGGGGGAATATTGAGCTAACCACTAGAAGACGAAATGTTGAGCCCATAACCACTTGGCAGGGTATGAAAGAGAAGCTTAGAGATAAGTACCTACCCATTTCATACCAGCAGAATCTGTTATACCAATGGCAGACCTTGAAACAAGGAAACCGATCTGTATCAGACTACATAACCACCTTTGATGAATACCTGATGAGATGTGATGTGAGTGAAGCCCATGAGGTCACTTTGTCTAGGTTTAGGGCTGGACTTAGGGAAGACATTAAGAGGGAGTTGTTTCTGAGAGAGGTTACTGACCTAGACCAAGCCTATCAGATTGCACTGAACACTGAGAAGTTTCAGAGAGGACCTATGCCTTCTAGGGTTAGTGCCCCAATCCCAAGAAATGGACCTAGCCAAGTTACCCCTAGCAAACCTAGTCAGGGTATTCCCACCCCTAGGCCCATGGACAAAGGTAAGGCACCTGACACCCAGAGAACCCCTAGTATCACCTGTTTTAAGTGCCAGAAGCCCGGTCATATCTCCAGCCAGTGCACAGCCATAGCTTGTTTTAAGTGCCATAGGATAGGTCATGTTTCTAGCCAGTGCCCTCGTAGATCCCTTTACATAGAAGAAGGAGAGGAAGATAATTCCAGGTCCAATGAAGAATTTGAAGAAGAAGTTTATGAGGCCAGAATGAATTTGGTTGATGAGTATGAAGGAGAGGAGGAATCCACAGAGTCTGACCAGTTAGGGGTTGTGAGATGCATCCTGTCCCAGAGTAGAATTCAGGAGGATTGGCGTAGGACTAACATCCTACAGACTTTCCTTAAACTAGGGGATAAGGTATGTAAGATCATCATAGATAGTGGGAGCTGTGTGTGAATGCCATTTCTGCTAGCACTGTCAAAATGTTAGGCTTAATCCCAGTCCCCCACCCCAACCCCTATAAGGTTTCTTGGGTAGACTCTACCTCTATACCTATCCAGTCTATATGTCAGGTCCAAATCCAAATGCAATCCTATCAAGAGAAGATTTGGTGTGATGTCTTGCCCATGGGGGTGAGCAGTATAATTCTTGAAAGACCTTGGTTATATGATCATGATGCCACCCTCTTAGGAAAATCCAATACCTGTGTCTTTAGTTTTAATGGGAAAAAAATCATAATCCATTCAGTCCCCCCTAAGGACAAGGTAGCTAAAGGACCCAATAAGGTCAGAGAGATGAAAACTAGAGTGAACCTAATTAGTGCTAAGGATCTAGAACAAGAAATTCATAGTGGTTCATCCATTTGGATGTTGACTGCTAAGGAACTTAGGACTCCTACACCCTTAGAGCCTCCTCAGGAAGTTAAACCTTTGTTAGAAGAATTTGAGAATGTTTTTCCCGAGGATCTGCCAGACCACCTTCCACCTCTTAGGGATATCCAGCATTCCATAGATTTAATCCCAGGAGCTACTTTACCCAACTTGCCCTATTATAGGATGAATCCATCTGAACATAAGGAACTGCAAAAGCAGGTTGGAGAATTGTTGAGGAAGGGGTTCATTAGAGAGAGTCTTAGCCCTTGTGCAGTCCCTGCACTATTGACCCCAAAAAAGGATGGCACGTGGAGGATGTGTGTTGATAGTCGTGCCATCAACAAAATCACAATCAAGTATAGGTTTCCCATCCCTAGACTAGATGACATGCTAGATATGATGGCCGGTGCAATAATTTTTTCCAAAATTGATCTCAAGAGCGGCTACCATCAGGTTAGGATTAGACCAGGGGATGAGTGAAAAACTGCTTTCAAAACTAAGGATGGTCTCTACGAATGGGTTGTTATGCCTTTTGGGTTGTCCAATGCCCCTAGTACTTTCATGAGGATTATGATCCAGGTGCTTAGAGCTTTCATAGGGAAGTTTGTAGTGGTCTATTTTGATGACATCCTGATCTATAGTAAGACCCCGCAGACCACCTAGGCTACCTTAGACAAGTCTGCCAAGTTTTGAGGAATGATAGTCTCTACGGTAATCTCAAAAAGTGTGAATTCATGACCAGTAGAGTTATCTTCCTTGGTTTTGTAGTAACCCCTGATGGCGTGGCTGCCGATCCAGAAAAGATTAGGTCCATAGTAGAATGGCTAGAGCCGACCAGTGTACATGAAGTCAGAAGTTTCCACGGCTTGGCTACCTTCTATAGGCGATTCATCAAGGGGTTTAGTACTATAGTTGCTCCTATCACAGACTGTATTAGGAAGGGAGAATTTCAGTAGACTAAAGCAGCCCATAAAGCCTTCCTAGATCTTAAGGATAGGATGACCCAGGCACCCATTTTGAGGTTACCCGACTTTTCTAAAGTATTTGAGGTTGCCTGTGATGCTTCAGGAGTAGGTATAGGTGGAGTCCTAAGCCAAGAGAATCATCCCGTAGCATTCTTTAGTGAAAAACTTAATGATGCTAAGCTTAGGTATTCTACCTATGATAAAGAATTTTATGCGGTAGTGCAAGCTTTGCGTTACTGGAGACATTATTTGCTACCGTAGGAATTTGTGCTGTTTTCGGACCATGAGGCTCTTAGATTCTTGAATTCCTAGAAGAAGCTTAACCCTAGGCATGCTAAGTGGGTAGAGTATATCCAGTCCTATACTTTTGTTTTGAAACATAAGGCTGGGACTGAAAATAAGGTAGCTGATGCCCTTAGTCGTCGATCTTTGTTATTGAATTATGTTAGGGCTGAAGTCGTAGGGTTTGAGCAGATCAAAGAGGAATATGAGTCGTGTCCAGATTTTAAGACCGTGTACCAGGATCTAGCTCGAGGACCATCTAGTGATCATAAGGATTATACCCTTTTAGATGGCTTTTTGTTCTTTAAAAATAGGCTTTGCATCCCTAGAACTTCTCTTAGGGAATTTTTGATTTGGGAAATTCATGTTGGAGGTCTAGCTGGCCATTTCGGAAAAGACAAGACCACCCTGGCTATTGAAGACCACTTTTTCTGGCCTAGCTTAAAAAGAGATGTAGCATGCATTGTGGCTAGGTGTCGGACCTGCGCTGTTGCCAAACAGCGAAAACAGAACACCGGCCTTTATACCCCACTCCCTGTCCCAGATCATCCTTGGCAAGATGTGAGCATGGATTTTGTGTTAGGTTTGCCTAAGACCCAGAGGAGGCATGACTCTATCTGTGTTGTAGTCGACCGATTTTCTAAGATGGCCCATTTCTTGCCTTGTTCCCAAACATTTGATGCGTCTAAGGTAGCCACCTTGTTCTTTAATAAGATATTTCGACTCCATGGCCTAACTAAGTCAATTGTTTTAGATAGGGATGTCCGGTTCACCGGCTATTTTTAGAAAACCCTTTGGCATAAGTTAGGGACAAAACTTAAGTTTTCAACTGCCTATCATCCCCAAACTGATGGCCAAACTGAAGTAGTGAACCGTAGTTTAGGCAATCTGTTAAGGTGTCTTGTTGGTGAAAACATTAGGAACTGGGATTTGTACTTACCTAGAGCTGAATTTGCATACAATGACTTGGTCAATAGGTCTACAGGTAAGAGTCCATTTGAAATTATGCATGGTTACAAACCTCACACACCTCTTGACCTAGCTCCTTTACCAGTCCACACACGAGTCTCAGAGTCTGCTGAAGTTTTTGCACAGCATATAATAGACTTGCATAAAGAAATTCATGCCAAAATAAATTTAAGTAATGAAACTTATAAGAAGTTGGCTGATTCTCAAAGGTGAGTCAAAACTTTTGTTGAGGGAGACTATGTGATGATTAGGTTAAGGCCTGAACGGTTTCTTCCTGGAACTGTTAGAAAGTTACATGCTAGAGGAGCTGGACCATTTAGAGTGGTGAAGAGAGTAGGGTCCAATGCCTATGTGCTCGAGTTGCCTTCAGAACTAGGCATTAGCTCCACTTTCAACATTACATACCTAGTAGAGTATAGAGAGCCAGCTGTGATTCCCAGTGAGCCTTTTGAGCCTAATCCTGCTCTTGAGAGTGAACCCAACCCTGTGTGTCCACCAACAAACTGGCCTATGAGGAAAGAGCAGATTGAAAAGATCCTGGATGATCAGGTTATCTCTACTCGTAATCGAGAATACCAAAGATACCTGGTCCGCTGGCAAGGAAGGCCAAATTCTAATGACTCTTGGATCTCCCGAGAAGAATTACAAGAAATGGACCTAGACCTCTTAGAGAGATACCAGATCCAGCTTGATCCATACTCGACAGGGTCGAGTTCCTCCCACCCCGGGAGAATTGGTGCGGGCACCAGACTCAGAAGAAGACTTCAGGGCTCCATCTGGATCTCTGATTGACCTTGCCCGAAGAATTAGGGTTTTCTGGTTTTGTAATAAGGGTTGACTTGGTCAACTCAATTTTAGTTGAGTCTGTATTTCCCTGCAATTTAAATTTTGTTGAGTCATGTTGACTCAGTACGAGTCCTAGTAGTGGTCTAGGTCTTCTCCAAGGTGCCACATTTTCTCCCAGGCCCAAGCAAGTGGGCGCCACACTCCCAGCCACACGCCTAAGTCCAGGGGGCACCACATCTCCATCTAGTGTGCTTTGGTCCCCACACCACAAGAAAGCAGGTCCCTTCTTTCATGCGCCACTTAAGGAGAAATCAATTTAAGATCCTCAATCCAAGCAGGCGTCCAAAATACTTCCATAAAAGCCAAGCTATGAAAAGAAAGGAGCAAAGCTTGGGGAGCAAGACTAGGAGGCGCCCAAATATTTCCAGATAAAATCAGGCATGGAAGGAAGAAATTTTTCTTGAAGAGCAAGGCTAGGAGGCGCCACCTACTTACCATTTGGAGCCATCAATCAACACTTATGGAACCTCTTGGCAGGCCATATGAGAAGGAATTGATTCTACAAACCTAATTTGAAGATCCATCCTATTAGTCCCACATGGGAAGATGTAAAACCCTGACCTCTTGTAAAGACCTATAAAATAAACCCCTCTTGTAAGTTTTAAAAAAACAACTGATGAATGAATTCAAATTTCTGTGTGAGCAACTTTATGTTTCTCTCTTCCGCACTTGCATCCAGGTGTTGAGCTCCGTGAGGGAGTAAATCCGGGTTCCCCAGGAACCTTGAGGAGGTGTGAGATCTCCAACCCCAAAACCCTAGGTTAGCCACTTCAACTCCAAAACCCTAGCCACCCATCATCCTCTTCATTCCACCAAAACCCTAGCCTACCCCATCTCTCACTGCCCTTCTCTCCAAGTGGAGGCCGACCACCAGCATCCAGGTCCAGTTCGACTGCTTCGAATACGGAGCAAATCCCAGAGGAAGTCATATCAGCATCTAGGAGAATCTGGACTTCAGCAACATCAACTTTCAAGTTCTTCTATCTGGTAAATCCTTCCTTGAGTATCTGGTTCCATAAATTGTTCTTCTTCTTTCCCAGATCTTGAGTTCAGGAGAAGCCAACTCTGCCAAAGGACCAGTATTGGAGGATCCATTGCGAAGATATCTGAATCCAGGGATCCAACAATCTGCTCAAGAGAGTCCTTCCACTAAACCTTGTGAAGATCACTGCCTGGTCTGTAACCCTTCTCTTCTCTTTACTTCTGTCCTGTTAAGAGTTCAGAGCGAAACCCTAGGTCTGGGAGTTTCTCAACCCCCAGCGATCCTTTACTTCTAAACTACTCTGATAACCTAGTTTCTTTAAATTGTGCTTTCGATTATTACATAGTTTCTTTCAATTTAGTTTAACTTTCCTTTGAGTCAAAGCCGACTTCTGAAAAAAAAAAAAAAAAAAAGAATTAGTCTTAATTTACTTCCACATCGCATCATCTCTTCTCTCGTTCTGCATAATTTTGGTATCAGAGCTTTCGTTCTGCATCAAAGAATCAACTATTCAAAGGGAAGTACTGGAGGAGCCATAGACAGTAGACTTGCAGGACAGTGTAAGGGGAGTGGCATTGCATAAGCCTCAACGCACAATCCGGAAGCCGGTTAGATATGGCATGGATGAAGCAATTTCATATGCTCTCATATCTATGAATGGAGATCCAGAAAGTTTTGTAGAGGCCATGGAAAGTCGTGATAAAGAGTCATGGATGCAAGTCATGATGGAAGAGATGGAATCTCTCAGGATGAATCAGACATGGCAGTTGGTGGATCTACCTAGAGATGCTCATGCTATTGGCTCCAAATGGGTGTTCACTAAGAAATCATTACCTTCAGAGCAAGGTGGAGTGAGATACAAGGCAAGATTGGTAGCAAAGGGATACTCACAAAGGAAAGGAGTAGACTATACATAAGTGTTTTCTCCTGTAGTATGCCATACTTCAATTCGGGTGTTGTTGCTTTGGTGGCAAAACATAATTTGAAATTAGAGCAGATGGATGTGAAGACAACCTTTCTACATGGAAGATTGGAAGAAAAAATCTATATGAAGCAACCTGATGGCTTCATTGAGATTGGACAGGAGAACAAAGTATGTCTACTTCAAAGATCATTGTATGGGTTGAAACAATCACCTCGTCAGTGGTATCATAGATTTGATACATTTATCTTGAGTCTTGGGTTTCTTTGATGTGAACATGATCATTGTGTCTATGTGAAGGATGTGGATACTAAGGATGCTCTGTATTTACTTCTATATGTGGATGATATGTTAATAGCCAACAGAAGTATGACAGCTGTGAAAGGGCTGAAGAGAGCATTATCTCAGGAATTTGAGATGAAAGACTTGGGATCTGCTGAGAAAATCCTTGGAATAGAGATTTGCAGAGATAGGTGCAAAGGAATACTCCATTTGTCATCAGGTGGGTATATTAAAAAGGTACTCGAGAGATTTGGGATGGATAAGGCCAAACCTATGGAAACACCTTTACCAAGTGATGGGGAACTAATATGCTTGCAATTTTTTTTGTATGTTTTACATGTTGAGTTAGGTGATTAATTCCCAAATTTCAGATCAAAATTATTTGTAGGGAATTTTGTATGAATTTTTTGAAGATCAGCATGCAGATTAGGACCTAGAAAAGTAGCAAAAAAGGACCGCCGGGGCTGAGAAGCCTCGGTTAGGGCAAGTTCTCCTACAATAAAACTACTGGAGGTAGAGGGGTGTACCTGACAACGTCTGTGAAGATCGCAGTGAAGGGGTCTCTCGTTCCTCGATGGATGCGGCCTGGAAAACCAAGCCAAAGACCCGCGGATACCTGGCTTTCTGCTCGGTGATCCGATTGAGGCTTGGCTGGAGTCATTGGATTCGTAGGAACTCAGGGACCTGCAAACGACCTGTCAGGGGTTAGAAAGCTCACAAAGGAACAAGAAAACAAAGTAAAAATAGCAAGGGAAGGCTTCTTTTGGAGTGGGCGTCCAGGGATCTGGAGGGTTTGTTGGCAGTAGGAAGATGATTGCAAACACCGGGAAGAAGAACTCTCACAAACCCCTTTATGCACACAGCAGGGTATCACACCACTCAATAGAAGAACTCAAGGTTTTCATTCATCAAAAATTCTCCTCATACAAGAGGCTAGGGTCCCTTAAATAGACCCTTAACCTTGGGCTCCAAGTAAGGGTACATAAGTCTTTACATAAGAATCCTTTTCCCTCTCAAACCCTAGCTAGAAAATAAGAAAATATTAGGTAGAAAAATCACTAAAGATTTTCTTGACTTGGTCAAGACTCCAAGGACGCCTAGGGGGGCGTGTTGGGCTTCTAGGAGCAGCAAGGGGCCGGCCCAAAGGGGCCCGGGTGCATGGGTTTGGGCCTCTGGAAGCTGGGGTGGCCTGGTAGCCAGGTAGTAGGAATATTCCCTGGTATCTTGCTTCTTAGGGGCTTGGGCTTGGCACCTGGGCTTGATTTCTTTGGGCTAGGATGCAGATGGACCTCTGGAATCATGGATTCCCTTATTTATGAATATACTTTGGCATCTGGAAGGGAATCTGGGCATCTGGAGGGTATCTGCAAGAAATCAGGGTTTTTCTGAATTTTCCTCTTGGGGTCTTCAAATCTTCAAGCTGGGTTGGACTTGGGCTATACTTCCATGTCTTCAATCTAGTTGGACTTGGTCTTCACTTGTATGATATAGTCTTGAGTCTTCTGTATGCTTGGATAGGACTCAAAAAAAAAAATTAGCTCAACATGAGCTGACTAGCATTGGACTGAACTAGCTCAACATGAGCTGACAAGTACAGAACTGAAATAACAACTCAAAATACTCAAATAACAACTAAAATGGACTCAGATGAGCTAAGCCCTTATTACAGATGGACTCATAAATTATTGATCAATTCACAGAGGATTGAAAAGCCTCTATCTTATTCTGGTGCCTCCGGTGTCCCCACCAATTCTCCCGGGGTGGGAGGAACTCGACCCTGTCGAGTGAAGGTCAGACTGGCTCACATATCTCTCGAGAAGGTCTGGGTTGAGGCGTTGCAAGTCCTCTCGAGAAATCCATGAATCGTCCGACTCTGGCCGGCCTTGCCATCGGACCAGGAAGCGTTGATAGTCATGGCCCTGGGTCGTGATGGCTTGATCGTCCAGGATACGCTCGATCCGTTCTCCTCTCTCAGGCCAAATTTGTTTGTGGACACTCTAGGTTAGGGTCACTCACAATGAAAAGGAATAGGTCCAAAGGCCTCACTAGGTAGCACTGCCGGTTCCCTATACTCAACCAGGTCTGTAATATTGAAGGTAGAACTAATGCCTAAATCCGAAGGCAAGTCTAACACCTAGGCATTTGATCCAACCTTCTCTATCACTTTAAAAGGTCCGGCTCTGCGAGCATGAAGCTTCTTTTAGGCCTAAGCCTAACCAAGATAGAATCCACTACATCAAATTCTTTGATCCATCTTCGGGAATTAGCCAGTTTGTTTAAAATTAGTATAGGTGGTGAACATGCTGGGCACATGCAGACTCCTAACAAAATGATGCAAAGGACTCAAACTAACACCTAATATACTCGACTTTGCATTCCTATCGAAGGAAATTTATTAGACTTTTATGGGCCTAAACCTAAGAGACTATAGACTATCTAGGTCTGATCCTAGTGTGGTGTGCACAAGAGTATTTACAATGGACTCCAAGCAAATGCCAGAGGGTATGCCAGAAGTATAATGCAAACCTAACATGCGTAATGAATGCATGCAGTACGCTAATCTCAGTTAAATGCAATCTAATAATCCTAGAAATGCTGGAGGTGTCAGGAAAGGGCAGAAAATAGGAAGTGGGTTCAGAATTAGTTTGGTAGGGTAGAGAAAAATGTTCAAGGTTAGTTGGATAAAGTTCGATATAAGAAGGCATGTCAGGGACTAATCCTAGACTAATGAGGTTAACCTTATGGGGTTGCGATATATCTACGGGGTTTGTATAATGGAAGGATGGATTATTAATCTCAGGAAAGAGGTCCTTAATGAGAACTATAGGAGGAGACTCATCCTGAGGGTACTGATTCAAAGAGATCAGGTCCTTAATAAATTCTTCTGGTTCTTGTATTTTAGGACTAGACTCTATAATTTGGCTCTCCTCTATGGTTTCCTCAGGTAAGGCTCTAGTAGTAGTACCTAGGTTCTCTTCCTCTATTTGTTCTTCCATTATAGCTTTAGGTTGGATATGGTCAAGGTCAACTAGCTTTGGGTTGGTTTCTACTGGGTCAGCTAATTCTAGGTCTACTAAAGGTGTCTCCTCTTCTCCCTCATACTCATCTACTAGGCTCACATCAGCTTCATACACTTTCGCGTTAATGTAAGCCTTGTGAATCTCAGGAATGGTTGGAGAAGGTTGGCTTGCAGGAAATTGGTTAGGTTCTGGTCTCTGATTATGGGTACTACTCCTAGTAGGTTCAGGTTGTATAAGAGGTAGTGGCTCACTATTGGGTTCATATTTAGGGATACTAATCCTATAGGGTTCAAGTTGACTAGGGGAAGCATGACTAGTATTAGGCTGATACTTAGGGGTTATGGGTTCTCTAGGCTCATAGGACAAGGGTGCAGATCTATGGGTCATGGGATTATAGGATCTGGGGTCATAGGATTTTGGGTCAGCTCTATGATCAGGTTCTAAGGATGGATCAAGGTATGGGGTCCTCCTAAGGTTGGGCTCTCTATATGGGTCAGGATATTGGGTCCTCCTAGGATTGGACTCCCTATATGGGTCAGAATACTGGGTTCTCCTAGGGTTGGACTCCCTATATAGGTCAGAATATTAGGTCCTCCTAGGGTTGGACTCCCTATATGGGTCAGAATATTGGGTGTTGGGTCTACTAGGCTCATAGGGTGTGGGTGCATAGGATCTATGATCATGGGATCTAGAGTCATAGGATCTAGGTTCATAGGTTATGGATTCATAGGTTCTAGGTTCATAGGATTTGGAGTCATAAGATCTATAGGTTGTAGGTATACTAGGCTTGTAGGGAGAGGGTAAATAGGATCTATCTTCCTGGTCTATAAAATCCTGATTGGGTCTTCTAGGACTAACCTTAGGGATTGGGTCATGACGATGGGCTCTCCTAGGTTCAGCCTCAAGGTATGGATCAGGGTTTGGGGTCCTCCTAAGTTAAGGGAAATTAGGATTTGGCTCAGACCGTGACCCATGGTTTTTTTCTGGGGTTCCTACCCGGACTTTTAACTGATCAAACCTATTGGAAAGATGGTCAATTCTATCATTAGTTTGAATACGAGACTGAGTTAACTGGGTCATCTGGGTAGCCATCTGGGCCATTTGATCAGCTAAGGCTTTTATTTGAGCTTGTAAATTTTTCATGGGTTCAGACATTTGTGAAGGAGGTGGGTGATATGAAACTCCTGATCTAGTGCTCATGCAAGACTCGATCAGACCGACTATAGCTGACTAGACCTAAAGTCCAAACTAGATGCTCAATCAGGGTGGCAAACTAGCCTATAGTAACCCTGTACTCAGCCAGGCAGGTGTAAGTGGAGTGTTAGGTCCCTGATTGCCAATCCTAGACACCAATCAGAGATTGGCCAGGTAGGCGGACCAGAACACAAGCCCTTCGGGATTGAATCCCTAAACCACCGTTCTAGATACTGAGCATAAGGCACATACAGGTTAACTTGACACAGTGATCTAACACTAGCCCGGACCCGACCAGTTGGTGTCCCTAGCCCACTAGGGCAAATTAAGTCTAATTAATTTTAGGTTAAGGCTTGGGACCGAATGCAAGGGATGTGGTTTTGAGCTAAGGAGAGGTGATCAAATCCTCCCCCCATCTGATATAGCAAGAGTGCCCTTAAAAGTAAATTATGCAATGATGGCA
Organism: Areca catechu; assembly: GCA_021397845.1. Taxonomy (NCBI): domain Eukaryota; kingdom Viridiplantae; phylum Streptophyta; class Magnoliopsida; order Arecales; family Arecaceae; genus Areca; species Areca catechu. Next base: position 149,822,461 of record CM038052.1, on the reverse strand, counting down.
GGCAGATGAGGATGCAAATTAGGATTTAGATATTTTTTTTGGTATTTTTGGAGAATATGAATTTTTTTTTGGTATTTTTTTAAATAGAATAAAACTTGAAAATCATGGCCAAATATACTGGAAATATACTAAAATTAAGAAATATGCAAAAACTCCTAAACAAAACCCTAAAACTTCCAAACTTGTCTTGCTAAAAAAAACAGAGCTGAAAATTTGCAGGCCCTATTTCGGATTGTAGAAAATTCACAGGCCATAATAAAATCTGGAAAAACTTTTAAAATTACTGTGAATTATGATAAATCCAGGAAAATAAATTTCAGAATTTTTGGAGTTTTTAACAGGGAGAAATAATTAAAATAACAGAGTATATACGGACTGAAAAATTACAGAAAACAAGCCCTAATCTAAGCTCTGATACCAAATGATGGGGAACTAATATGCATGCAATTTTTTTTGTATGTTTTACATGTTGAGTTAGGTGATTAATTCAAAATTTTCAGATCAAAATTATTTGTAGGGAATCTTGTATGAATTTTTTGAAGATCAGCATGCAGATTAGGACCTAGAAAAGTAGCAAAAAAGGACCGCCGGGGCTGAGAAGCCTCGGTTAGGGCAAGTTCTCCTACAATAAAACTACTGGAGGTAGAGGGGTGTACCTGACAATGTCTGTGAAGATCGCAGCGAAGGGGTCTCTCGTTCCTCGACGGATGCGGCCTGGAAAATCGAGCCAAAGACCCGCGGATACCCGGCTTTCTGCTCGGTGATCCGATTGAGGCTTGGCTGGAGTCGTTGGATTCGTAGGAACTCAGGGACCTGTAAACGACCTGTCAGGGGTTAGAAAGCTCACAAAGGAACAAGAAAACAAAGTAAAAATAGCAAGGGAAGGCTTCTTTTGGAGTGGGCATCCAGGGATCTGGAGGGTTTGTTGGCAGCAGGAAGATGATTGCAAACACCGGGAAGAAGAACTCTCACAAACCCCTTTATGCACACAGCAGGGTATCACACCACTCAATAGAAGAACTCAAGGTTTTCATTCATCAAAAATTCTCCTCATACAAGAGGCTAGGGTCCCTTAAATAGACCCTTAACCTTGGGCTCCAAGTAAGGGTACATAAGTCTTTACATAAGAATCCTTTTCCCTCTCAAACCCTAGCTAGAAAATAAGGAAATATTAGGTAGAAAAATCCCTAAAAATTTTCTTGACTTGGTCAAGACTCCAAAGACGCCTAGGGGGGCGTGTTGGGCTTCTAGGAGCAGCAAGGGGCCGGCCCAAAGGGGCCCGGGTGCATGGGTTTGGGCCTCTGGAAGCTGGGGTGGCCTGGTAGCCAGGTAGCAGGAATATTCCCTGGTATCTTGCTTCTTAGGGGCTTGGGCTTGGCACCTGGGCTTGATTTCTTTGGGCTAGGATGCAGATGGACCTCTGGAATCATGGATTCCCTTATTTATGAATATACTTTGGCATCTGGAAGGGAATCTGGGCATCTGGAGGGCATCTGCAAGAAATCAGGGTTTTTCTGAATTTTTCTCTTGGGGTCTTCAAATCTTCAAGCTGGGTTGGACTTGGGCTATACTTCCATGTCTTCAATCTAGTTGGACTTGGTCTTCACTTGTATGATATAGTCTTGAGTCTTCTGTATGCTTGGATAGGACTCAAAAAAATAAAATTAGCTTAACATGAGCTGACTAGCATTGGACTGAACTAGCTCAACATGAGCTGACAAGTACAAAACTGAAATAACAACTCAAAATACTCAAATAATAACTAAAATGGACTCAGATGAGCTAAACCCTTATTACAGATGGACTCATAAATTATTGATCAATTCACAGAGGATTGAAAAGCCTCTATCTTATTCTGGTGCCTCCGGTGTCCCCACCACCAAGGCATTTTTCTCTCTCGAAAAAATAATGCCTCCAAATAGAGGAGGAGAGAGAATACGTAGAAAGAGATCCATATGCCAATGTAGTGGGTAGTTTGCTGTATGCTATGGTTTGTTGCAGGCCGGACATAGCATATGCTGTAAGCCAGGTGAGCAGGTACATGGCTAATCTTGGGAAGGAACACTGGAAGGCATTGAAGTGGATTTTGAGATATCTACAAGGGACTCAAAGACATGGACTGGTATTTGGTGGGCAGCTTGAAGGACATGGATGGAACTCCATAGAATCATGTAAGGATTCAGGTCCTTTGGAAGGGTTTGTTGATGCAAGCTATGCAGATGATCTTGATACAAGGAGGTCTATAATAGGCTATCTCTTCTTCATGTATGGTGGACCGGTTTCTTGGAGATCAACCCTTCAACCTATTACTATTTTGTCTACAACAGAAGCTGAGTATAGAGGGATTACTGAAGCTGCAAAAGAAGCACTATGGCTGAGAAGGCTAGTGTTTGAAATGGGGGTGAAACTATGTATGGTGGTCCTGCACAGTGACAGCTAGAGTGCATACACTTGACACCGAACCCAGTCACATGCTAGGACCAAGCATATAGATGTGAGGTACCACAGAGTCAGAGAGCTGGTGGAAGAAGGAGAAGTGGCACTGGTGAAGGTTCATACAATGGAGAACCAGGCGGATGCACTTACGAAGGCTCTACCAAGGGATAGCTTCTACTCTTATATGTGGTTAATGGGTTTGAGGAGTCTGGCATATGTAGCCTTGAAGCACCAAGGTGGAGATTGTTGAGTCTCAGGTGGTGCATTCATGGCTAGTCGGGTCAATGTATATGTATTGATCTGGTCTATCATGGTTTTCCATGATGAGTCTAGGGCTAGGGTTGAGTCTGGTATGAGGCCTAGGTGTTTAGGCTCAATTTTGGTCGGTCTAGATCTTTGGGTCAGCTCTTTTGTTGTAAGAGTTGACTCTATTGGTTGGCAAGTCTCAGAACAGGTGATTGTGGACTAGACGGGTCGGCTCGGATGGATTCGGGTCGGCTCGGATGCACAGACAGGAAATGTATTATCTGGAAGAGTGGCTCGGATGGATTCGAGTCGACTCGGATGCACAGACAGGAAATCTGTTGTCTGGAAAAGTTGGCTCGGATGTATTAGAGTCGGCTCTGATGGATTCGAGTCAGCTCGGATGAACAGTTAGGAAATTTGTTCTGGACGAGTCGGCTCGAGTGTTTTTGAGTTGGCTCGAATGATGGGTGAACTATTTTGAACGGTGCCAGCTGGGGGAGTTTTTTGGGATCTCGAGCATGTGTGACCGAGGTATATATATATTGTATTCTCGTAAGAGGATAGTGGTGGTGGTGTAACAAACTTCTTGGAAGTTGAAATCCCTTTCTCCCGTGAAAACTCTTCTGTTCTTCTTCTTCTTTTCTCTTCTACCGTTCTTGTTGTTCTTGATCTTCATAAACTTGAATCCTACTATGATCTTCAAGGAAGATTACTGGCAGATGGTCATCCATAACCTGGTGATACGCTTCTGCAATTGCTTTGTTGATCAGGATGTTCGTTCTTGATCGGGAACAAGGCTGTTCTAGAAGATTTGGTTCATGAAATCTAGTTGGGTTTGGAATCGAATTCTCTACAAAAATTTGTTTTCTAACTTAACCAACTTAAACATAATTTGCCACCTCATAAAAAGGTAAAAAAATATTTTTATTTCTTCGATTATTATTAGCTACATTAGGGCTCATAGTATATTCATCATCTCATTAAATCAATTTTAAGGGCAATTTCCTCTCTCAGATCAGGGCAAGATTTTATCACCTATCTTGGGCCCAAAATAATCACCCAGCATCAGAACCCAAGCCTTAATTAAAATCAATTAGCAACCTAATTGCTCTAGAGAGCTTAGGGACACCAACAGGTTGGGTACGAATTGTGTGGGCCAACTAGTACACCTAATTCTCTAGCTATTATTGAAAACTGGTGTCTAAGGCTAGAGGTCCAGAGGCAAATGCCCTAAGTGGACTGGTGGTTTTTTAATTAGGACCCTGTCATAGACAGGGGGAGCCTCCCATCACCCCATCTCTTACCTGGCCAGTGGAAGGATTAGTTGTTGAGTTAAGTGTAAGTTGAGTAGACTCATTCAATTTTAGCTCTAGGTCTAGCAAACTATAGTCCATTTCCACTTTGTGTGCTTGACTGCATCACACTAACTTGTTTGATTGATTGCATGACCACTATGTTAGGAACCAAATGCAACAGTCTAAATCCCAATCTAGCTCAGCCATGGACCCCAACTTTGAGATCTTCATGAAGGCCATGACTGAATGATTTGACCAGATGAACCAACTGAATACCCAATCCACTACCTAATTAACCACCTAGATTAACCAGTCCAATACCCAATCCCAAAACCAGTTTGCCTAGTTGACCACTTAGATAAACCAAATAACCCAATCAAATGCCCAAGCAATCACTAAGCTTGACCACTTTACTAATAGGTTTGACCAGGTAGGGAACCAATTAGGAAACCCAGAGAAGACCCCTAAAACCCATCCCAGACCTACACCCGAGCCCAACCCTAGGAGAGCCCCATACCTTGAATCTAGGAGATCCACAACCTATAGATCTAAGCCCAAATCCTATGACTCTGATCCTATGACTCTAGAACTTATGCACCCAGATCCTTTGAACCCAGATCCTATGTACCCATGTCCTATGAGTCTAGTGGATCCATAACCCATAGATCCGAACCTACATCTTATGAGTCTAGTACTATGCCAGTTTTTCCTAGTCAACCTAAATCCCATAGAATTGGTACCCCTAGATATGAGCCTAGTATTAGTTCACTTCTCTTTGGTCAACCCAAACCCTTTAGGACTAGTGCCCTTAGCCTAGGACCAGATCCTAACTAGCCCAGCCCGAGCCAACCTCAGCCTAGTTCCACTACGGCCCTTAGAGAAGGTAGAGGCAAGTCTAGTTCCAATCCCTCAAGAGTGTGTTTTAGATATCCTAAACTATACCATTTTGTTAACTAGTGTCCATTCAGCACCCTATACCTAGGTGAACTAGATAAAGATGAATCTGAACCCATTGTTGAACCCAATGTAGAAGTTTATGAGGCTGATCCAAGTCTAGTAGAGGACTATGAAGATGTAAGCCTATTGAAGATTTAGAGGAAGAAACTCCTGAGCCTATTGATGAGTCTAAAGATGACATTAATAAGTTGAGTCTAGTAGAGATACCTATAGATGACCTAGAATTAGTTGACCCTGACCATATCCAAGTAGAAACCAATCCAAAATTAGTTGACCAGGTAGATACCTAGATAGAGGCCAACCCAAAGTTAGTTAACCCTGACCGCACCCAAACTGAACCTATAGTGGAAGAGCAGTTAGAGGATGAGGAACCCAACCCAACTATTAGACTCTTACCTGGGGAGCCATTAGAAGAAAGCCCAATTACAGAGCCCAGTCTTGAGATCCAAGAACCAAAAGAATTTATTAAGGACTTGATCTCTTTAAATTAGTACCCTCATGATGAAGTCCCTCTTTTGACTCCAATTGACCTCTTTCCTGAGATTAGTGACCCATTCTTTCATAAGATAGACTTTATAGATAGACATCAACCCCAAAAGATCAACCTCATTAGTCTAGGATTAATCCCTGACATCCCTTCCTACATCCTGTTTTATCTGATCGACCCCAACCCCTTTTCTTACTTCCCATCCTACCAAACTAATCCTGAATCTACCTCTTATTTTTTGTCCCTTTTTGAAGCTTCTCATGTGTTGACTCCGTTATTGATTTTGATGATAAGCAAAATATTTAAGTATAAGTTGAGTACTAACTATTTCTTTGAAGTATTTTTTTATCGAAAAAGGTGCTCATCAACTTAACAAAAAGTTGATGATTGAAAAGACCCAACTATGGATGAAAGATCTGCTTAAAGAGGACTTTGGTAATTGAAGAATGCTTGAAAGGACACATGAGTTCAACACAAATTAGTTTTAGCAGAAGTTTAGCCATTTTTATGAAAATCTCAGTGAAGTGTCGACTCAAAGTGTCGACACATGACTCAAGTATCGATACATGACTGTGGAAGTGTCGACTCAAGCCGGTACATGAACAGAATTTCAGATGGCACGGCTGAAGTGTCAACACATGGATGTGAGGTATCAATTCAAAGTGTCGAGACATGGATCAGCTCATCGCCTGAGATTTTTGTGTCACAAAACTTGTTAAAGTTGAAGACTTGCCTGAAGTGTCAATACATGGATGCTAAGTATCAACTCAAAGTGTCGACTCACTTGAGAAAGTGTCAACACATCTGAGAATTCTAGAAAGCTTCATTGAAGATATTTAAACTAGGTATCGACTCTGTAGTGCAAGTGTCGACCCTAAGTGTCGACTCATAGCTTAATGTGTCGACACTTGGAGTTTTGGGAACAGTAATGGCTAGTTTTTCAAACACGGAACTCGCTCCTCTTAGCTCCTAATGGCTAGTTTTTCATGTCTAACGACCATAAACCAAGATTGAGGCCTTGGAAAGGTATTTAAGTATTTCAAATCAAATCAAAACACAAGAGAATGAAAAGGGAAAAAATAAGAGAGAAGAAAATAAGTAAATTCACTCTTATTCATTGAGTTCAACCACCTTCAAGCAAAAAGAAGTCTCCAAGCATTTAAGAGCCTTCAAGAGCATTCAAGTTCAACCTTCTTGAGCATTAAAAAGAGGCTTCATCAAGTTGAAGGTAGCACTACAACAAAGCTTCAAAGAGATTCTTTTATTAGAAAGCTTTCATTATTTCTTTACTTCAAACTTATTTTTGTTGTAAAGGTTTTTGGTTAGCCTATTGAAAAACTGAGGTTATTGGTGAGCCTTGAAAACCAATTAGGTTATTGGTTAGCCCGCAAAATAAGAAAGGTTGTTGGTGAGCCTTAAAATCAATTAGGTTCTTGGTTAGCCAGAAAAATCAAGTGAGGTTTTGACTTGTGAGCCTTGTAAAAACAAGTCGGGTTTTGATTAGTGAACCCGGAAAACTAATCGACTGTAATCGGTTGAGATTATAGTGAATTCCTAAGTAGGCCTTTGGGAGTGGATGTAGGTGCATTGGATAGCACCAAACCGCTATATTTGGCTTGTGTTTGTGATTGCTTGTCTCTTTCATTTCCTCCTCTTTTATTGCTTTTATATTTTTGCTGCATACTTATTAAAAGCAATTTGCACTTGCATTTATAGTACTTAGTTTGATTATTAGATTGGTTCTTATACTTGTATTTAAATTTTTAGAGACCCAATTCACCCCCCTCTTGGGTTGCTTACTATACAACAAGTAGTATTAGAGCCCTGTTCTCTGTTTATAGGTCTAACCGCCTTGAGTAAAGATCTATGGCAGCCCCCCTTGGTACTAGTGTGTTGAGGGACAAATCTCAAATAGACCTCCATATTTTAATGGAACAAATTATACTTATTGGAAAACTAAAATAAGAATATACATGCACTTAATTGATTATAATTTATGGAAGGTTGTTGATAAGGGTCCTCATATTTCTTCGATTGTTGTGAATGGCATTTCCATCTCAAAGCTCGATAAGGATTGGGATGAAAATGACATTAAATAATCTAAGATCAATGTGAAAGCAATGAATCTCCTCTATATGCATTATATTCTAGTGAGTTTAGTAGGATTTCTACATGCACATCAACCAAGAAAATATATGACATACTTGAAGTTACCCATGAGGGTACCGATCAAGTGAAAAATACAAAAGTGAACATGTTAGTGCACATTTATGAAATGTTCCGAATGAAACTTGATGTGGCACGATCGCTGACGTGGAGTAGCTATCAGACACCATGTCAGATACTCTACTAGAGCTCCTTTACCGAGCTAAGCTCCCTCAAGATAACGGGGCCGCCCGTTGAAGCCGAGCTCCGCCCTCTGCCAGGTCGGGCCTGCCAGCCTGGGATGCTTAGGCCGAAGTCGAGTGGCATCCCCCAGATCGAGCCCCTCGATATCGAGCCCCTCGAGATCGAGCCCCGTGGTACAGAGTCGAGCTCAGCCCTCCTCCACCACGTGGAGTCTCTCCGAGGTCGAGCCCTCTGGGCCGGGGACATGCTCTGCCCTCCACCAGATCGAGCCCCTCAAGATCGAGCCCCATGGTACGGAGTCGAGCTCAGCCACCAAGTGGAGTCTCTCTGAGGTCGAGCCCTCCGGGCCGGGGCCGCGCTCTGCCCTCTACCAGATCAAGCCCCTCGAGATCGAGTCCAATGGTCCAGAGTTGAGCTCAGCCCTCCTCCACCATGTGGAGTCTCTCCGAGGTCGAGCCCTCTAGGCCGGGGCCGTGCTCTACCCTCCACCAGATTGAGCCCCTCGAGATCGAGCCCTATGGTCCGGAGTCGAGCTCAGCCCTCCTCTGCCACGTGGAGTCTCTTCGAGGTCAAGCCCTCTAGGCCGGGGTCGCGCTCTGCCCTACGCCAGATCGAGCCCCTCAAGATCGAGCCCTGTGGTCCAGAGTTGAGCTCAGCCCTCCTTCGCCATATGGAGTCTCTCCGAGATCGAGCTCTCTAGATCGGGGCTGCGCTCTGCCCTCCGCCAGATCGAGCCCTACCTCCCCTGCATGACCTCCAGCCGAGCAAAGATACCGGCAAGCAGAGAGACAGCACCATCATCCTAGGACATCGGTGAGCCGCCTGAAGATTGCAGCAAGATGCCCACCAGGCCGCAATAACTGCCCATGGCTCCCACTTGCACCATAAAGGGGAGGAGCCCTCCGATTAAGGTGCCACGCTCTTCACCAACCACCTGAACCACCCGGAAGAAGAAGTCAACCAGGAGATTCGAATCCTGGGTGTGGCGGCCCCTCGATTGAGGCATTGCCAGGCTTCCCGGAACGGGGCGACCAAGAGGAATGTGAAAACACATGACAACTTCCCTTAGAATGAATTAGGGAAGACGTCCCGTCCATGGCAAGGGACACCGCCGCACGTGCCTGCCAGCCCAGCGAAGGTCCCAAGGCAGGCGCCCAATAGTGACCTTGGCTACAAAGAACGTTCGGCACCCCCGGAAGGGGGAGGTATGCAAATACAAACACAAGTGCAAGCTCAACCAGAGGGCAACACACCACCAAAAAACCCAAGCAAGGGAAGGAGGAAAGGCCACATAGAGAATCCCTCTAGCTCGGCCACCATTCTCCTGATGCACTTGCACCCTACTCTCACACTGCTCACTCCTCCTAATATGGAGTCCTTCAAGAGGGGCTCAACCAGGAGGATCTGTTCTCCTGGATCGTCACTGACTTGACCATCGGAGTGCCCCCGCTGGAATACCCGACTCGGGTCACTAACCCCTATTTTGCAAGTCCAGAACCACAGGACCGCCAGGCAGCAAAGGAAGCACACTCCGACACCGACAACAGCTACGAGCCATGATGATCTTGACGGTAACAGATTGGCATGCCAGGAAAGGGGGACGAGAAGCAATCTTTGATCCTCCTTTAACCCCCTTTACAAGCAGTCAGACGGAAGGATGGTGATGACAAGGGCGAGAGAGGTCTCCACCAGTCATGCGAGGGACTCCCCATCTCGGGGAAACCCATACAACCCAGAGGTGGAGCCATCTGCTCCAGCTCAACCACCTCCACCGGAATCCCAGCTAGCTGCACTCACCCAATAGATGCAGATCCTTGCCACAACAGTGCGCCAGCTTCAGCATCAGCACCAGTCCTTAGCCACTCATCAGCAGCTAGGGACTCCCGTAGCCCATGCCGCAGCACCTCGCGATAGCCTGCATTCCTTCCAAGGAAGGCCTTTGCAACCGCAAGCCATTACTGACAACCAGGGTAGCCACCAAACTCTGACGAAAAGACAACGAGTGGGGTCTGCCGACAGGGAGAGCCACTTACCGAACCTTGAGCGAGCGGTGTCCAAGCCCCACCGAGCTAGGAAAAGTAGAACCCTCCACCACGGGTGCCATACACCCATGTCACCTTCTCTATCTCCTTTGGTGGAGGGGTCTACTGACGAAGCCATCAGACGCACGATGGAAAAGCACATGGAGGAGCATGACCGTAAGCTGGAAAAATTATCCCGCTGGTTTGCCAATCTACCGGGCTCCACCAGCGAGCCAGCGGGCTATGATGCCCGCCCTCCTTTTTCCCGGGAAATCCAAGAAGAGCCGATCCTAAGTCATTTCCATATGCCGCAGGTGGATCCTTACGATGGGACCATCGACCCCCTGGACCATCTGGAAAGCTACCAGGCCCTTATGAGGGTCCAGGAGGCCACCGACTCACTCCTTTGCATCGCCTTTCTTGCTACTCTCTAGAAGGCAACCCGGGTGTGGTTCATTCATTTGGAGCCGGAGAGCATTAATTCCTTCACCCAGCTAGGGCAGAAGTTCATGGCCCACTTCGATGCCTATCGAAAGATGCCACGAGAGGCTGACAACCTCTTCTCCATCAAGTAGCAGGACCACGAGCCACTACAAGACTACATGGCCCGTTTCAAGGCTGCCGCATTAAAGATATACAATCTTGAGGATCCAGGATGCCAGCTCTGAAGCGAGGGCTCAGGATCTCCCGCCTGACCTACTCGCTTGACAAGAAATCCCTAAATACCTACTCCGAGCTCCTCCTCCAAGCTCAGAAGTACATCCGCACTGAGGAGGCAGATTGTACGAGACGGGAGCTCGACGGGAGGCCACTAAAAAAGCCAACCCCCATTGAAGTGCCTGGATTGTGGAAGCCGAGACCCCTAGCTTCGATCTCCCAGCAAGGACCAAGGCCGAGAGGCGCTCCCATCCCTGAGAAGAGTTACACCCCCCTCCACGCCCCGAGGATGAAGATCCTCATGAAAATTGAGGGCGAGAAATATCTGAGGTGCCCGCCTCCGATGAAGCCATCCTCTGGCCACGACAAAGCAAAATACTGTCGCTTCCACCATGACCACGGCCACGACACCGAGGAATGCCACAATCTCAAGTGCAAAGTCGAAGAGCTCATCAAGAGGGGCTACCTCGAAAGGTTTGTAGGGGCAGGCCTCAAGCAAAACCTCAGGCGCTCGTTGCTCTCCTGCCAGTTCCAGTAGTTGACAACCACCCTACCGAGAAGCCGATAGGAATGATATGCTGGGGAGCCGGACATGCACCCAAGAGGGCCCGGGGGGCAGGGCATTTTGAAAATATACTCCCCTTTATGAGGGAAGGAGAAGATGGGGGAGAAAATGTAAATAATGATGCCATGGTCGTCGACATGACGATCGCGAAGCATCCTATAAAATGCATCATGGTTGATAGTGGAAGCTCCATAGATGTGCTTTTCTACGATGCTTTCTCCAGGATAAATCTTTCTCATGCTCAACTTAAACCTGTACACATACCCCTTGTTGGTTTCATAGGTGCTTCTGTAAGGGTGGAGGGAGAAGTTACTCTCCTAGTCACTACCGGGATCTCACCTCGGCAGAGCACCGTCATGATGACTTTCACGATTGTCAAGCTTCTTTCAGCCTACAACGTGATTCTGGGCCGACCCGGACTCAACTTGCTCGATACCGTCGTCTCCACCAAGAGGCTACTTGTACAGTTCCCAACTCCTTACGGTGTCGGGGAAATGAGGGGAGCACCCCAGCCGGTGTAGCACTATTTCCAAACCCTTCCTGGGGCCAAGGCCCCCGAGGGCGACCCCAAGGTGGACGACCTCGACCAAAGAGCTCAAGATCCTAGGGGAGGCCCGGTCGAGCACTTACTCTCTTACCCGCTCGGGAATGACCCTACGAAGATGGTGCAGATTGGAGCCCAACTACCCAAGGAGGAGAGGGCTTAGCTGTTAGAGTTCTTGTGGACAAATGCAAATGTGCTCACCTGGACAACGGCTAACATGTCAGGTATTCCCCCGACATCATCACCCATAAGTTGAGCATTAACCTGAAGCATAGGCTAGTTTGTCAGAAGAAGAGGAGCTTCGCCCCGGAGAGACAGGCGGCTATCAACGAGGAAGTGGACAAACTCCACGCCACCGGTTTCATTCGGGAGGTGCAATATCTAAGCTAGCTGGCGAACGTGGTGATGGTGAAAAAGAATAATGGCAAATGGAGGATTTGTGTAGACTACACCGACCTCAACAAGGCATGCCCGAAGGATGGCTTCCCTCTATCAAAGATTGATCAGCTGGTCGACACCACTTCGGGACACAGGCTGCTCTCCTTCATGGATGCATTTTTCGGATACAATCAGATCTGGATGCACCTTGAGGACGAGGAGCATACCACCTTCGTCACCGACCAAGGGACGTACTGCTATAGGATGATGCCCTTCGATCTAAAGAATGCTGGTGCCACGTAACAACACCTGGTCAATAAGGTCTTCAAAGACCAGATTGGCTATAACATGCAGGTGTATGTGGATGACATGCTTATCATGAGCAAGCCGAGCTCAGATCATATCGTTGACTTCGCCGAAGCCTTCTACAACCTTCGGCAATACCAGATGAAGCTAAACCTGGTGAAGTGCACCTTTGGAGTGGCAACAGGAAAGTTCCTCGACTTCATGGTCACTTAGAGGGGCATTGAAGCAAACCCGGAGAAGGTCCAGGTGATCATTGACATGGAGCACCCGACGTCCAAGAAGCAGGTCCAGCACCTGACTGGGCATATTGCCGCCCTGAGTGGTTCATCTCGAGGTCAGTCAATCACTGCCTTCCCTTCTTCAAGGCACTGCACAAGATGCATGACTTCACTTGGACGGAGGAATGCAGGATGGCCTTCGAGGAACTGAAGGAGTTCTTGGCTTCTCCTCTGCTACTTTCCAGACTGGAAGAAGGGGAGGAGCTCCTACTTTATTTGGCGATTACACCTGGAGCCGTCAGCTCGGTCCTCGTCTGCGCAGACGAGGATAGATCCCAGAAGTTGGTGTACTATACCAGCAAAATCCTCCACGATACGGAGATTAGGTATACTTACTTCGAGAAACTCATTTTTGCACTAATAATGTCTGCTAAGCATCTCATGCCCTATTTCCAAGCACACTCGATCACGGTCGTGATGGACCAGTCGCTTAGGGCCATACTTAGCCACCCTGAGACCTCTAGGAGACTGGCAAAGTGGTCCCTACTCCTTAGCGAGTTCGACATAGCATATCGGTTGAGGTCTTCGTAGAAGGCCCAAGTCCTAGCCGACTTCGTGGTCGAATGCACTGGGCTCGCGGAGGAGCCAGAGCAGACAATAACGGAGCTCCAAACGGAGCCCGAACCAAAGAAGGATCCTTGGATACTCCACGTGGATGGCGCATCCAACTCCAGCGGGAGCGAAGCAGGCCTCATCCTTGCCAACAGCGATGGGGTGGTGACGGAGTGTGCTCTCCGCTTCAAGTTCGCCGCGACAAATAACCAGGTGGAGTACGAGGCACTTCTCGTGGACCTAAAAGTCTCTTGTGAGCTGGGCATGCAGAATTTGAATGTCTTCACCGACTCCTAATTAGTTGCCGGGCCAGTTTCCAAGGAATATGAAGCCAGGGATCCCCAGATGATGAAGTACCTGGATCGAGTCCGCTCAAGCACGACATGCTTCCGACGCTTCAGCATCTTCCACATCTCTCACGGGGAGAATGTACGTGAAGATGCACTGTCAAGGCTCATGACCCTGTTGGACTCATCGCTGGAGCGCGCCTACATCGAGTACCTCAAGAATCCAAGCTATGAAGGCCCGGAGGAGGTGCACCAAGTCACCCCCGAGCCAAGCTGGATGGATAGGTACATCAAGTATATCACTGATGGCACCTTACTAGAGAAACGCATGGAAGTAGGCCTCATCAAGAAGAAGGCCTCCTGGTTCGTTCTGATGGAAGGCTAGCTTTATCGTCGGTCTCATTCCTACCCGCTCCTAAAATGCCTCAGGCCCGCAGAGGCAACCTTCGTGCTCCAGGAGATACACGAAGGCCTCTGTGGGAACCATGTGGGAAGGAGAACACTGGCTTATAAAGTACTTCACCAGGGATACTTCTGGGAGACCATAAGGGAAGATGCTCGACTTTGTCAGAAAGTGAGACAAATGCCAGTGCCACGCCCACATACAGCGCCAGCCGGCAGCGCCGATCTCCCAGCTCTCATCTCCTTGGCCCTTTGCTCAGTGGGAAATGGACATTCTAGGACCATTCCCCCCTGCACCTGGACAGCAAAGATTCCTGCTAGTGGCGATCGACTACTTCACCAAGTGGGTCAAAGTAGAACCGCTAGCTCGGATTACCGAAGCCAATGTCTGCCAATTCTTCTAGAAGTTCATTATCTGCCATTTCGGACTCCCTCACTACATCATCACTGATAACGGGTGATAATTCGATAACTGGGAGTTCGAAGGTTTCTGCGTGGAGCACGGCATTCAACATCGCTTCATCTCGGTAGCTCATCCCCAAACAAATGGGGAGGCCGAGGTGACCAATCGGACCATCCTCCAAGGGCTCAGAACCAGGTTGGATCAAGCCAACGGTAAATGGGCGGAAGAACTTCCGAACATTCTGTGGGCCTACCACATAATGCCCAGGATGGCAACTGATGAGACGCCCTTCAACCTTGTCTTCGGGGCTGAGGTAGTCATCTCGGTTGAGCTTGGCATGCCCACGCTACGAGTACAACAATACGACGAGGCATGAAACTTGGCACACCTACTACTCAACTTAGATCTCCTTGAAGAAACAAGGGACAAAGCCTGGCTCTGAATGGTGGTATATCGGCAACGGGTGGCCCGGTACTACAACGCACAGGTAAGGCTGAAAGTCTTCAGGCCAGAGGACTTGGTGCTACACCGAGCCGAAGCATCTAAACCTCGAGAGTGCGGCAAGCTCTCGCCGAACTAGGAGGGCCCCTACAGAGTGGCTGAGTTCCTCTCACATGGGGCCTACTATCTCGAGGATCTTGACGGCGTCAGGTTCCCTCGAACATGGAATGCCTGCAATCTGAGAAGATACTATTAATAATGTAAGGCTTTCTTCCAATAATAATAAAGATTTTCTTTTGCACAAGTAGCTATCTGCCTTGCAGGAAAACCTCCAACAAGTCTTCGAGCCCAGCTCCAAGACACCAACTCCGGAGCCCAGCACTCCGGCCAACAAGTCTTCGAGCCCAGCTCCAAGACACCAACTCCGGAGCCTAGCTCTCCGGCCAACAAGTCTTCGAGCCCAGCTCCAAGACACCAATTCTAGAGCCCAGCTCTCCGGCCAACAAGTCTTCGAGCCCAGCTCCAAGACACCAATTCTAGAGCCCAGCTCTCTAGCCAACAAGTCTTCGAGCCTAGCTCTAAGACACCAACTCCGGAGCCCAGCTCTCTGGCCAACAAGTCTTCAACCTAGCTCCGAGACACCATCAACTCTGGAGCCCAGCTCTCCAACCAAGATGTCTTCGAGCCCAGCTTCGAGACACCATCAACTCCGGAGCCTAGCTCTTCGGCCAACAGTCTTCGAGCCCAGCTCCGAGACACCATCAACTATGGAGCCCAGCTCTTTGACCAAGATGTCTTCGAGTCCAGCTCTGGGACAACATCAACCCTGGAGCCTAGCTCTCTGGTCAAGGAGTCTTTGAGCCCATCTCCGAGACACCATCAACTCCAGGGCCCAGCTCTCCGGCCAATATGTCTTCGAGTCCAGATCCAAGACACCATCAACCTTGGAGCCCAGCTCTCCAGCCAAGATGTCTTCGATCCCAGCTCTGAGACACCATTAACTTCGTAGCCCAGCTCTCCGACCAAGATGTCTTCGAGCCCAGCTCTGAGACACCCTTAACTCCGAAGCCCAGCTCTTTAGCAAATAAATCTTCGAGCCCAGCTCCAAGACACCAACTTCGGAGGCTAGCTCTCCAGCCAATAAGTCTTTGAGCCCAGCTCCGAGACACCATCAACTCCGAGGCCCAGCTCTTCAGCTAATATGTCTTCGAGCCCAGCTCCGAGATACCATCAACTACGGAGCCCAGCTATCCGGCCAATATGTCTTCGAGCCCAACTCCGAGACACCATCAACTCTGGAGCCCAACATTCCGACCAAGATGTCTTCGAGCCCAACTTTGAGACACCATCAACCTCGGAGCCCAGCTTTCCGACCAAGATGTCTTCGAGCCCAGCTCTGAGACACCATCAACCCCGGAGCCTAGCTCTCTGGTCAAGGAGTCTTTAAGCCCAGCTTTGAGACACCATCAACTCTTGGACCGGAGCCCAGCTCTTTGACCAAGATTTCTTCGAGCCCAGCTCTGAGACACCATCAACCCCGGAGCCCAGCTCTTCAACAAAGAAGTCTTCGAGCCCAGCTCCGAGACACCATCAACTCTTGGACCGGGGCCCAGCTCTTCGGCCAAGATGTCTTCGAGCCCGGCTCTGAGACATCCTCAACTCCAAAGCCCAGCTCTTCGGCAAAGAAGTCTTCGAGCCCAGCTCCGAGACACCATCAACCCCAGAGTCTAGCACTCTGGTTAAGAAGTCTTCAAGCCTAGCTCCAAGACATCAAGACCTTAGCCCATCTCTCAAGAGAACAAGTCCCGGGGCCCAGCTCTCCGGATGGCAAGTATTCGAGCCCAGCTCCAAGACAAGACCTGAGCCCAGCTCTCAAGCAACTCTTGGACCAGGGCCCAGCTGTCCGGCCAAGAAGTCTTCGAGCCTAGGTCCAAGACACCAAGACCTGAGCCCAGCTCTCAGGTAACTCTTAGACCGGGGCCCAGCTCTCCGGCCAAGAAGTCTTCGAGCCTAGCTCCAAGCCACCAAGACCTGAGCCCAGCTTTTGGGCAACTTGGACCGAGGCCCAGCTCTCCGGCTAGCAAATCTTGGAGCCCAGCTGCTCCCAAACTATCGAAGTCTTGAGCTCGCTTCACCAACATTGGAGCCGAAGACCAAGCCCTAGACAAGGTGGAACCCTTCTCTCTGATCTCGCTGTGTACTCCAAAAAAAAAAAAAATGGGGGGAGGGAGAGAGGAGAAAAAGAAGGAAAAGAGAGAAGAGGGAAAAGTCAAGTAATGCTCAGGAATAGATAGCAATAAAATCTTCACTTCATTAATAAAAGTTATTTACAAGCATCTTTTGGCCCCCGACATACCGGGCGACCCAGATCAAATACAAAAAGGGAAAAACAAGATGGAAGGCTACTCCACTATGGCTGGCCCCCCAGTAAGGCCGTGAGGCTGCGAGGTCTCATTCTCGGGGACCTCCAATTGGGTAGCTCCGGCCTCAAGTGGCCCAACTCTGACTTCGGCTGACGAAAAAGTTTCGAGAGCCACTACTTTTTCAACGTCCGCCTCCTGGCCCGACTCCATGTCCGAGGCTTGAGGGTACCTGAGGTGGTTGCGGCCCTCGTCAGGAACGAACCCCTCAACTCGACCATGCAGGTACCTGAAACCTTTGAAGAAGGAGTCCGATACCGTTTGATGAGTCTCGGTGATGAACTCCTCCGAGGCTCTATACCTGGCCACATCCCCTTCAGCATCCTTCCTTGCCTCGACGGCTTCCCCCCTGGCCACCTTCGTCGACTTGGCCGACTCCTCTATCACCCTCTCAGCCGTGGCCAATTTCTCCTTCACCGTCGCTAGTTCGGTCTGAAGGGATTGAGCAATCTCCTTCTACCGGACAGCCTCGACGTTGAATAACCCCAGCCTTCTTTCAGCATCAACGAGCTCCTCGGCCTTCTTCTTCGACCGGCCCTGATCCTAGTCGAGGCCCTCCTGGAGCTCCTTTGCTCGCCCCTCAAAACTGGCGAGCTTCTTCTCGAGGTCCTTGACCTTCTAATCGAGCACCCCGTTTGTGTCGGTCCTCTCCATCAGGTCGGCATTCAGCGACTCGACCTCAGCTGCTCGTTGCTGGTCATTCTTCTGCCAGTTCCGGTAGCAATCCTTTATGAAGAGGACCTTGGCACCGATCTGCATCATGCAAAAGATTAGTCAAAAAAAAGAAGAGAGAAGAAGAAAGAAGTAAAAGGGGTGGGATTGCCCACTGAGAAGAGCTGGGAAAAGATGCTGCTGATCACATCCTGATGCAGAACGAAAACTCTGATACCAAAAATGATACAGAACGAATATGTGGAATGCGGAAGCAAATTAAAATTAATGTACTTTTTTTTTTATATATATTTTCAGAAGTCGGCTTTGACTCAAAGGAAAGATAAACTAATGTTGAAAGAAACTAAGAAATGATAGAAAGCACAATTAAAAGGAGTGGATTATCAGAGTAACTCAGAAGTAGGATCGCTGGGGATTGAGAAACCCCCAGATCTAGGGTTTGCTATGGGTTTCAACGAAATAGACAAAGTGAGAAGGGAAGGTTCTTGTTGCCTAGCAGTGATATCTCTCCATTTGGTGGAGAAAAGACTCTCTCGAGCAGATTATTGGATCCCGGGAGTCAAGGTATCTTTGCAACGGATCCTCTGATAATGGTCCTTGGCAAAGTTGGCCTCTTCTTGAACCCTGGATCCTGGAGAGAAGAAGAACAAGGTTAGGAACAAGAGACTCAGGGAAGAGAGTTACCAGAGTAGAAGAAAGGATGGGATCTGAAGGTCTTCAACTGATCTGGAACTCCTAGGCTGCGGATTTGTGACTTCTTCTCCTGGATCTGCTGGATGGACTCTGAACCAGTGGTAGCTGACTTGAAGATGGTTGGACTAGGGTCCTGGTGGTTGGCCACCCTTTGGAAGAAGAACCTTGGAGATGGTGTAGAGGCTAGGGTTTGGTGGTGGTGGAGTAGAGATGGGTGGACTAAGCTAGGGTTTTGGGGTTGGAGATCTCACACCTCCTCAAGGTTCCTAGGGAACCCGGATTTACTCCCTCACGGAGCTCAACACTCAGAATAAGTGCGGAAGAACAAGACTTTGCTAAAAAACAAGGGATTTCATTCATAAGATTTCATAAGATAAGTTCAAGTCACAAAAAGGGGTCTAATATATAGACCTATAAGAAAAATCAAAACCATACAAGTTCCTATGTGGGACTAATAGGACTAATCTATACTTTAGGCATCAAATTCTCTTCCCTTGGCCAACCAAGACTCCTTCCATGAGTGAGCGGCCCAAAAACTCCAAGAAAACCTAAAAATCAGCTCCAAATGGCAGGTTATGGGGGTGTCTCCTAGTATCTCTCCATGAATCAAGGATTTTCCCTTCATGGTTTGGCTCTTTTGGACACCTCCTAGTCTTGCTCCACAAGTTTAGGCTTCTTCTTTTCATGGCTTTGGCACTTTAGGAAACTTTTGGGTGCCTCCTTGATTTTCTCCCTAAGTCATGCTCTCTTCCCTTTTATAACTTGGATTTTAATGGAACATTGTGGGGCACCTCCTTGATCCTCTCTTCAAGAAAAACTCTTGCCATCCTGGCTTGGGTTTATCTGGAAAGAAGTTGGCTCCTCCTTGGATTGAGGTATCTTGATGGATTTCTCCCCCAAGTGGTGTAAGAAAAAGGGGAACTTACTTCTTATGGTGTGGGGACCAAAGACACTGGATGGAGATGTGGCACCCACTTGTAGCTGGACCATGGAAGAAAAAATGTGGCACCCTATGGCAAAGGGAATGGCGCCAACCTGGACCTGGACTTGGACTGAGTCAACATGACTCAACGAAAATTGAAATGACAAAATTACAGACTCAAAATTGGGTTGATCAGGTCAATCCTTATTACAAACCCTAATTTTCTCGGGCAAGGTCAATCAGAGATCCAGATGGAACCCTGAAGTCTTCTTCTGATTCTGGTGCCCGCACCAATTCTCCTGGGATGGGAGGAACTCGACCCTGTCGAGTATGGATCAAGCTGGCTCTGGTATCTCTCCAAGAGGTCTGGGTCCAATTCTTGTAATTCTTCTCGGGAGATCCAAGAGTCATCAGAATCTGGCCTTCTTTGCCAGCGGACCAGGTATCTTTGGTATCCTCGATTACGAGTAGAGATAACCTGATCATCCAGGATCTTTTCAATATGCTCTTTCCTCACAGGCCAGTTTGTTGGTGGACACACAGGGTCGGGATCACTCTCAATAACAGGATTAGGTTTAAAAGGCTCACTGGGAATCACAGCTAGCTCCCTGTACTCTACTAGGTCTATAATGTTGAAAGTGGAGCTAATGCCTAGCTCTGGAGGCAACATAGGCATTGGGTCCAACTCTCTTCATCACTCTAAATGGTCCAGCTCCTCTAGCATGTAGCTTTCTAACGGTTCCAGGAGGAAACCGCTCAGGCCTTAACCTAATCATTACATAGTCTCCCTCAACAAAATTCTTGACTCGCCTTTGAGAATCAGCCAACTTATTATAAGTTTCATTACTTAAAGTTATTTTGGAATTAATTTCTTTATACAAGTTCTTTACATGCTGTGCAAAGTCTTCTGCAGACTCGGAGACTCGTGTGTGGACTGACAAAGGAACTAGGTCAGGTGGTGTGTGAGGCTTGTACTCATGAACAATCTCAAAAGGGCTTTTACCTATAGACCTATTGACCGAGTCATTATATGCAAATTCAGCCCTAGGTAAATACAAATCCCAATTCCTGGTATTCTCACTCAACCAAAATCTGAGTCAATGTCCTAAACTCGACTGACGCCGCATTCCTAAAGAATGGACTTTATTCAAAGGAACCCTAGGTCTAAACCTAACAAACTAAGGCTCTCTAAGTTTGACATTGGGTCGGAGGATGGCATGCAGAGCATGAAGACTTATCATGGGTGCCTAGTAGGTGCCATAAGGTCTTCCAGAAGTAGATGGCAAACCTAATAGGTTCTAAGGAGTCTTGCAACCTAGAAATCTCAATAAAGTGTAATCCCATAGCTCTAGAAACATGAGAAGATTCAGGGAAGGGTAGGAAATAAGAATCAGAGTTTTGAGGTGGCTTATAGGAAACAAGAAACACACCTTGGTTATTCAGGACGACCTTAAAATGAGGACATTGTTCTATAGGTGCACTCATCCAAACCTTATGATTTGCTCTAGGAGGGTCTACAAGTGCAAGTTCTAGGGTAGGCTGGGTTCTCCTAGAAGGTGGAAGGTTATCAGGAAGGTCTTTGGAATATTTATCTAGAAAGTCTTCTAAGCTACTGTCTTTTTCTTGTTCTTGGACCTTCTCAATGGGCAATTCTTGTGAACCCCTTCCTTCTTCACACTTCTCTACCAGATTTGACTCAGGGGTGTCTTCTTTGGATTCCTCAGTGAGTTCAGGGGTATTCTCACTTAAACTCTCATTGGGTGCAATTTCCTCTTCCTGAACTTCCTCAAAAGGATCTTCTCTTAGGGTTAGCTCCTGAATTTCTTGAGTGGCAGGGGTCCCCTCAATAACCCCATCAGGTAGGAGTTGGTTAATTGAATTATCGGGAGAGATATCCTCAAATTCTTCTTCTTCATATTCATCTATCAAACTTATGTCAGGCTCATATATTTCTTCCTCAATCTCACTGAAAGGTTCTAATCTATTCTCCTTTGATTCCTCTTTAAGTACGGCTCTAGTCAGGTCAACTAATTTTGGGATGGCCATGCCTAACTCCTTCTCAGTGTTATCCTTCTGGTCAAGAGGTGACACAAGTGGGAATTGACAAACAAAAGTCTGGTTCACTACGGGTGTCGGATCAATCGGAACTTGGCTCAAGTTGGTAGAGGTTGGCTTTAAGTCCAAAGTACTTGATTGGTTATATCTTAAAGACCACTCATAGTCTTGGGCTTCTTGGTAGGCTCGATCTAACTTATTGGTCTTTTCAAGGCATAGCTTCCTATAAATGTCTGGGTGTAACCCAACCCTAAACCTCAATGTGATCTGAGCTTCGATCTCAATGGTATTGCATTTCATGTCATACCACTGGAAGTCCTCGATATATTTAGACACAGGCCTATTACCTTGTCGCAATTGGTACCATTGGTCTAAAAGTCTTTTCTCATAGGATCTACCTAGGTACCTATCTCTCAACTTACTTCTCATATCTCTCCAAGTATATATTTCCTCTTTTCTTTGATAACACTCACGCTCTATAGCATACCAATGTGACCTAGCATGTTTGGTGAACTTGGTTTTGGCCAACCTAACTTGTCCTAATTCTGATATGTTAGTGCACTCAAAATACCGATCCATTTGTTCTTCCCACTTAATATATGTCTCTTGTCTTCAATCAAAAGTGGGTGCATAAGGTTCGGTGTTCCTAACGGGTCCCTTCTCTGAGTCAACCAAGTATGGGTATAGGCTCCTAGGGTTATTCTCGGGATCACGGTATAAGGTCCTCCTAGGCTCCTGGCATGGGTGAGGTTGGGGCCTATTAAATTTTGGATCAGGGGTCCAATTTTGATGTCTACGTTTCTCAAGTCCTTGGGCTCGGTCTCTAAACTGGGCAAAACCCTTATTCATATCCTGACTCAATTTGGTCATACTTTCGGTAAGAGTTCTAATTATGGCCTCTAAATCAGGTTGGGTTTGACCAGGTTGGTAGGGTACTCCGTTCCGGGTGGACATGATGATGCAAGCAAGCACACCAAAAGAGACTCAACTGAAACGACTACGGGCTAACTAGACCTAGAGCCCAAACTAGATGCCCAATCAGAGTGGCAAGCTAGCCTGTAGTAACTCGGGACTCAGCTAGGTAGGTGTAAGGGGAGTGTTAGGTCCCTAATTGCCAATCCTAGACACCAATTAGTGATTGGCCAGGTAGGCGGACCAGCACACAAGCCCTTCGGGATAGAATCCCTGAACCACCGTTCTAGACACTGAGTACAAAGCACACACATAGTAACTAGACAAACAGACTCAACACTAGCCTAGACCCGACCAGTTGGTGTCCCTAGCCCACTAGGGCAAATTAGGTCTAATTAATTTTAAGATTAAAGGCTTAGGTTCGAATGCACGGGAGGTGGTTTTGGGCTAAGGAGAGGGTCTCAATCCTCCCCTTATGTTGCAACTTCGGTGCCCTTAAGATAGATTCAGTTTATGCACACTCAAATAAAAAAATAGCTTGCAGAAAATAAAAAGCAGAACAGTAGTAAAATTGATCTCAGAAAATATAAAGAAATTAACAAATCATGAAAATCTTATGTAAATTACTTTCAATTATACTGGTTCCAGAAAAATAAGAATTACATAATTTAGAATTTTTTGCAGGGAGAAACAATTCGAATAACAAGGCAGTTACTGGCAGAAAACAGAACACGTGTCCCGTTTACAATCCCTGCCTAGAATTTATAACCCAGCGGCACCCCTACACGCCCTGGGAACCCCCGTGGAATGGGAGAAGGAGGCTTGCGTCTCGCTTGTTCCTAGGACCGGACGGCCAGGGGAGTCTACTCCAGGCAGCAAAAGTAAAAAGGAACGAAAAAACAATCAAACAAGCAAGAACCCTAGATAGGGCTCTGATACCAAAAATGATGCAGAACGAAAACTCTGATACAAAAAATGATGCAGAATGAATATGTGGAATGCGAAAGCAGATTAAAATTAATGTTTTTTTTTTTATATATTTTCAGAAGTCGGCTTTGACTCAAAGGAAAGATAAACTAATATTGAAAGAAACAAAGAAATGATAGAAAGCACAATTAAAAGGAGTGGATTATCAGAGTAACTCAGAAGTAGGATCGCTGGGGATTGAGAAACCCCCAGATCTAGGATTTGCTTTGAGTTTCAACGAAACAGACAAAGTGAGAAGGGAAGGTTCTTGTTGCCTAGCAGTGATATCTCTCCATTTGGTGGAAAAAGGACTCTCTCGAGCAGATTATTGGATCCCGGGAGTCAAGATATCTTCGTAATGGATCCTCTGATAATGGTCCTTGGCAAAGTTGGCCTCTTCTTGAACCCTAGATCCTGGAGAGAAGAAGAACAAGGTTAGGAACAAGAGACTCAGGGAAGAGAGTTACCAGAGTAGAAGAAAGGATGGGATCTGAAGGTCTTCAGCTGATCTGGAACTCCTAGGCTGCGAATTTGTGACTTCTTCTCCTGGATCTGCTGGATGGACTCTGAAGCAGTGGTAGCTGACTTGAAGATGGTTGGACTAGGGTCCTGGTGGTTGGCCACCCTTTGGAAGAAGAACCTTGGAGATGGTGTAGAGGCTAGGGTTTGGTGGTGGTGGAGTAGAGATGGGTGGACTAAGCTAGGGTTTTGGGGTTGGAGATCTCACACCTCCTCAAGGTTCCTAGGGAACCCGGATTTACTCCCTCACGGAGCTCAACACTCAGAATAAGTGCGGAAGAACAAGACTTTGCTCAAAAATAAGGGATTTCATTCATAAGATTTCATAAGATAAGTTCAAGTTACAAAAAGGGGTCTAATATATAGACCTATAAGAAAAATCAAAACCATACAAGTTCCTATGTGGGACTAATAGGACTAATCTACACTTTATGCATCAAATTCTCTTCCCTTGGCCAACCAAGACTCCTTCCATGAGTTGGCCCAAAAACCCCAAGAAAACCTGAAAATCAGCTCCAAATGGTAGGTTATGGGGGTGTCTCCTAGTATCTCTCCATGAATCAAGGATTTTCCCTTCATGGTTTGGCTCTTTTGGACACCTCCTAGTCTTGCTCCACAAGTTTAGGCTTCTTCTTTTCATGGCTTTGGCACTTTAGGAAACTTTTGGGTGCCTCCTTGATTTTCTCCGTAAGTCATGCTCTCTTCCCTTTTATAACTTGGATTTTAATGGAATATTGTGGGGCACCTCCTTGATCCTCTCTTCAAGAAAAATTCTTGCCATCCTGGCTTGGGTTTATCTGGAAAGAAGTTGGCTCCTCCTTGGATTGAGGTATCTTGATGGATTTCTCCCCCAAGTGGTGCAAGAAAAAGGGGAGCTTACTTCTTATGGTGTGGGGACCAAAGACACTGGATGGAGATGTGGCACCCACTTGTAACTGGACCATGGAAGAAAAAATGTGGCACCCTATGGTAAAGGGAATGGCGCTAACCTGGACCTGGACTTGGACTGAGTCAACATGACTCAACGAAAATTGAAATGACAAAATTACATACTCAAAATTGGGTTGATCAGGTCAATCCTTATTACAAACCCTAATTTTCTCGGGCAAGGTCAATCAGAGATCCAGATGGAATCTTGAAGTCTTTTTCTGATTCTAGTGCCCACACCACATCCCCCAGCCGCTGACGAACCATCCCCTACCGATCGCATGACTGG
Source organism: Areca catechu (assembly GCA_021397845.1). NCBI lineage: Eukaryota > Viridiplantae > Streptophyta > Magnoliopsida > Arecales > Arecaceae > Areca > Areca catechu. Next base: position 149,797,482 of record CM038052.1, on the reverse strand, counting down.
ATCAAGAAATCCATCATGCGCTCGACCAGTACGTCGTTCCGGAGTAGAGAGCTCTCCAGTCCCAGCTTGAACGGAAGCCGGCACCGTGCCTCCTCCCTCCTGCTCTCCCCAGGAGTAGGGTCGTTCGCTCCACCAACAGCGGAGCCTCCGGGAGCGAGCTGTGGGTCCGGCAACTTCTCAAGCAATGCCTCAATCATAGGCCCAGCCCCAGCTCGAACCTCCTCCTCCTCGACATCAATTACAGCCAGGCTCGGGGAGCTGGGGGACACGATGGCGGCGACAGCTGTAGCCCTGGCCTGGTTGACCACTTCAGGCTCCGGGGCAGGGGTCGTTCCCTGTTGCCTGGGCTGCTCAGGAACTTTCCAGACTACCCGCTGACTTGGCCCTGGCATCGCGGACGTCGTCCTCTCCACTGGTGCAAAGGTAGCTTCGGTCTCTCTCCTACTCGAGGTGACCAGTGCGACGGGAGTGGCCACCGACGCGCTCTCATCCCAGGCCCATCTCGGTGGAGGCTCATCGGCCAGCCCGGTTGGCGGCCTCTTCCTGGTGATCGCCAGCAAGTCGCTCTCCATGAAGATCATTCCTGCACACATATCACACAATGGTTAGAGCTTAGAAGGGTCAGTATAAAAGCACAGAGAAAAGAAAGACCTGAGCCAAACTCACCCAACCCTCTCGTTGGGTCGACCTTGGTATTGAAAAGGTTCTGCTCTGACAACAGGACCTCAAGGGAAGGAATTTGAGTGGTGTGGAGCTGCTCGTAGTCATCTTGGTCAGCCGCATCGATCACAAAGACTCGGTTGGGGGACTGATCCGGATCACTCCAGACCCAGTCAACCCCCTCAACTGTGGCAAAGAAGAATTTTCTCTTCCATCTCTTGATGGAAGAGGGAGCTCAAATTTAATGCCCTTCGGGCGAGAAGACAAGGACCACCACCCTTCCTTGGTGGGGTGATGCTTCAGGGTGAAGAACGCCCTGAACAAGAAAAATCGGGCAACGAACCCGTGGGAGTGGCAGAGTACGATGAAGGAGAAGATGGTCATGATGGCATTCAGGACTAGCTAAGCGAGAACCAGATGGTAGTTGCTTAGCATAGACATGAAGAAGGGATGAAAGGGGAACCGGAGCCCTCCCAAAAAGGTCTCCTCATAAAAGGCGATCCGGCCTGGGCTACTCGAAGTAACCCTGTCCCTTGGTCAAAGGATCAGAAGCCGAATGGAGTGCGGGATGTCGTAAACATCCCAGATGGTCCCCAGCTCCATAGCATAAATTATCGAAGTGATCCCACTGGGACCCGTTGATCGGATAGACTTGGAGATAGGTTCGAATGGAGGAGGAAGACGAGAAGGATGGGAAGGACCAGCCCCTGGTTCTCTAATAGATACGGGGCCAGGAGGATGCCTCCTACTGAACTCGAAGTGCGCCCCATCCCCCTTCTCATCGGAGGAAGAAGATGGCAACCTCAGCTCAGAAGGACCGACTTCATTCGAATTGGTGGAAGGACGAGAGCTTGGACCAAAACGAGGCATCTTCAAAATAAGAAGAAGCAGGGAACCCAAGGAGCAGAAGGGATGGACTCGGCTGGGGGAAGGCCCTAGACTCAGAAGAGGAACCCTATTGTGATGGAAAGAAGAAGAAAAGAAGAAAGACTAACTTGGTTCCTTAGGGGGACTGAGATAATCAGGAAGAAGGGGAAGCCTGGGTACTGCAGCGGGCACGAAGGATTCGAAAGAATAGATGTTTTGGACAAAAATTTCTTTTCATTTCGAAAAGACCCGATGCATCCATACCGTTACAACCTCTCTGCCAATGGATTCATTCCACGTGCTAGCCATCGATGAGAAAGGCATCCTGGCTGCTTTGGGTTCCGTGCTGATAATAACTACTCCTCGGTTGTGGCCACGTGGCACCCCCGTAATGGCCTTGGAAACTATCTCGCGAAACACCAGTGATCATAGCCATAATTACGCCAGATCTTTACCTTTCCATGTCAGCGATGCAATTACTCCCTTAGACCCGAGAGCCACGTACTAACGAGCCTCGAGAGTGGGGAGCAAATGATGTGGCACGATTGTTGATGTGGAGTAGCTGTTAGATGCCATGTCAGATACTCTACTCGAGCTCCTTTGCCGGGCTGAGCTCCCTTAGGGTAATGGGGCAGCCCGTCGAAGCCGAGCTCTGCCCTCCGCTAGGTTGGGCCCGCCAGCCCGGGATGCTTAGGTCAGAGCCAAGCGGCATCCCCTAGATCGAGCCCCTCAAGATCGAGCCTCGTGGTATGGAGTCAAGCTCAGCCCTCCTCTGCCACATGGAGTCTCTCCGAGGTTTTTGCCCTCTAGGCCGGGGCCACTCTCTGCCCTCTGCCAGATCGAGCCCCTTGAGATCAAGCCCCGTGATACGGAGTCGAGCTCAGCCCTCCTCCACCACGTGAAGTCTCTCTGAGGTCGAGCCCTCTAGGCCGGGGTCGCGCTCTACCCTCCGCCAGATCAAGCCCCTCAAGATCGAGCCCTGTGGTCCGGAGTCGAGCTCAGCCCTCCTCTGCCACATAGAGTATCTTCGAGGTTGAGCCCTCTGGGCCAGGGCCGTGCTCTGCCCTCTACTAGATCTAGCCCCTCGAGATCGAGCCCTGTGGTCTGGAGTCGAACTCAGCCCTCCTCCACCACGTGGAGTCTCTCCGAGGTCGAGCCCTCTAGGCCGAGGCCATGCTCTGCCCTCCACCAGATCGAGCCCCTCGAGATCGAGCCCTATGGTCCAGAGTCGAGCTCAGCCCTCCTCCGCCATGTGGAGTCTCTCCGAGGTCGAGCCCTTTAGGCCGGGGCCGTGCTCTGTCCTTTGCCAGATCATGCCCTACCTCCCCTGCTCGGCCTCTAGCTCGAGCAAAGACATCGACGAGCAGAGAGACAACACCATCACCCTAGGACACCGGCGAGCCACCCAAAGATTGCAGCAAGATGCCCACCAGGCTACAATAATTGCCCATGGCTCCCACTTGCACCAGAAAGGGGAGGAGCCCTCCGATTGAGGTGCCATGCTCTTCACCAACCACCTGAACCACCTGGAAGAGGAAGTTAACCAGGAGATTCAAATCCTGGGAGTGGCGGCCCCTCGATCGAGGCACTGCCAGGCTTCCCGGAATTGGGTGACTAGGAGGAATGTCAGAATATATGACAGCTTCCCTTAGCACGAATCAGAGAAGACGTCCCATCCATGGCACAGGACACCGCTGCACGTGCTTGCCAGCCCAGCGAAGGTCCCAAGGCAGGTGTCCAATGGTCACCTTAGCTATAAAGAATGTTTGGCACCCCCGGAAGGGGGAGGTATACAAACACAAACACAAATGCAAGCTCAACCAGAGGGAAACGCACCACCAAAAAACCTAAGCAAGGGAAGGAGGAAAGGCCATATAGAGAATCCCTCTAGCTCGGCCACCATTCTCCTGACACACTTGCACCCCACTCTCACACTACTCACTCCTCCTAGTGTGGAGTCCTTCAAGAGGGGCTCGACCAAGAGGATCTATTTTCCTGGATCGTCACTGACTTGACTGTCAGAGTACCCCCACCGGAATCCCTGACTCGGGTCACTAACCCCTGTTTTGTAGGTCCAGAATCACAAAACTGCCAGGCAGTGGAGGAAGCGCACTCTAGCATCGACAGCAGTTACCAGCCATGACGATCTTGGAGGCAACATAACCAAATGAGTATGTCACTGACATGTATACTAGATTCACAAATATTGTAAACGGAATGAGAAGTTTAGGAAAAATAATATCTAATGCTGATCTTGTCAACAAAATTCTCAAGTCACTTCCAACTTCATGGGATCTGAAGGTGACCACCATCCAAGAAGCTAAAGATGTTGACAAACTACCATTGGAGCAATTGGTGGGATCGCTCATGATTTATGAGCTGAACTTAAAGCAAAAGTCTATGGATATGGACAAGAAAAAAAAGGGGATAGCCTTCAAGTCTACTAGTCAAGAAGAATCCTCAAATGATGAATCTGAAGAAGAAGAAGGAGAAGAGAGTGAAGAAGCACTCCTAGTAAGAAAATTCAGAAGTTTCATGAAAAGAAGGAAATTCTCTTATAAGAAAAAGTTCCAATCAACTAAAGAGAAGGGAAAAGAAAAGCAGAAAGAAAAAAAAAAGGAGAAAGAGATACCTACATGCTTTGAGTGCAAGAAGCCTGGATACTATAAATTTGACTGCCCTCTCCTAAAGAAGTCAAGGAAGAAGCTTAGGAAGAAAGCTATGATGGCAACCTGGAGTGATAGTGAAGACTCCAGCTTAGAAAAAGAGAAAGCTGAAATTGCAAATCTATGTCTCATGACACAACAAGAACAGGAAGAGGTAATTTCTAATACTGAAGTAGATTTTACCTTTGATAAATTAAAAAATGCTTTTGATGAGTTAATGCATGATTACAAACTGATTTTATCTGAAAACAGAAAATTGAAAAAGCATGCAAATAGTTTTTCTTATGAAAATAATTCTTTTTTAAATGAAGTTAGTGAATTGAAAACTAAACTTGATGTTTTAGAAAAAAAATAAGGCTTTAACTATGGAAAATGATGTTTTGAAAAGACCTAAAACTATCATTTCAAATGGTGATCTTTTGAAGAAAAATAAGGATTTAGAATTAGAAAACAAAAATTACAAAAATAAGCTTGATAAAATAAAACCTTTTGTTGAAAAGTTCACCTATAGCTCAGAAAAACTAAATCTTCTTTTAAACAACCAAAGAGCTATTTTTAACAAAACAGAATTAGGTTATAGATCCCAAAGACAAGAAAAGTATTTGAAAAACTTTTTTGTACCTGCATCTTCAAGTATAACATGCTTTTCCTGCAAAAAACAAGGATACAAAACTTTTCAATGTAATACGAGAAAGATCAATGACTCTTGAAAAGTTTGGATTTCAAAAGGAATCAATTTAAGTACTAACCCTAAAGGATCCAAGTTGGCTTGGGTACCTAAAAACAAAACTTGATTTGTTTTACAGGTGTGTCTTGCAACCAAGGAAACCAAAAGGCTATGTTATCTTGATAGTGGTTGCTCAAGGCACATGATAGGAGATGTGAAGCAATTCACCTCTCTTGAGGCAATGAATGGAGGGAGTGTGACCTTTGGTGATAATGGCAAAGATAAAATCATTGGTATTGGTAAGGTTCACATCACCCCTTCTACATGTATTAATAATGTACTTTTGGTTGAAGGTTTAAAGCATAATCTTTTAAGTATTAGTTAGTATTGCGATAAAGGTTTTCAAATTGTTTTTAAATCATCATATTGCATGATTGCTAGTCCTGATAAAAATGGAGTACAATTCATTAGAAAAAGGCATGATAATATTTATTTGGTAGATTTAGATGATCTATCCTTATCTAATGGAGAATGCCTAGTTGCAATGAATTCTACTAAAGATGAGACTAGTTGGCTTTGGCATAGAAGACTAGGACATGCTAGTATGTACTTACTTTAAAAACTTTGCAAAAAGGATTTAGTAAGAGACTTGCTAAAATTTAGTTTTGAAAAGGATAGAGTTTGCCAAGCTTGTCAATTTGGAAAACAAGTTAAAACATCTTTCAAACCTAAAGATTTTGTTACTACTAGTAGGCCACTAGAACTACTCCATATGGATCTCTTTAGACCAACTAGAACATATAGTCTAGGAGATAATGGATATAGATTAGTTATAGTGGATGGTTTTTTAAGATTTATTTAGGTTTTCTTTCTTGCTCATAAAGATGAATTATTTTCAATATTTGTAAAGTTTTACTAAAACGCTTCAAATAAAAAAGGTACGTCAGTTATTTGTATACGTAGTGATCATGGTTCTGAATTTGAAAATCAAGATTTCAAAAATTTTTGTAACGAGAAAGGTATTGAACACAACTTTTCTACATCTAGGACACCTCAACAAAATGGGGTGGTAGAAAAAAAAATCATACTTTAGAAGAAATGGCACGCACTATGCTTTGTGAAAATGATTTGCCGAGATATTTTTAGGCTGAAGCTATTAATACTGCTTGTTATATTCTAATCGTATTTTAATCCGGCCTATTTTAAAGAAAACTCCTTATGAACTTTAGAATCAAAGAAAACTAACTTTTAAAGTATTTTCAAGTTTTTGGTTATCAATATTTTATTTTAAATAATGGTAAAGACAATCTTGGAAAATTTGATGCCAAGTCTGATGAAGGTATCTTTCTAGAATACTCTACATCAAGCAGGGCATATAAATTTTTAACAAAAGAATTCTAGTTGTAGAGGAGTCTTTACATGTAGTTTTGGAAGAGTCTACTAACAAAACTTCCAGAAAAGATGATACTTCTGATGCATATGCAAGTGCTGATAAATTACAAAAGCTGACATTGGATGATCAACCCTCTCAACAAAGTGAAGAAAATCAAGATAAAGATGAAAAAGAAGAAGCCATACAATCTACACCAAAGCATCAAGATCTACCTAAGGAGTGGAGGTATGCTCATGGACATCCTAAGAAATTAATCCTAGGTGATCCATCAAAAGGGGTAAGAACTCGATCTTCAATTAGAAATGAATGTGGCTATATTGCTTTTGTTTCTCAAATAGAGCCTAAATGTTTTGAAGATGCTGAAAAAGACCCTAAATGGATAAATGCTATGCAAGATGAACTAATTCAGTTTGATAGAAATAATGTTTGGACATTAATAGAAAGACCATCTAATATTTCTGTTATTGGCACTAAATGGGTGTTTATAAATAAATTAGATGAAAATGGAATTGTAACTAGAAATAAAGCTAGGCTAGTTGCCAAAGGCTACAACCAAGAGGAAGGAATTGATTTTGATAAAATCTTTGCTCCTGTTGCTAGACTTAAGGAAATTAGACTACTATTAGCATTTACTTATTTTATGAATTTCAAACTATTTCAATGGATGTTAAAAGTACTTTTCTAAATGGTTATATAGTAGAAGAAGTTTTTGTTGAACAACCACCTGGTTTTGAAAATCATACACATCTTGATTATATTTTTAAATTATACAAAGTACTTTATGGTTTAAAGCAAGCACCCCGAGCATGGTATGAAAGACTCAGCAAGTTTCTAATTGAAAATGAATTTTCTAGAGGCCATGTTGATATAACTTTATTTCTAAAGAAGAAAAATAATGATTTATTAGTAGTGCAAGTCTATGTTGATAATATTATTTTCGGTGCTACTAATGAAATCCTTTGTCAAGAGTTTGTCAAGCTAATGCAGGGAGAGTTCAAAATGAGCATGGTAGAAGAACTTAATTTCTTTCTCAGACTCCAAATCAAGTAAACCAAAGATGGAATCTTTATCAACCAAGCTAAGTATATAACAAAAATCATAAAAAAATTTGGGATGGAGACTACTAAGTCGATAGGTACACCTATGAGCCCCTCTTGTAAACTTGATAAAGATGAGCATAGTAAATCTGTAGATCAAAAATTATATAGAGGTATGATTAGCTCTTTATTATATTTGATTGCTAGTATACCAGATATAATATTCAGTGTATGCATATGTGCTAGATATTAGTCTGATCCTAAGGAATCTCATCTGTCGGCTATTAAGTGTATTATTAGATACTTATCTGGTATAATTGATATTGGCTTGTGGTATTCTAGAAACTCATCTGATGATTTAATTGAATTTTCTGATACTGTTTTTGCTAGGTGTAAACTTGATAGAAAAAGTACTAGTGGAACTTGCTAATTTCTTGGAGTTAACTTAATCTCCTAATTTAGCAAGAAATAAACTTTAGTTGCACTATCCACAGTTGAGGCTGAGTATATTGCGGTAGGAAGTTGTTGTGCTCAAATCTTATGGATTAAGCAACAACTTAAAGATTTTGAAATCAAATTAACTAAGACACCCATAAAATGTAATAACACTAGTGTAATATGCTTAACTAGAAATCCTATTCTGCATTCTAGAAGCAAACATATTGAAATTAGGTATCATTTTATTAGAGATCATGTTGAAAATAATGATGTTGTGCTTGAATTTATTTGTACTGAAATGCAATTAATTGATATTTTGACTAAGCCTCTCTAAGAAGATCGGTTCAGTATGATTAGAAGAGAACTTAAGGTCATTAATTCTTTTTGATTGAAAATTTCTACTCTTTGACCCATGAAAGATCAAATTTGATATCAATTACATTCAATTATCTTGAATTTCACTATATTTCTAGAGATTTTGATCAATACTTCATTTTCTTTTTTTCGATTTTAAGTTGAAGTGTCGACACTTGGCCTTGTGTCGTGAGTCAACACTTGAACGGCGACAAATTGAGAATAAAAATGGAAACAAAGTGTTTTCTTGGCATTTTCTCCCCAAATTTGAGCCGACACCTGCCCTAACATTGTTCTACCTATTGTTTCCCTCCAAATTTCATCTCAAACTCTCTCAAATTCCTGATTTGGATGGTTTTTGGTTTGATTTTTGTCACATTCCCTCTCCCATTTTGATTTTGGACCATTAAAAACACTAGTTCCCTCTCCTCTTTTGTTCAAACCTTGAATATATGGAATGGGACCTAAAAAGTATGTTGTTTGTCGCCCTTGGCCATCTAACCAAGAAGATGAAAGAAGGACAAAAGCCAAACATGAAGCCAGTGCACCTGATCTCCCAGTTCGGCCACTTTTTCCTGCATCCAGTCACATGGGTTCAAAGACCGTTGTCAGAGGATGCCATGTGGACTTCGGATTCATTGACCTGCAACATTTTTGGATAGGTCAGTGGCTTAGGGATGCTGGTTTGGTTTCTTTTTGTTTGTTGATAGAGAGATTCTACCCCGGCTTGATACGAGAGTTCAACGGATCCTTAGCCCATGGCAGTGATGGATGGATTGCACAGGTCCATGGCAGAGATATTCCAGTGACTGCAGAGGTGCTGAGCAGAGTATGAGATATATCCATGATAGGATCTGTTGTTGATAGCTTAGTGGACAGATTCAGTGGACTTTAGTGCATTTTCGAGTCAGATGATTTACTTGAGGGAGCCACTGTTGTTGCATCCAGGCTCTCTGCTAAGATGAGGTTACTACATCATATCGTAGCTCATATCCTTCTACCAAAGATCGGCCGTTTTGACTTCATCAAAAAGAGAGAGCTACTAGTGATGGTTTCTTTAGTTTAGCATGCACCTGTTTGCCTACCGGTACTTATGGTACATCAAATGACGAAGGCATCTATCAATCAGAGACTATGTTTGCCCTATAGGATGGGCTTGACCCTGCTCTTTAGAGCATATGGAGTGGTATTGGATGATGAGCCCTACTAGATGTTACTGCACACTAATGTCTACGATATCAGATCACTTCATCAGATGGGATATCAGTTGGTCAAAGGTCGATGGAGACGATGAGTATCAGGTCAAGCCACTGACAGACATGAGGATATTGCAGAGGAGGAGTGCATATTTTTGGATGAGGCAGGACCTTCAGAGACACATTTGCCTGAGATTCAGCCCGAGCCTTCAGCATAGCCAGAGCCTGCTCCTCAACCTGAATCAGCATGATCAGATGTTCCAAGAGCTTCCAAGAGTCTTGTGGACAAAGTCGCTCATATTGAGATAGAGATTATGATTGTTCACCAGTGACTTGGCAGTTTTATTTTAGAGACCAGAAAGAGCCATCAAGGACTGAGGGATGGTATCTCTACTATATTGTCTGCATTGAGTAGACCCTCTTCTGGGAGTGTTCCCGATACTTTAGCTCCAACTGATTTTGCTCCAGTTCCACCTACTTCGGGACTAGATAAAGATGATGATAATGAGACTGACTCTAACGATTTTGACTTTCCAGATTTGATGACAGAGCCAGTGCCGGAGGCAGCAGCTGAATTACCTAGGAGTACCCATTCATGATCCTTCGAGTTCATCCTTTCAGACTTCTGTCCTACCCACACTTCCTTCTATACCAGTCGATCATTCTACCATTCCTATACTTTCACCGATCATTGATACACCTATCATTTCTTCAGCTGATACATTGATCATTGATACACCTATTATTTCTTCAGCTAATACATCGATCATTGATACACCTGTTGTTCATTCATCTTCCTTGCATATATCTTCTCTTATTCGAGAGCTAGGATTCTACACTCCTGGTTTCCATCATCTTGATTCCGGCCCTTTATTTGATCATACACCACATCCGACAGTTGTTGAGACTGTCACTCTGATCAGTTCTGCTCTTGCTACTAACATAGCTTCTACCTCTTTTGCTCCAACTAGAGGGAGGACTTATGTTAGATGCAGAGGACATGGTCATCGTGCTCTTTCACAACCGACCAGGACCCGTCTTCATGATCTTCGATCGATGTGGCCTCGATCTTATGCTTCTACTGATACCGAGCCGATCGAGATTGGATCCTCATATGATGAGGATGATGATTAGGATAGTTTTTATATAGTTTACATTTCTGTACTCTTTGTATATTTTTGATGTTCACTTTTTATACCAATCTTGTATCAAGTGAATGAAATGTTATGTTCTACTTTACCTTATGACTTTAAATGAATGAAATGCATTACTTATTTTCAGTAATTCAATGTTTTCTTTTATGAATGGCTTACATTTATGTTCTTATTTCTTGCCCTCTTCCTTTCTTTTTAATGATAACAAAAAGGGGGAGAAATAAGAATAAATACAAATTTTAATGAGCAGAAAATTTTATTTAGTGAGGGGGAGTAATACCTCCTTTAATTTGAAAATCCATTTTCAATTGAATTTCATGCTCAATTCTTATCTTTAGATGTTTAAATTTCAGTCTTTTTGATATTAAAAGATGTTTAGAAATCAATTTTATTGGTCATCTCTTCAGGGGGAGTATTTACACTCTTCATAGTGTTTATTGCTGAATTTGTTACATATTTTTTTTAAAACTATCACGATACATGGTTTTATCTCTTATATATTTTAAGCTCTGATACTTTTAGCTATTGCAATACTCTCACTCTGATACATCTCTTTTAGTATTTCAATACCTGTTGCAATAAGCTCAATGCACTTGGAAAAGTTCCTTTGAAAGCTTATTATGTAATTTATACTTAAAGGTTTTGTCATCATCAAAAAGGGAGAGATTGTTGACTCTGTTATTGATTTTAATGATAAGCAAAATACTTAAGTATAAGTTGAGTACTAACTATTTCTTTGAAGTATATTTTTATAGAAAAAGGTGCTCATCAACTTAACAAAAAATTGATTAATTGAAAAGATCCAACTATGGATGAAAGATCTGCTTAAAGAGGACTTTAGTAATTGAAGAATACTTGAAAGGACACATGAGTTCAACATAAATTGGTTTCAATAGAAGTTTAGCTGTTTTTGTGAAAATCTTAATAAAGTATCGACTCAAAGTGTCGACACATGGCTTAAGTGTCGACATATGACAGTGAAAGTGTCGACTCAAGCCGGTACGCGAACAGAGTTTCAGATGGCATGGCTAAAGTGTCAACACATGGATGTCATGTGTCGACTAAAGTGTCGACACATGGATCAGCTCATCGTCTGAGATTTTTGTGTTATAGAACTTACTGAAGTTGAAGACTTGCCTGAAGTATCGACACTTGGATGTTAAGTGTCGACTCAAAGTGTCGACTCATCTGAGGAAGTGTCGACACATCTGAGATTTCCAGAAAATTTTATTGAAGATATTTGAACTTGGTATCGACTCATGTAGTGTAAGTGTTGACCATAAGTATCGACTCACAGCTTGAAGTGTCGACACTTGGAGTTCTGGAAACAGTAACGGTTAGTTTTTTAAATACAGAACTCTCTCCTCTTGGCTCCGAACGGCTAGTTTTTCATGTCTAATGGCTATAAACTGAGTTTGAGGCCTAGGGAAGGTATTTAAGTGTTTCAAATCAAATCAAAACATAATATAATGAAAAGAAGAAAAACAAGAGAGAAGAAAAGAAGTGCATTCACTCCTATTCATTGAGTTCAACCACCTTCAAGCAAAAAGAAGTCTCCAGGCATTCAAGAGCCTTCAAGAGCATTCAAGTTCAACCTTCTTGAGTATTAAAAAGAGGCTTCATCAAGTTAAAGGAAGCACTACAACAAAGCTTCAAAGAGATATCCGCTTTTATTAGAAAGCTTTCATTATTTCTTTACTTCAAACTTATTTTTGTTGTAAAGATTTTTAGTTAGCCTATTGGAAAACCAAGGAGGTTATTGGTGATCCTTGAAAACCAATTAGGTTCTTGGTTAGCCCAGAAAACCAAATGAGGTTTTGACTTGTGAGCCTTGTGAAAACAAGTCGGGTTTTGATTAGTAAGCCTGAGAAACTAATCGGCTGTAATCGGTTGAGATTATAGTAAACTTCCAAGTGGACCTTGGGGAGTGGATGTAGGTGCATTGGATAGCACTGAACCATTATATTTGGTTTGTATTTGTGATTTCTTGTCTCTTTCATTTTCTCCTCTTTTATTGCTTTTATATTTTCACTGCATACTTATTAAAAGCAATTTACACTTGCATTTATAGCACTTAGTTTGATTATTAGATTGGTTCTTACACTTGCGTTTAAATTTTTAAAGACCCAATTCACCCCTCCTCTTGGGTTGCTTACTGGGCAACATCATGTTTATCTGACCACTAGACTGTATTTTGTCGAAATAAGCATGTTTCGTACATTCCTTGTGCATGTCAGGTTTGCATCATATTTCTGGTATACTTTATGGCATTTACTAGAAATTCATTGTAGATTTTTATGTGCATGCCACACCAGGGTTAAACCTAGAGAGCCTATGATCTATTAGCTTTAGACCCAAAGAGTCCAATAAATTTTTTTCGATAGGAATGCCTAGTCGAGTCTATTAAGTATTGGTTTTGAGTCCAATAAATCCCCGGATCTAATTCATTTGTCTACACTTGCACTGACCTCTGCACAACATTTGCATCAGGACATTAGCCAAAAGATTAATTTAAGTAAAGAAATCTATAAAAATGGCAAATTCTCGAAAGAAAGCCAAGGAATTTAATATAGAAAATTATGTTATAGTTAAGAAGCTTCATGCTTGTAGAGTTGAACCTTTAGAGTGATAAAGAAAGTGGAACCACTGCCTATATGCTTGATCAGCCCTTGGATTTAGGCATTAGCTCTATCTTCAATATAGCAGACTTGGTTGAGTATAGAGAATCGGCAGTGATTCCTAGTGAGATTTTTGGACCTCACCTATCCTTTAAGAGAGAAACCTTACTTGAGTGTCCACTAAATTTACCTAAGAGAGGAATATGGAACGAGCGTATCCTAGACGATCAAGCTATTATGACCCGGGGGCCGCGGCTATTAACGCTACCTGGTCTGAAGACAAGGTCGACTAGAATCTAGAAATTCGTGGATTACTCAAGAGGACCCATAGCACCTCCACCCAGACTTACTTCCAGCACCAAACTACCCTATACTCGATAGGGTCGAGTTCCTCCCACCCTGAGAGAATTGATAGGGATATCAGGTCAATCCTAGTTTACTATGGGTCCCTGAGTTTTAAGTCCTTTAGCCATGATTTCAATTTTATTTTTGAGTTCAATAATCTAGCTGTGTTAGCCATTTAAGTCCTGTATTTGGGCCATGAGTTTTGTTTTATAGGCTTTGTTATACTTGAGTCTGTACCTTGGCCTTTGAATCTCATTTTGGGCCTTTGTACATTTGAGTCCTGTAATTAGAATATTGAGTCAAGTTTTGGATGCTTAGTGAGCTTTATGAGTCCTATAAGTTTTGTATTTTATTGAATCCAGTCCAATTTTGTAAGAAGACTCAAGTTACTTATGAAGCCAGTCAGCATAATACTCTAACTACTGTAAGGAATCCAATCATCCACATAATTGTGCCACTTGGAAAGCATGGAAGGAGTCTTGGAGCTATCATTGAAGACCTGGATGACAAGTACATCAGCCCACCAGGAGGAGATGGATACCCGGAGAACCCTAGAGCCTGTCCAACACTGAAATGGGTCACCCAAATCCATGGTCCATCCTCAAGTTCAGCATCCTCGTTATGGTCACCTCTCATGTTGGCACCCCACTTATGGTCACCTCCCTTGGACCAAGTCAAAGAGAAGGAGAGGAGTAATCATAGTGAGAAGAGGGAGTTTGAACCTATTTGGAAGAGGAGATCTCTATGTATTTGAGTAGGAAAATGATTTGTGGGAATTCTCTTGTATGTCCTTACTTGAAGCCCAAGTTTGTAAGCCTATTTAAAGGCCCCCCTCTCATGTATATTGGATGTTAATGAATATAAAAACTTTCTTGAGTTCTTCTCAACTCTTGGTGTGAATTCTGAGTGAATTTGTATGTTTAAGGGTATCTGTGTGATCCCTCAGGGCATCTGTGTGATCCCTGCACCCTGCCTCCAAGCCACCTGCCTCTTCATCTCTTGGCTGCCCACTTCTAAGCCTTCCTTCCCTTTGCTTTCTTTAGCCTTCAAACTTGTTTCTTCTATGATTTCTAACCCTTATTAGGTAATTTGCAGGTCCCTCAGAGTTCACGAATCCAGGATTCCAATCAACAAGCTTTCGGGCCACCAGATTAAAAGCCACGAATCCGCAGGGTCTCCAGCTTACTTTTCAAGGCCGCATCTGATAGCGTAGAGCGAACTCTTCATGAATCGATCTCCAAGTCTCTACCAGGTATATCCCCTAGACTTCTCTGGTAGCGGTATTGCAGAGGAGCTAGTCCTAACCAGGGCTTCTTAGACTTGGCGGTCCTGTTTCTTCACTTTTAGGGTTTAGTTATGCATGCCTGTGCTTTCGAAAATTCTATAAAATTCCTTACTTAATAACTTGGCTTGAAATTTGGGATACAAACTCCTAACTTAATGCCTAATACATGAAAAATAATTGGCATGCATAATTAGTCCTGCATCAGCAACACCTTAGCCCAGACTCGTCAAAGTAGTACCAGAGCCATATCGACCTTTACTCGACAGGGTCGAGTTCCTCCCACCATGGGAGAATTGATATAGGAATATCAAAAGTAGACCAGAATTTCAAGGAATCAATTGTTTTCTCTATTTCATGTGTTGGGAAGTTAGTCATTATTTTTCAATGAGTACATTGAGTCATGTAATAAAGTGAGTCAATTGGATTCACTAAGTCCTTTGAGTCCTGTAATTTTCATTCAAATCAAGTTCGGAGAACCATCAGACCCCAACTCATGCGCCTGGGACCCTAGTCATGTTCACCAGCATTGGTGCCCTAGGCTCCCCAAATATCAATGCCCCAGGCCCATTTCATGCTGCCTCAGCTCCTAAGCCCAAGAGGGATGGCGCCTCAGCCCAAGCCCACAAGAAACTGGCGCCCCTCCCAGGCCCACTACAGTTGGCGCCCATGTTTTGACCTAGTCCAAGATGCCCAGGCCTTGACCCAGTCCAAGAGGATTTCTTACCAGCCCAAGCCCATGGAGAAAAGTTAAAGCTTCCAAGTCCAACAAGGAGTCAGCTAGCATAATTCTACAAGGAGATCAATTTTTTTAATTTTATTCACTTTTGTACTCCCACTTTGATACAAACTTGTACTCCAACTTTGACAGGAAAAGGGCCCTGGGTGAATCTATAAATACCCATCCCCTCCCCTCTTGTAGGAATAATTTTTCATGAATGAAATTAAGAGTTTTTTTCTACAATGCTTTGTTTCCTCCAAGTGGAGTGGGTGTGAGACCCGTTTGCCTTTGTTCTCTAGAACATCAAGGGGTATGAGGCCCTAGTTATCATTAGCTAGTTTTCATTCTCTAAACCCTAGACGGCCTCCACATCTCTCCACTCTAGGACACCCTCTCCAGATCCAGATGCCCAAGCATCATCCAAGGCCACCAGCCCCCTGCAACATCTCTTTCGCCATTCCTTCGTCTTTTCTTCATGTTTCTTATTTTTTTCTTCTTTTACGTAACTAACCTTAGACATTAGCAGGATCCCTCAGGAGAAGCGACCTTAAGATGAAGTCTTCTTTGCTCTTGAACTAATCTGATAAAAAGTCGATGGATTCGCAAGAAAGTGACCGGATCATCCAAGCGTCGATTCGAGTGGAGTGATCTCATCTATGGCATCAAGACATCATTTCCTGCTAAGTTCAGTCCAATTCCCTTCTCTCTTTGTTTGATTTTTGATAATTAAACATGCACCTAATAGGCCTTCTTAGTCCTAGGATCCTAGTTTTCTTTTTCTTTGATAGTTTTTAGCATGTGGGTAGGATACTAACAGATATAGGATAACCCTAAACCTGGTCTTGTCTAGTTTCGGGAATCAAACCATAAAAAAATCTGAAATTATTTGTTTTCTTTAATATGATTTTCCTCATATTCATCCTTTGCATATCATCCTACATCATGTTAGAATCCCATCCATCATCAATGGCCATCATTCAATTAGGATCATTTTCAGCTTCTTCTATACTATGAGGCTCTACTTGTGAAACAAATGCTAGATAATCATGTGCTTCTCTAAGTGATGACATAATCCTAATACCTTGTGATGGATCACCTATAATTAAATATTTAGGGTGTGAAGTTACATACCTCCATTCTCTTGGTAGATCACCATGATCTCTACTTACCATTTCTTCTCCTTCTTAAGTTGGTTTGTCCTTCAAGCTCATGTCTTCCATTACTTGATCAAGTGTACCTGCATCATTGTCTATATACTCTTCTTTTCTAAAAGGTGAAGGATTAGATTTATTAAAAATAACATGAACAGATTCTTCTACCGTTAATGTTTTTTTATTAAACATTATAAGCCTTGCTATTGATTGAATGACCCAGAAATATAGTTCATCAGATTTAGCATCAAACTTTCCGAGGTTATCCTTTTCATTATTTAATACAAAGCATTTACAACCAAATACATGAAAATAATGAATGCTTGGTTTTCTATCATTCCAAAGTTCATAGGAGATTTTCTTTAAAATCGGTCTTATCAAAACGTGATTCAAAATATAATAGACAGTGTTCACCGCTTCTGCCCAAAACCACCTTGGAAGATTGCCTTCACATAACATTGTTTGGGCCATCTCTTCCAAAGTCTTAATCTTTCTCTCTACAACACCATTTTGCTGTGGTGTTCTAGGAGCGGAGAAGTTGTGATCAATGCCGTGCTCAATGCAATAATCATCAAAATACTGATTTTTAAATTCTATGCAGTGATCACTCCTAATTGAAATAATTGTAAGATTTTTCTGGTTTGAAACTTTCTTGTAAAATTTTTGAAAAACTTTAAAAGCTTCATCTTTGTGTGCAATGAATAAAATCCAAGTAAATCTCAAAAAATCATCTACTATCATAAGTCTATATTTCATACCACCTAGGCTTGTAGTCCTAGTTGGTCCAAATAGATCCATGTGTAGTAGCTTAAGTGGTATAGAAGTAGAAACCAAATTTTTTGATTTAAAAGTTCTCCTAGTTTGTTTACCCAGTTGACATGTATCACAAACATGTTCAAAATCAATTTTAAATTTTGGTAAACCTCTAACTAGATCTTTAGAAATCAATTTAGCAATTATATGCATGCTAGCATGACCTAATCTTATATGCCAAGTAAGCTAGACTTTTTGATTTTAGCAGTCATTGCTACAAGACTTGTACTACTAGACATAGCTAGATCATTCAAATCTACCACATATATATTTCCAAGTCTATGTAAGAAGGTCCAGTTTAATTCTGAAATTAGATTTCTTAGAAGATATTAGTACCAATAATTACTTAAAAGTCTGAAAATAAATGCATAAATACATAATTTATCATCTACCACAGGACCCTCCTCGGCTTCCCAGATCTCGAGGTAGTTTGTAGATAGTGCTAGGCCACCTAATGGCTTCCTCTCATCTCTCCAATCCCATATGGGGTTGGGAATCGAACGAGGAGCTGCTTGGTTGAGATGGTCGTATCAAGCAGGTTCGGCCCAAGCCATCCCAGGATCACGTTGTAAGCCAAGGGGAGTCGGACAATGATGAAAGTCTTCAAATTGTGCTCTGCCAAGGAGGCATTCTGGCCATGACCGAGAGAGTAACTTCTCCCTTAACCCCAACAAAGTCTCTGATAAAGCCGACCAAAGGTGTAAAGATCGATTTTAGCAAGTTATGGGATAGATTCATTCTTACAAAGGCATCGTAAAAATAGATATCCATGGAGCTTCCATATTAACCATAACCCTCCTTACAGGATATTTCGCTATTATCATATCTATGATAACAATTTCATTATTCAGGTTCTCTACCTTTTCTAGATCTCCCTCCATGAAAGGGATTACAGCAATGGCTCTCTCCTCCCCCATAGCCCTCTTCAGTCCTCACCCTACCCACGAGGTGATCATCCTCCATGGGCTGGTTGTCAATGGTGATGTGGGGGGGCTCAATGCCTTGGGTTCTGGATGAAGTTCTTCCCTTAACAAACTTCTTAAGGTATCCCCAGTGGATCAGCTTCTTGATCTTCTTCTTCAAGTGGTGGCATTCTTCGGTGTCATGACCGTGGTCTCGATAGAACTGACAGTATTTAGACTTGTCACAGCCACTGAATGACTTCAACGGGGGAGAGTGTTACAAGAAGCGCTCACCCTCAATCTTTATCAAGATTTTGGCTCTCAGGATGAGGAAAGGAGTGTTGCCCCTATCCTTGATAGGGGCATCATTTGGCTTAGGACCTGCCTGGGAGGTTGAAATGACCTTCTGCCCCTGGGCTCACTTGACTCCTCCCGAACCTACCTCTTCGGGGGCCTCCCATCGAGCTCCCTCCGAGTGCGATCGGCCTACTCTGCTCGAATGTACTTTTGTGCATGAGATAGGAGCTCCAAGTAGGACTTGGAGACTTTTTATCGAGGGAGTGGGTGAAACGGGAGCTCTCAAGCTCTCTTTTTATGGCCAGCATGGCAACCGACCCATCTAGGTTATAGATCTCTGGGGTGGCCACCTTGAAGCATGTCACGTAGTCCCTGAGAGACTCATGATCCTGCTGGCAGACCAAAAGAGATTGTTGGCTTCCCGTGGCACTTTGTGGTAGGTGTCAAAGTGTGCCATGAACTTCTTCTCCAACTGCTCGAAGGAGTCGATGCTCCTCGGCTCAAGATGGGAATACCAGACTCGAGCTACCTTGCGAAGCATGGCTAGGAGGGCAGTATAAAGGAGGGCATCCATCATCCCTTGGACCTATATAAAAGCCTTTTAGCTCTCAAGATGATCAAGGGGATCCATGGTCCTGCCGTAGGAATCCAACTGGGGCATGCGGAATTGGTTGGGGACTGGCGTCTCCTGAATCTGGTGGGATAGAGTAGGGCAAGCATCATAGCCCGCAGGCTCATGGGAAGAGCCCTGGAGGTTGGCAAACTGGTGAGCAAGGTCGGCCAACCTGCACTCATGCTCTTCCAAGTGCTCCTCAGCCTACCACCAGATAGCTTCAACCCCCTACCGTGTTGGTGCGATCGGTGCGAGGAGCCACCGTAGTTCAAGACCCAAGAGTTGGTCTCCTGGTTGGCCAAACTGTCCCATCATCCCTTCCCTGGTTTGCACTGGCTTTTTCGCAGGTGATGTAGGGAGCAAGGGTATGACACTGCCCGTGCACTTGATAGCCCCTCCCGGAAGGACCGGAGGCTAGTGTGAGCGGTGGCAGCTGGGACCGCGGGGGTCCCTAGCTACTGTTACATCACCATGGGTCAATGCTGGTGCTGTAGCCGATGCACTGCCATGGTCAGCGACTAAACATGCTGCGTGAGCATAGTGATTTGCATTTGTTGGTTCATCGGTGATGGAGGTGGCAAAATTGGAGTCTCCTCCTCTTGATTGCGCTGGTCCCCGTGGTGGGATGGGTTCCCAACATAGCTGGTAGAAGCTTCACATGCGCGTGTTACAACCATGGGATCGTTGTAACGAGGCAACAATTTTTTTGGTGAGACGATCGTTGATGTCGTCCTCCTCCTACTTAGCGTGCCAATTTGTTGCTGCTAAGATCATCCCTGCCTATAGACTTGGTAGGTCTCGGTGCCATGTTAGTCACTCTAGGAGAGGTCGGGTCCCTTACCTTTGGATATTCTTGGCCATCGAATTGTCTTGCAAAAAAGAGAACCTAGACTAGGAATACCAACGGGGACACTTCGACGGTCAAGTTAGTTTGGCGATCAAGGGCAACGGTTCCTCTATTGCAGAGGCCTAGATGACTACCATCTCGAAAGAGAATAAGAGATTTTTTTCTTCTCTTTAAGTAGTCGAGGTTGCTTGCCACTTATCTTGGCCGGAGTCCCCTCATACCTATATATAGAATGTGACACCGTTGGACAAGATTTAGTGTCCTGGCAGTGCACTCCCCTGAGAAGGGTGCAGGCTTCGCAGAGTCCCATAGGACAAAAACTGGAGTCCTGATAGAGCACTCTTCTATGAGGGATGCAGGTGGCGTGCTATAAAACCTGTGGTCCTAACAGAGCATGCCTCTACAAGGGGCGCATTTCGGTGGAACGCCTCCTCTCCTTCGCGAGGTGTTCCTTCCCGAGCGTCATGATAGGTTTGGTGGAGATGGCGACACTGCACCCCCAATCACCATCCAAGTGCTTTGCTACGGCATAAGAACCAGGCGGGTTGCACATGCCCGCCTGGGGTTATGACCTTCTGACACATCCTCGATCTATTTTCCTATCTCAGTCTGTGGGGGAATGATCTTTCCACAACCAAGGCCCAGCCCAGCTAGAAGCTCTACTTAGGAAAGAGCTCTGCTCGGCCAGAAGTTTTACTAGCCAGGAGCTCTACTCGGCCAGGGCTTCTACTCACCCAAGAACTCTACTTGGCCAGGAGTTCTACTCGGCCAGAGACTCTACTCGACCAAAAGTTTTACTAGGCCAGGATGTGGCCGGTGGATGCCATGTCAGCAATTAGCCATGTCGGACATGAATACCATGTTGGTAATCAACTATGTCGGATGCGGACACCATATCACTAATCAACCATATCGAATGCCGGCATCACATCAACAATCAACCACATCAACAACAATACGAACCCATATTAACTACACCTCTTGAGACTTCTGCTATTGCTAAAGATATTTTTGCCCTAAGAGATCCACTTGATATTTCTTGTATTTTCTTTTCCTTCGATTCCTAAATATTCTAATTATATAAATCTAAAATGTTACCTTATCCCTGTAGGACCCGTGCGCTTTGACACCCCAGCCGATGGTTTGAACGCGGTTTTTTCGACGGGCGAGCCCGTCACGTAGTCTTCGCGTGGAGCTGCGGTCAATGGGATGTGCTGGGCACCAGCGTTCGAAAAAATCAACACGACCACATCATGGCTTGCATCCTCCACCAACCCACCTTCACGACCACATCATGGCTTGCATCCTCCACCAACCCACCTTCCCGCAAGGATAAATTCATTTCCAGCCCTTCTCAGCTGCCCCTGTACAGATTAACCCTCGGCTGTTTTACTTAACAAGCAGTCCCTCATGCATGGTTCCATCTTATTTTCATGAATGCATGGACAAAGGCTAAGAATTAAAAGGATCAACAAGAACAGAGGTACATATTAATCTTGCATGCTTTCTAAGTATGCGAGTCGGTCCGAACTAAACCAGTACTTGGTTAGGTGTTGCCACAGCATGTGTGAAAACTTTTAGGGCCAATGCACACTTGAGAAACACGCTGATGCATCTTCGCTTTTATGCATACCATGGATAATATTTGACAAGAACCACTCCAGACTATTTGAACGTTAGACTTATATAATACCTACCAAATTTCTCTGTTGTGTTAGGTTAAGGGATGGATGTTTGGTTAATATATGCACGTTCATTGAATCGCAATTCACTGGCTCATAAAAGGTCATGGTGCAAGTCTAGATATATACATCAACTGTTTTGCAAGTAAATCAAGATGCAACATAAATATCACATCAGATTGATCTGTTGCGTTAGGTAGGAATAGATAATAGAACGTACGGTAATTACTTTTTGGAAACCTGTTATCTTGCATGTGACATATGTTCAATACCTGCTATCTGAAGGGTCTAATACCTTTTGGAAACTTATGATATTTTGTTCCTGATGCTTATGTATGCCTAAGAAATGTGTATGCTATGCACTTGAAAAACTGTTTATTTAATCATAATGTAGGTTTCTATTTGGCCACCATTTATAATTGTCGTCATCTATGTAATCTTGAGAGAACTAGCGAGCCTGCTCTTGGAAATTTTTTTTCTTTAACCTATTTCCAATAATTTTAAGGTGTTGACAAATGATGAAATAGAAAGGAAGCATGGCAACTCTCAAAGTTATGAATCAAGATTTAGTGAAGCTAGACTTTTTTGATGGACAACCACCTTAAAACAATATGATGTCCCTTCTTGATGCATTGTGTTCCGATTTGTCATATATTCTAGACAACTAAAATCTGATGCATCTACATTTCAATTAGGTGAAACTTAACTTTCCGGTCGAGTACACCTAACCTTATCTTGTTAGATTAATCAGTTCCAACCTCCAAAGAGTTACTTGCACCACTTCCAATGAAAACACAACCATCCAACTTGGTCATTCTTCAAACTTTATTCTAAATCAAAGATTAATTAGTAGCACATATTTTTCCACTGCTATGAATACACGTGTTGCCGCCAAGATTGCCATGGCCTGCAACTTTGACATGGCCCGGATGAGCTGGTTTTCCCTGAA
The DNA here is from genome assembly GCA_021397845.1 of Areca catechu. Classification (NCBI taxonomy): domain Eukaryota; kingdom Viridiplantae; phylum Streptophyta; class Magnoliopsida; order Arecales; family Arecaceae; genus Areca; species Areca catechu. The sequence goes on along the minus strand of CM038052.1, from coordinate 149,774,830 downwards.
GCATTGGGTTCTTTGTCCTTGCACCTTTGTGGCCGATCAATCTTGCAAAAAAGAGGAAATCCGGACTGGAAATCTTGGTGGGGGTACTTCGACGGTCAAGTCAGTAAGGTGACTAAGAGGAACAGGTCTTCTGTGGTGGAGGCTTGGGTTGCCACCATGCAGAGGGATACATAATATAATGGAATTAAAAAATTAGAGTTTACGGGGTGCTAGCTGTTCCGCCCTCTGTCTTTGCTCTCTTACCATCTCTCTTTTGGTTCGCCCCCTGTCCTGCAGATCCCTCTTACCATTAAATAAGAATTCATTCGGACAGACCAGGTCTGGAGCCTTAGTTAGCTGCCTCTCCTAGAATGTTCTCTACGGAAAGGGTACAAGCTCTTGTGGAAGGTTCATGTGGCATGCCATAGGATCTGGGGCCACGCTGAGTGTTTTCATTTACAAGGGGTGTAGATGGTATAGCACAAGGCCTGGAGCCTTGGCAGAGCATTCCTTTTGTGGGTGGTGCAGGCAGCGTGCTACGGAACCTGGAGCCCCGGTGGAGTACCCCTCTTACAAGAGATGTAGGCGGCATGCTACAAGACATGGAGCTTTTCGTGAAACACTCGCCCTGCAGGAGATGTAGGTAGTATGCTATAGGGCTTAGAACCTGGTGGAGCACTAGTCCTGCAGGAGATGCAGGCGGCATGCTATAGGGCCTAAAACCCTAGTGGAGCACTCGCCTTGCAAGAGGATTGCAGCTGGTTTGGCGGAGACAGTGATGTTATGCTCAGGTGTCACCATCCAGGCCTCCCTCGTGTCGCATTTTGCCTGCTACTGCTCCTCCTGCCATAATCGGGGGAACATCTTCCTGCCTCCAGGGACTCAACTGGTGAGCTCGACTAGCCTAAATCTTTCTTTGGCTAAAAGCTCAACTTAGACGGGAGTTCGACCCCGGCTAGAAGCTCACCTCGAACGAGAGCTCGACCTCGGTCGGGAGCTCACCTTGGACAGGAGCTCAACCTTGGTCGGGAGCTCACCTTGGATGGGAGCTCGACCTCGATCGAGAGCTCGACCTCGGCCAGGAGCTCGACCTCGGCCAGGTGCTCATCTCGAATGGGAGCTCGACTTCGACTGAGAGCTCAACCTCAGCTGGGAGCTCGACCTCGGCTGGGAGCTCGATCTCGGCTGGGAGCTCAACTTCGGTTGGGAGCTCGATTTCGGCTAGAATAAGTGGTGCTTTTTGCCATCTCATCTACTAGCTATATATGATGTGGGCGCCATGTCAATGGCTTGCCACATCAACATGTAATGAATATGTATAAAATACTTCTAATTTCTAGATCATGACAATAAATGAGTTTCATTCAGACATGTTTTAGTTCAGACGACGATGTATAATGAGAATTCTTGAATGTCCATTCGCCGTTACATGCATGCAACCTTACCACATGATCTGACTGCCCTGACAAAGGAAAAAGATATAAAAGGTAGGCTAAGAGTGGATAAAAATCCTTAGAAAAAAAGAAGTAAAAACCCTAACTGTTTTTGCTGGCTGGAACCCATCATATTGTTATATCGGCACAACCACTATTCCGTATTACCTCAAGTGCATAGTGTTGCTGCTACTCCTCTAGGACCGGGTTCGGCGGGCGTGCTGGAGAGCTCCTCAACCGGCCTACCTGCAAAAAGTCCCTAAGCGCTGGAGGGGCTCCGGCAGGGGACGCTCCGATGGTTAAGTTAGAGGAGGGTTGGAGCGACAGAACGGGAAGAAGTTCGAAAGGAATGTAAGCAATGGAGAAGAAGAACATTACCTTTCGTGGAGGTCCCCCGGGTGCATTTTATAGGCATAGAGCGCTTCCAAATTCTATTGGGGGAGCAGGCTGGGAAAGCTCGGATATACCCCCAAGAGGATGGGTGTGGCGGCGAGATCGTGGGTGGTGGCGTGTCAGGTGTGTCAGAGCAGTGGCCACGCACTGGAATTTGTTACAACGGAATGTCAGAGCTGTAGGAGAGAAGTGGTCCCTGGAAACTTCGAGCGACCTTTCAGCAGTGGGTCGACTGATTTCCCAGAAGCCGACCGGGGCACCCAGCGATATCTCCAGGAGCCGATCAGAGCATCCAGAGGGGCCATCGCACGGGCGATAAGATGCCTTCTGGCCTTTAAAGTTCCTAGGCCGACTCTTTGGGTAAGCCGACCGGGGAGTCGGACTTCACGGGGACCAGCCGACCGGATGCTAGGGCCAGTCCGATCGAGGACTAGCCGAACGGGCGCATCAGTTGGCCCCCATGCTCCTAGGCGTCGAGGAGCCATGTGACATAAAAGGACAAGAGCATGATCGCGCACACCTGCGGCGGACTCCGGGCATCGGGTCGCTTTGAATCCGCCTCAAACGGTGCCTAGGACAGCTGTCAGTCGCTCGTTAGGGTACAGGCGGGGCAGTCAATGTTAGTCTGGTTCCATGATGAGAGCCAGACTGTCCTACGTCGTTTCGGGGCGAGGTGGATCATCGTGCCACGCAGCAATATCTGGCCGACCGGCGCTATCTTCTGGGTCGGACCCGCACCATTGATCCGGCACCCTTGCGGATCCCGATCTGCGTGAGGGGGGGTGTTTCAGCTGCTTCGATTTTCGTAGCACAGGCAGTCGTGGCTCTTGATGGGATGGCGGAGACACGCCCGAGGCGGGCAATAACTCCTCTTCCTTCCCATGGAGCCTATAAAAGGGGGAGGAGGCGGAGCAGGGGAGCTTTTCCTGCTGCGCCTTCGACCTTGAACCCTTCTTTCCACGGGTCCCTTCATCTAGAGTCCATCCAGGTTAGTCCGTCTTTCTTCTCCGCTCCTTTCTCCCCATGGCATCTAGCAGTAGGGGTTCGTCCCACAGGCTAGGGACCCAGGGCTGGGTGTGTTACCCTCGACCATGACCCGAGAGCGGGTTGAGAAACTTAGGGCCATCTACGAGATTCCGTCCACCCTTCACCTTACCCTTCCGGGCCGAAAGGGAAGGGCAATCAACCCGCTAGGTCCAGGGACCCTCCCGATGTACGAGTCCTACCTTAAGGCTGGCCTGAGGTTCCCCTTGCACCCACTGTTCATAGCCATCTTCAATCACTATAAGGTGACCCCAGCGCAGCTGATCCCGAATAGCATTCGGGCCATATGCTGCTTCATAGTGTTGTGTCACCGAGTTAGGTCTAACCCCAGCTTGTCCCTCTTCGGTAGTTTCTTTTACCTGAAGTCGGACTTTAGGAGTAGAGAGTGGGTCTTGTTTGTCCCTCGCCAAGGCTGAAAGGTCTTGAAGTGCCTTCCATCGGCCGTCCACGGGTGGAAGGCCAAGTTCTTCTTCTTCAGTAGCCTCGAACCCTGGGGGTTCGAGCCGTTGTGGAGAGAGCCGCAGGCGAGAGTCCGCGAGGAGAGGTCGGTGTCAGCGGCCGACCTGAGCACCTTCATAGAAATCATGAGGGCTGGCCCGGTGGCGGCCTTTGAGCTACTGGGTGAGGAGGCCCTTCATCAGGCTGGGGTCAGCCCCCAAAGATTTCTAGGCAAAGGCCACCCCCTTCTCTTACAATTCCTCTTAATATTCTTCCTTCTCTCTCTAACCTTGGACTTCTGGTGGCAGGAGGAAGAATGCAGCGGGTGGACAAATCCAAAGTTATTCAACGGGTAGTGCGAAAATGGGCTGCCCCGGAGCTGGCCCCTACAAAAGCCACCGAACGATAGAAGAAGAGGCAGGAGGAGGAGCGGCCCGCCCCGGTTGTCGAGGTTGAGTCAGACGGGGATGACCTCCCCCTCACCGAGCACCAGACAAGGAACGTGGTGGGGGCGCCAGCCCCACCAGCAAAGTCGACCCCCCGACAGGAGCAGAAGGGGCTAAGGATGTCCACCGCGGGCACGACGCCTACTAGCCCAGAGGAAGCGGCTAGGGCCAATAAGGGAAAGGGGTCGGCCGTGGAGGGGATGGCCGGCAGCGGGCCGGAATAGTCGGACGAGGAAGTCCGCCAGGAGGGCTTCCAACACTGGTGGGCACTCGACAACCCCTGGAGGGTACGGAGCCTGCTGAGAGGTGCAATGACCGACGCCGACTGGGAGGTGTCGATCCAGCGCAACCTGGCCAACATAACCTTGGAAACGTTTCGTGACTTTATGAGGGTAAGTGCCGAACCATTACTCTTTATTTTTCATCTTTTTCTTCTAACCCATAACACCGACTGGGTCGTATGTTTGCAAGTTCTCCACGGTATTTCCCTCATGGACGACGACATCTACCAAGTGGTGCACACGGCCAAGACCTCCGCCAAGCGGGTCAGGAGCTGGAGGCGGCCTAGGAGGTGGTAGCGGCATCACTTAGGTCGTCCGAGGAGGGCCTGGCGACAGCCCGAGCAGATGCTGAGTCTGCAAAGGCGGCCCTGAAGGAGGCCGAGAGCAGGATGGCCGACCGCGAGGCCAGCCTTAAGAAGGAGAAGGTGAAGGCCCGCTCCCTTGCATGCCGGCTGGGCGAGGAGGAGAAGCGGTCGGTTGAAGCCGACAAGAGGGCGCGGGCCGAACGCGCAGCGCAGCTGGAGGTCATGCTCAAGGAATCCAAGGAGCTAGCTGCGAAGCAGGTCCAGGAGGCCGTGGAGGCGTACAAGGCCTCCAGTGCCTTCACAGAGGACATTGAAGAGGCGGCGGCCGACTTCTACAGGGAAGGTTTTGACAACGCCCTGAAGAAGGTAGGTCAGCTGTTCCAAGAACTGGACCTATCTGGCACTGAGTTGCAAGGCCCATCCGACGAAGAAGAGGCCGAAGCGGAGTCTCAAGCGGAAGGTGAAACCGAAGCGACTAGGGCCGGAGCTCCGGCGGCAGCCGACGTGGAGACGGTGGCCCCTCTAGAGGAAGCCCCGGCCGGAGCAGTCCCAGTAGGCCTTCCAGTTGTAGCCAATGGGGCCGAAGTTGTGGCCCCTGAAGCATCTCTCGTGGGTCAGACCTGAGGGGTTTGTAAAGGTCCGACCCACCTCTTTTATAAATATCACCTTTTTGAAATGAAGAAGCACTTTGTTTATTTTCACTTGTGCAGACTTCTTCTCTCTTTTCCCTTTTCTTGAAAATTCTTCTAAGTATCCCCGGTCAGCTTTATCGCATCACAGAGTGATGGCCTCCCCATGAAGAGGCCGACGGGCACAAGGCAAGTGCTTTCTCATTGAAGTTTATAGGTTGAAAACTCTCTAAGTACCCCCAGTCGACCCATCGGGGCCAGAAGCCGGCAGAGCAGTTGAGAGCAATAACTTGGTTTGGGCAAAATACTTAGGCGCTTGCTCTTGGCATCTATCTGCACATCGTCTTGCACTGCGGCCCGTCCTCTCGGTAGTTCTGCGGGAGTTGTCTCGAGATTATTGCCGATCGAGGCCGGACTTTCGGAAGTGAGCTGTCCTAGAGCCTTTGCCGATCGGAGTCGGACTTCCGGAAGTGGGCCACCCTAGGGCCTTTGCTGATCGGGGTCGGACTTTCGGAAGTGGGCCGCCTAGGGCCTCTACCGACCGGGGTCAGACTTTCGGAGTGGGCCGCCCTAGGGCCTCTGCCGACCGGAGTCAGACTTTCGAAAGTGGGCTGCCCTAGGGCCTTTGCCGACCGGGGTCGGACTTTCGGAGTGGGCCACCCTAGGGCCTCTGCCGACCAGAGTCAGACTTTTGGAAGTGGGCCGCCCTAGGGCCTCTGCCGATCGGGGTCAGACTTTTGGAGTGGGCTGCCCTAGGGCCTCTGCTGATCGGAGTCAGACTTTCAGAAGTGGGCCGCCCTAGGGCCTCTGCTGACTGAGGTCGGACTTTCGGAAGTGGGCCATCCTAGGGCCTCTGCCGACCGGGGTCGGACTTTCGAAGTGGGCAGCCCTAGGGCCTCTGCCGACCGGAGTCAGACTTTCAGAAGTGGGTCGCCTTAGGGCCTCTACCAACCGGGGTTAGACTTTCGGAGTGGGCCGGAAGAAGTCGAAGAAGTTTGAAAAGACTTGTAGACTTCATTGATAATATTTGCGGAGATTGTCTACATTCCACGGGCGTGCTATCTGTCGCCCATCCAAGTGTGCTAGGTGATAAGTTTCGGCCCGGACCACCTCAATGACCCGATAGGGGCCTTCCCAGTTGGGGGAGAGCTTTCACTGTTCGGTCGGCCTCGAGACCTCCGTCTTCCGCAGGACCAGGTCTCCAACTTGGAAGGTGCGCGTTTTAACCCGCGAGTTGTAATACCTGGTCATCCTTTGACGGTAGGTCGCCATCTTCATACTTGCCCGGAGTCGGGTTTCGTCCAGCAGATCTAGGTCAGCCCTTCGTCGCTCCGAGTTGGCCAGCTTGGCGAATTGATCAATCCGCAAGGACAGCAGAGAGACCTCCACGGGGATGACAACCTCAGTCCCATAGGTCAGGTTGAATGGAGTTTCTCCCGTTGCTGACCGTGCGGTCGTCCAGTATGCCCAGAGCACTGAACGAAGCTCTTTCGCCCAGAGCCCCTTGGCTTCATTTAGCTGGGTCTTTAGCCCATGCAGGATCGTCCTATTGGTGACCTCGACCTTCCCGTTGGACTGAGGGTGGGTGACCGACATGAGCCGATGGGCGATGTGGTATTATTGACAGAAGTCCCGGAACTGGGAGTTGTCAAACTGTCTTTCGTTGTCAGTAATGATCGTCTTCAGAATCCCAAATCGGAAGATAATGCAGTTCCGGATGAAGTTCTCCACTTTGGCCTCGTTTATCTGCGCCAATGCCTCTGCCTCCATCCACTTAGTAAAGTAATCAATGGCCACGAGGAGGAATTTCCGCTCGCCGGAGGCTGGAGGAAAAGGTCCCAGGATATCCATCTTCCATTGGGCGAACGGCTAAGGCGCTGTAAGCGGGATCAGCTGGCTGGCTGGCCTCCTCTGAATACTGGAGAACCTATGGCATGCATCGCACCTTCGTATGAAGTCCAAGGCGTCCTTCTGAATTGTGGGCCAGTAATAGCCCTGGCGTATAATTTTGTAAGCCAGGGACCTTCCTCCGAGATGATCGCCGCAAATGCCCTCGTGCACCTCCCAGAGTGCATAGTCTGCATCAGCCGACCCCAGGCATTTCAGCAATGGTTGAGAAAACGAGCGCTTGTAGAGGGCCCCATTGAGGATGACATACTTAGAGGCTGTTGAGCGAATGCACCTGGCCTCCATCGGGTCATCCGGGAGGGCCCCCTGCACCAAGAATGCACGGATTGGGTCCGTGCACGAGGCCTCTTGCTCAACCTGGTGGATCTCCATCGGCTCCTCAGCAATACCTGGATGCTGGAGATGTTCCACGAAGGTTTGGTCGGAAGTGCCGACCGCAGTGATGGCCAGCCGCGACAAAGCATTTGCCCGGGAGTTTTGTTGCCGGGGTATATGAAGAATCTCAAAGAATTTAAGCTGTGACACTATATCTCGTACCTTGTTTAAGTACTTGGCCAAAGACAGGTCCCTGGCTTGGAACTCCCCCTTCACCTGGTTAACTATCAGCTGAGAATCGGAGAAGGCGCGGACCCTACTAATGCCCAATTCATTTGCTATCTTCAATCTTGCAAGTAGGGCTTCATACTCCGCCTGGTTGTTCTATGCCTGGATCGTGGAATGCAGGGCATACTCCAAACATTGCCCATCAGGGTCAGCTAGAATTAAGCCTGCACCGCATCCCGAGAGGTTGGAAGCTCCATCTACGTGCAAGGTCCAGGCGGGCTCGGCAGGCTTGGCTTCTCCCACAGGGTCGGCCACAGACGTCTCGTCCGTGGTCGGGGGCGGCTCCGCCCCCCAGGTGCATTCCGCAATGAAATCAGCTATCATTTGGGCCTTCAAGACCGATCGTGGCTGGAAGGAGATGTCAAACTCACCCAATCTGATGGCCCATTTGGCAAGCCATCCAGAGGTATTAGGGCTTCGGAGAATTACCTTGAGGGGTTGGTCCATCAGCACGATGATAGGATGCACCTGGAAGTAAGGTCGGAGGCTCTTTGCAGCTATAACCAATGAGTACACCAGCTTTTCCACCTTAGGATATCTGACCTCAGCATCATGGAGAACCTTGCTAATGTAGTAAACAGGTCTCTGTTGGCCACCTTTCTCCATCTGCACAAGGATGGCACTGACGGCCTCACTAGAAGTTGACAGGTACAGGTACAACACTTCCCCCTCCGCTGGCTTGGCTAGGAGCGGAGGGTTCCTCAAGTAGTCCTTCAAGGATTCGAAGGCCGACTAGCACTCATCAGTCCACTGGAAGCGGTCCGACCGGTGCAAAGTCTTGAAGAACGGGAGGGACCTCTCAGCCGACCGGGAGATGAAACGGCCGAGAGAAGCAATACGACCCGTAAGCTCCTGCACCTGCTTCTTGGTGGTTGGAGGGGTCATGTCAATGATGGCCTTAATCTTTTCGGGGTTAACTTCGATACCTCTCTGAGTGACTAGGAAGCCAAGAAACTTCCCAGAAGTCATCCCAAAATGCACTTGACAGGATTCAGCTTCATCCAGTGGCACCTCAGTGCATCAAAGGACTCCTGCAGGTCCTTGATATGGTCGGCTTTATGGAGGCTTTTGACTATCATGTCATCGACGTACGCCTCCATGTTCCTCCCAAGCTGATCCTTGAAGACCCGATTGATCAGCCTTTGGAAGGTGGTGCCCGCATTCTTCAAGCCAAAAGGCATCATTTTGTAGCAATACAGCCCCCTGTCAATGATGAAGGCTATTCTCTCCTCATCTTCTGGATGCATCCTGATCTGGTTATACCTAGAGAAAGCATCCATGAAGCTCAAGAGTTGGTGGCCGGCCGTCGCATCCACCAGCTGGTCAATTTTTGACAGGGGGAAGATGTCTTTGGGGCACGCCCTATTGAGGTCTGTGTAGTCTACACAGATCCTCCACTTCCCACTGGCCTTCTTCACCATGATGACGTTGACCAGCCACTCCGGGTAGTGAGACTCCCTGATGAAGCTAGCATCAAGAAGTTTCTTCACTTCCTCCTCAATGGCCCTCTGCCTTTCGGCAACGAAGCTCCTCTTCTTTTGCCGGACGGGCCTGTAAGTGGGATCCAAGCTGAGCTGATGGGTGATAATATCTGCCGGGATGCCTGGCATGTCGGATGCCGACCAGGTGAAGACGTCCGCATTCTTCCTCAAGAAGCCGACCAGCTCCCACTTGGCTCCCTCATCCAGGGTGCTCCCTATTTGGATGACCCTCATGGGGTCGTCCTCCCTAAGGGGTACAAAGACAATCTTCTCAACGGGCCGACCGTGGTTGTCAGCTTCATCCCTGGGATCCAGCTACTCGAGCGTGGGGCGCTCGTCCAACTACCTGTCGTGGATAGCAAGGCATTGCCGGGCTATTCTATGGTCTCCCCTCAGCTCTCCGACTCCATCATGGGTCGGAAACATGGCCAACAGGTGGTAAGTGGACACGATAATTCAGAACTTGTTGAGAGCCGGCCATCCCAGGATTGCATTATACGCCGAGGTCGTACGGACGACCACAAAATTGACGGAGAAGGTTTGATGGTAAGGTTCCATCCCGAGAGTAACAGGTAAGGCAATTTCACCCTCGACCTCGACGGAGTTTCCTCTGAAGCCAGTGAGTGGTGCTACGGACTCTCGCAGTCTGGACCTGAACAAGTTCATTCGGGTGAAAGCATCATACGGCAAAACCTCTGCACAACTTCCATTATCGATAAGGATGCGCTTTACATCATAATTGGCGATGACAGCCAACACAACCACTGGGTCATCGCCAGGGAGAGGAGGCTCCAGGAGGTCCTCATCTGAAAAGCTGATTACATTAGATCCCCTGGGCCTCTTTACAATGTCCATGTCCTCCTTCCGCCCCCAGTCGGACTTTCAGTGCAGCATGCCAATGCCTCCATCAGTTGGGCGCTGGTTGGGGAGCTCAGCTTTCCCTGGAGGGTCTCTGGCAGTTGAAGTCCTGGCCCGATCCCGGTGGGGTCGGACGGACTTGTTTAGGTACCCCTTGCGGATGAGGTCCTCGATGGCGTCCTTCAGCTGGAGGCATTCCTCCATGTCATGCCTATGGTCCCTATGGAACCGGTAGTTTTTGTTTTTGTTTCTGGAGGCGGGGGGTCCGCTCATCAGTCGAGGTCTTTGGAAGAAGGCCTCGTTTTCAATCTCCATCAAAATATTCTCCCGTGGCAAGGAGAGAGGCGCATAGTTGTTGAACCGCTTGAGGTAGTCCCACGGCTTAGGGCTCTAGCACCGGGCAGATCGGCCGTCGTCACCAGGAGGTCGCGCTGTGGGGGCCTTATCGCCCCGCTTCTTTGGGGCCGACCTCCCCTCAGCCTGGCACCAGCTCGTCGATTGCTCTTCTGCCAAGGCGTATTTATGTGCCTTGGCCAACAGGTAGGTGTAGCTTGTGGGGAGCTTCTTGTCCAGGAAAAATATAAGTCTGGACGAGCGAAGCCCCCTCTTAAAAGCTGACATGGCCACCGCTTCATTTAGGTCAGGGATCTCTAGGGCGGTTGAGTTGAAGTGGGCCATGTATTCCCGGAGGGTCTCTCCCTCCGTTTGTTGAATGAGAAAAAGACAGTCGGTGTTCTTTGGAGTCCGCCTACAGGTCCTGAAACGAGAAAGAAATAGGGTCTCGAGCTGAGAAAAAGAATGGATCGTACTTGGGTGGATGGCAGAGAACCACATATGCGCAGCCTTCTTCAAAGTCACCGGAAAGGCAATACAGTGGAGGGCGTCAGACGCGCCCTGCACCATCATATGGGCTTTATAGGTGCCCAGATGATCCAAGGGGTTGGTGGTACTGTCGTAGGGGTCCATCTGTGGGATCTTGAAGTGTCGGGGGATTGACTCCCGCAGATTCTTTGCAGAGAAGGGCGGGCGAGTGTCGTGCACCGGCCTTCCTCCATTGTTCTGCCGTTTGGCTATCTCGGCGATGCGCTCCTCCATGCGCATAATCTTACTTTCGTAGTCATGCGGGTCTGCAGCAAGGCGCTGGTCGTCTAGAGGGACAGAATCTGCGAAAGAGGGGGAGGCCGATCTCGCCCTCTTTCCTTTAGCGCGGGCCCTCATAGACCCTTGGGGTTCTGGAATTGCGTGGGACGGGGGTGGAGGCACCTCTGGCCGCCGGTTGTCGCCCTCCACTAGTTGGTGATTGACGCAGGAAGCCACCGGCGGCTGCTGCTAATGATCTGCCATCTCCTAGAAGCACTGGATCGTAGAGGTAAGTGTTTCGATGCGGTTTACCAGCGTCTGGAACTACTGCAACCCTATGGTGATGGTGGGCTCAGGCGTAGCAGCGGCATTGCTCTCGGCGTGGTGTGCACCAGGCCCCTGGTGGGAGCATCCTCCCCTTGCAGAAACACTCCGGGTTCTTCCTCTTACCATTGCTGCATCTTTCCTGTCAATCTTCCCTTTAGGACCGGGTTCGGCGGGCGTGCTGGAGAGCTCCTCGACCAGCCTACCTGCAAAAAGTCTTTGAGTGCAGGAGGGGCTCCGACGGGGGACAATCTGATGGTTAAGTTAGAGGAGGGTTGGAGCGACAGAAGGGGAAGAAGTTCGAAAGAAAAGTAAGCAATAGGGAAGAAGAACGTTACCTTTCGCGGAGGTCCACTGAGTGTGTTTTATAGGCATAGAGTGCTGCCAAATTCTGTTGGGGGAGCAGGCTGGGAAAGCCCTGATATACCCCTAAGAGGATGGGCGTGGCGGCGAGATCGTGGGTGGCGGCGTGTCAGGTGTGTCAGAGCAGTGGCCACGCATTGGAATTTGTTACAACTGAATGTCAGAGCTGCAGTAGAGAAGAGGTCCCTGGAAACTTTGAACGACCTTTCAGCAGTGGGTCGGCTGATTTCCCAGAAGCCGACCGGGGCACCCAACGATATCTCCAGGAGCCGATCAGAGCATCCAGAGGGGCCGTCGCACGGGCGGTAAGATGCTTGCCAGCCTTCAAAGCCCTTGGGCTGGCTCTTCGGGTAAGCTGACCGGGGAGTCGGACTTCGCGGGGACTAGCTGACCGGATGCCAAGGCCAGTCTGACCGAGGACTAGCCGAACGGGCGCATCACATAGCATATGCTTAATATTGGTCTATAGAAATTAAAGGAAGATGGACACTTTTGATATCATGGATAGCTGAGCACCAAGCAACACTATCTAGGTTTACCCACTCGGTGCACAAGAAAGTTCCTTCCTTCCACATGATGTAGCACCCAAAGATTGCTATAACTCCCAAGATTCGAGTGGAGTACTTTCTCTATGCCAGCAAGGGTGTTACGACTCTCTTGAAAACACGGTGGACCTGCCTACTGGACCTTGCACGTGCTGCATCAGCATGTGTGACATGCAGGAATGCTGCTGAATAACATATATTGTGTATAGTAACACCCCCATGGGTACAAAAAAATCTGCACTTCCATAATTGATATATGACATGAGTGTCAGTTGGATACTGTTGGGATAAACCAGCTCAGCAAATACTAATTGCTGGTTCAAGAGTACAATTCAATCCCTTATGAACCGGTCATCCATACCTGAAGGCTCGAAGGTGATTCTACAGGCTGAAGAAACAACAACTCAACATCACCATTCCGGTCACATCACTGGGTCAGTCTTCGGCCCACGCCGAAGAGATCGGTCCTGAAGCACATACTTAATCCATGCTATCCTAGGCGCCCGAAGGTGGGCCACTCTCCTTCGGATCACTCCGAAGAAGACTGGTCCGAAGAAACTAGCGGCTTCATTCCTCAACTTACTCTGAAAAGAATGAATACAAAGTAAATACTCCAGTCCACTCTGAAGAAGGCAATTTCGATGTGAATGGCCGAAGCGTCTTTAGCCTACTCCGAAGATGATAAGCACGAGGAATCGGTCGGTTTGGCTTCGGTCTCTTCCGAAAGAGCGGCCTTGAAGCAAATCTCCAGTTGATCTCAAATTTCCAGACGTGGATATGGTTGTTGTAACCAACCACGTAGCCACTAACTTAGACGATATCAAAGTGGCCAGAATCAGCCATGTGGCCACAAACTCCAACACCAACAATATCAAGGTGGCCAGAATCAGGCAGCAACCACTTATGATCATGGAAGGGTTACGCTAACCAACCTCACTTAACCAGAGGCAAGTGGGCTTAACTGCATTTTGGCACATCCATCATTATAAATACTGGTAAGAGAGGACACTCAAAAGGGGCGAAGGCAAGTAAGCCAAAAAAAACCAAATTTTTTGAGTTTCTTTCACTCACTCTCTGTTTAAGAACTCTCCATTCTATTGCTCAAGCCTTCACTGACTTAGGCATCGAAATGTCCCCCACCGGAGAAAATCCGGTTAAGGGATCTGTTTTGCAGGATTCTCGAGAAGCAAGCTGGCGATCTAGTAGCTTCGTCTGGTCCGCGGAGGCTCAACGCCAACAAATTGGCACACCAGGTAGGGGGAGGGCTACCATCCCCTCTTGAAAAGAAGAGTTTGAAGAAGTTGTAATGGTGAAAGGTAAGGCTCAAAATGCTTCGACGATCTGGGAACGTCTACCCTCTCAAAGGAACGATCCCCCGATGGAGAATAATGTCCCACCTCCCACACTGGTCATGGGACAACACCAGTTCGAAGCTCTCCTGAACTGAGTTAACGCTCTCACAACCATGGTTCAGAATTTTCAAGAGACTACCCTTCAGGTGGGGCATCCACTGGCCACCTCTAGGCATAGTCACCGATCTAGAGAAAAGGGAGACCACCACCACGGATCTACCCGATGCTCTCTTCGGGATAGGCCCTCTTACGAGGGTCGAAGTTCCCGACATTCGAAGCACACTGATGATCGATATGCGAGGAAGAGTTCTAGACGATCTCCCTCTGTCTCGTCTGAAGACTCTACTCCCGATAGTCGAGCTGGGCAGAAAAAAGCCCACCCCGACTATGAAAAAAAGTTTAAGATGCTTGAAGCGCAGATCGTGAGACTCCACAATCAAAAAAGAGACGGCGAGTTTATGGTCTATGACTCACGGCCTCCGTTCACCTCTAGAATAATGGAGGAAGTCATCCCTCGGCATTTTAAAGTCCCTCAGATGGAATGCTACGATGGGACCACGACCTCCATGATCATCTGGGCAGCTTTAAGGCCCACATGATGATCCAAGGAGCCTCCAATGCATTATACTACTTGTCCTTTTCTGTGATGCTAAAGAAGGCAGCTCGAATATGGTATTCAAGCATACGCCCAGGTACTATCGACTCCTTCTCTGAATTAAAAAAATTATTTGTTTCATATTTTAGGACTTGCCAAAAGATGCCTCGGAATACCGACAGCTTGTTCCTCCTTCATCAAAATGAAGGAGAGAGCCTCAAGGACTACATCGCGAGATTCAATTCTGCCACTCTTGAGATCCTTGATCTCAACGAGTATGTGGCCATGTCCATTCTAAAGAAGGGGCTCTGGTCATCCAGGCTCACATTCTCTCTAGACAAAAGGTTTTTGACAAGCTACGCTGAGCTCCTGGCAAGGGCTCAGAAGTACGCAGATGCCGAAGAGCAAGCGACAAATCGGGGCCTGATTGAAGGAAAATTTGTTCCCAAGAAGAAGAGCAACAAGGGGCCGAATCCCCCTGCACCCTCCAACTACGATGACTCCACTCGACGACGTAGTCCCAGACCTAAAGCATTGGGAAAGAAATTTAATTCATATACTCTCCTCAATCTCCCAAGGGAGAGAATCTTGATGGAGATAGAGAAGATTGTTTCTGTATCTCTAGACGGAGACGACCCCACCAAAACAATACAGATTGAAAGTCTACTTGATGAAGGAACGAAAACAAGGCTGAAGTTGCCTTTAGACATGCTTGGAATCCCTGTCAAAGTAATTACTCATCGGCTAGAAGTTGCCTCTAACTACAAGCCGGTTCGGTAGAAGTAAAGAAACTTTGCCCCTAAAAGATAGAGGGCAATAGATGAAGAAGTGGGTAAGCTTCTTAAAGCTGGATTTGTTAGGAAAGTATGTTATCCAGAATGGATAGCCAATATTGTGATGGTAAAGAAGGCCAATGGCAAGTGGAGGATTTGTATCGACTACACAGATCTCAATAAGGCCTGTCCAAAAGATAGCTTCTCTTGCCAAAGATAGACCAGCTGGTCGATGCCACCACTGGTCACCAGCTACTAAGCTTCATGGATGCTTTTTCCTACTATAACTAGATACGAATGGATCCTAAAGATGAAGAGAAGACGTCCTTCGTAACAGAGAAGGGACTATATTACTACAAGATAATACCATTCAGCCTGAAAAATGCCGAGGTGACATTTTAAATGCTGATCAACAAAGTATTTGAGAAGCAACTAGGGAAGAATGTGGAGGCGTATGTTGATGACATGATCATGAAAAGCCTCCTTAGAGAGGACCACGTTAAAGACTTGGAAGAAACTTTCAACACCCTGCGGCATCACCGGATGAAGCTGAATCCAGCCAAGAGTGCATTCGGCGTGACCTCCAGTAAATTCTTGGGATTTCTTGTTACCAGACGAGGGATAGAGGCCAACTCGGTGAAGATACAAGCTATCCGAAGCATGAGACATCCCTCTTGCAAGAAGGAGGTACAATAGCTAACTAGGAGAATCGCCTATTTAAGCCGATTCATCTCTCGGTCAGGCAAAAGGTGTCTCCCTTTCTTTAAAGTTCTTCATTAGTCACAAAATTTTGAATGGTCCGAAGACTGCCATGGTGCCTTTGAAGAACTAAAGAAGTATTTAGAGAATTCCCCTCTGCTTTCTAAACCCCAAGAAGGAGAGACCCTCTATGTATACCTCTCTGCTTCAGACGAGGCAATTAGTGCGGTACTCATCCGAAAGGGGACGGACAACCTTCAAAAATAAATCTACTACACCAGCAAAGTTTTACATGATGCCGAAGTGAGATATCCCAGGATACAGAAGCTCATATACTCGTTGGTGATTATGGTGAAGCGCTTACGACCATACTTTCAATCCCATCCTATTGTGGTCATGATGGACCAACCCTTGAATGATGTCCTTCAATGCCCTGATACTTCGGGAAGGATAGCAAAGTGGGCCATAAAGCATGGAGAATTCGACATTAGCTTCCAACTTAGATCGACAATGAAAGCACAGGTGCTGGTTGACTTCATAGCTGAATGCACATAGGGTCCAGAAGATGACTCGCAACAAGCCGAAGAAGATGAGGCCATCTGAAAAGATTTAGAGTCTACATGGATGCTCCATGTAGACGGGGTTTCAAACTCAACAGGATGCGGAACGGGCCTCATACTAGCCAGCCCAAGCAGGCACACTGTAGAATATGCTCTATGCTTCTCTTTCCATGCTTCGAACAATTAGGCTGAATATGAAGCTCTTCTTACAGAACTTCAAATCGCAAAAGAGTTGGGATTCAGAGGATCCAAATTTTTTCAGATTCTCAGCTGGTGGTAAACCAGGTGAAGGGTGAGTTCGAAGCTTAAGATCCTACCATGGTCCAGTATTTGGGCAAAGTACGGGCCCTAGTTTCTTAGCTAGAATTCTTCAAGATTGCCCATGTCCCTCGGATGGAGAACTCCCAAGCTGATGCATTATCCAGACTTGCCACCACTACCCCATATTCTCTCGATTATACCTTCATAGAGTATCTAGAAGTTCCAAGTACAACAGAAGAAATACTAAAGTTACATTCGGTTGAGCACGAGCCCAGCTGGATGGACCCTATTCTCAAATTGTTGAATGAAGGTGCATTACTCGAAGATAAGGATGAAGGCAAACAAATCTGTTGGATGGCATCCTAGTATGTTATCCTGGATGGAACTCTATATAAGAGATCTTTTACGCAACCTCTGCTGAAGTGTCTCGGACCATTTGACACTGACTATGCCCTAAAAGAAGTTCATGAGGGCATATGTGAAGATCACTTGGGGGCAGATTCCTGGCATACAAGATAATATGCCAAGGTTATTATTGGCTAGCCATTTAGAAGGATTCCACCAACTTTGTCCGAAGGTGCGACCAATGCCAGAAATATGCTAATATTCAAAGACGGCCGGCAAGCCAGCTGACCCAACTAACGGCACCATGGCCCTTCGCTCAATGGAGTATGGATATTCTTGGCCTATTTCCACCAGCATCCGAACAATGGAAGTTTCTCATCGTGGCTATCGATTACTTCACCAAGTGGGTCGAAGCCGAACCCTTGGCACATATTACTGAAGGAAAGGTCGAAAGCTTCATGAGGAACTTCATTATATGCCGATTTGGAATTCTCCATGCCATAGTCACTGACAACGGAAGACAGTTCGATAACCCAAAGTTCAAGAACTTCTGTGTCCAATACCATATACTTCATAAATTGACTTCTATCGATCATCCTCAGGCTAACGAGGAACCTAAAGTAATGAACAAAACCATTCACCACGGTCTGAAGACCAGGTTGAATGATGCCAAAGGGCTCTAGGCTGAAGAACTAAATTCCGTTCTTTGGGCATATCGGACAAATCCCAAAACGGCCACCGGTGAGTCTTCATTTCATTTGACTTACGGCACCGAAGCAGTTCTTCCTGTGGAGGTTACTTTGCAATCCTTAAGGATTGACCAGTACAAGGAACTAGAGAATTTGGAATGTCGAAGAGTGGACTTGGATCTACTACAGGGCATTAGACTTTGTACTCAGATGAAGATAGCAGCATACCAACAGAGGGTCGCCAGATACTATAACCTAGGGTGAAGGAACAAACTTTCCAACCCGAAGATTTAGTACTGTGAAGGTCCGACGTATCTAAGCCGACGGAGCAAGGTAAGCTTTCCCCCAATTGGGAAGGCCCATATCGAATCAAGGAAGTCGTACGTCTAGGGTCTTATCGGCTCGAGACCTTAGCTGGCTCTGCTCTACCTCGACCTTGGAATTTAGAGAATCTTCACAAGTACTATCAATAAAAGTTCCCTTTTGGAAAGAGTTCAGTAAAAACTCCATTCAAGGGGGGCCTAATTAGTCTATCTTTTTCTCAATCAAAGGTACAAGGATGGTTCAAGTAACCTACCCTACGGTGAATCTGCTGACATGCCGAGGTAGGCCCAATCAGCCTATCTTATTCCTTATCAAAGGCACAGGGATGGTTCAAGCAATATACCTTATGATAAATCTACTGACATGCCGAGGTGGGCCTAATCGGCCTATCTTATTCCTAATAAAAGGTATAGGAAAGGTTCAAGCAACCTACCCTACGGTAATCCGCAGACGTGCTAAGGCGGGTCTAGACAACCTACCTTATTTTCAATAAATTATCTAAGGATGGTCCCATCAGCCTACCCTAATGGCGAATCCGATCAACATGAATGCATAAGCCTCTCTACAGCTCCCATGAGCTCAAACTCCTAAGTCTAAGAAGAAGACAGGGCCGACATGAAATCTTAAGATTCTTCGTGAATACACTATCCCAATATTCATGATGCCAAGGAGCTTGCACTTAGCACTGTTCTGGGATGTGTCTGCCCATCAAGTCAAAATTTTTGTTTTAAAAAGGAGAATCTCTGTTCATTGATGGAAAAGCAGTATAATCGACCGACTTACATCATCATCAGAAAAAAAGAGAAGAAAAGAGAAAAAGAGCTATAGCATGAAGCTATTTTTCTTCAGCACCAGGAACAAAGATCCCGTTGCCGACCTCTTCAGAGGGAGGAGCCGACACACCCTGGCAGCAAGTTTTGTTTCCTCCATGTCCTCGCCTGGTACAGCAAGAGAAGAAACATCCAGATTTGGGTAAGCCTTCGTGACTTTATTCAAACAATTTATATAGCCGACAAGGTAGCTCTCTATCCTAACTTCATGCATTTTATCGCCAAAGGCCTTCGACTTCCTATAAGCTTCGACAGCTTGGGAAGCGCTCTGTTCAGCCTACTCTACCCTCTGATTGGCTGATGAAACGTCCATCTCCAATTGGGCGATTCTATTTTCCAGTTCGGCCTTTTGGGCCACTGCTACCTCGGCATTACGAAGGCAATCCCTCATCAATAGTTCAGCTAAAATTGCCTTCTTCCTTCTCTTTTGCAATTCTGCCACCACCTCGGTCGCGTACGTCTCAAGCATCCTCAACTCCTTTTCCAAGAAACTATTTACGGCGACAGCCTTGTCCAGTTTTTCTTCAGTGGTGGCCCAAAGCCCCTCAACCGCTTCTCTCTCGGCTATGGTCTCTCGGCTATGGCTAGAGCCAACTCGCTACGAAGGCTTTTGCCAAAGTCGACGGACTCACGAACGCTCTCTTCCAATAGAGAACTATCGTGGGTGACCTGTTAAAGATAAATACATATAAAGTCAGTATGATCGATGCTAATGTACCTACGGCACTTACATCGACACTCACTTGTTGCATCCTGGGATAAATAAAGGAAAAAGGGTCTCTTGGCCCTTGCTCCTTAGCCTCCTTCCCGTCCTTCCAGGAGACGGCCGAAGTCTTTGCCTGCCTCGGATTGCTATGACCAGCATCGGCAATGGACATGCCAAATCCCCTCGACCTCTCCCCCTCTACAATTGAAGTTCGAGCTTGATATTTCTAGCAGTAACGGGAGCTCCGCTCACGTCTAGTGGGCCTCGCTCCCCCGATGGCCCTGCAAGAGCAGTCCCTGCTAGATGCTCGACCTGACGTCCAAGCGAAGGGACTTGCTCCTCTTTCGAAGAAGAATCTATATCGATAGGAACTCCACCATCGGTCCAGACCCATGGAAGCGCCAGGACGTAGACCCATTTTCGGTCTGACCTTCTCACCGGAGGGGTTCCTACCGTTGGCCAGAACATCTAAAGTCCTAACCATGGTGGAAAAAGAAGAAGGAGAGGGGAGGCCCTACCTGTAAGAAGGAATATGAACCAAGAGGAAGACAAAATCTGAGACAGCGGAAAGCAAAATGCACAGAGCAAAGAACCTTCCTCTGCCAACCTGCTCCCCTTTATATAGGGGGCAGAAGGCATTGCAGGCAGCCTCCTCGAAAGAGGAGATGTCTTTCTGATCATGCCACGTATGAAGGCACTGATCATGGATACGAAGCCCCAAACAACGCCGATCGATTTGACGAGAAAAAAAACCAAAACTGATAGCCACGATCCATGTGGCTACATCGACGACTAGGATTGAGTTCGTACCTTATATCTAAAGAACAAGATGATGCCACATCCTCCATCCAAACCAAAGCTAAAGAGCCTGTCAAGTCACCATAATGGAAGGAAGAGACATGATTCATCCACTCGCCATCTTCCTTTTGTGAGCCAATGAGTGAGCGACATCTGTTCCCTGCATGACTCTCAAATCAGGTGGTAGTTTTTGCAAATGATTGAATCGAAGATTTGCCATCATTGATCACGCCTTTTCCACCGATAAACGATAACTCATAAGTACTCCCACCTCTCGAAGCAAATTATTGCTTTGAAAACTGTGAGTGGGGGGCAACTGTTGAGATAAACCAGCTCAGTGAAGGCTAATTCCTAGTTCAAGAGTATAATTCAACTCTTTTTGAACCGGTCACCCATACCAGAAGGCTCGAAGGTGATTCTACAGGCCGAAGAAGCAACAACTCAACATCACCATTCTGGTCACATCACTGGGTCAGTCTTCGGCCCATGCCGAAGAGATCGGTCTCGAAGCACATACCTAATCCATGTTGTGCTAGGCATGCGAAGGCGGGCCAGTCTCCTTCAGATCACTCCAAAGAAGACTGGTTCAAAGAAAATAGTTGCTTCATTCCTCAACTTGCTTCAAAAAGAATAAATACGAAGTAAATACTCCATTCCACTCCGAAGAAGGCAATTCCGATGCGAACAGCTAAAGCATCTTCAGCCTACTTCGAAGAGGATAGGCACGAGGCAATCGACCGGTTCGGCTTCGGTCTCTTTCGAAGGAATGGCTTTGAAGAAAATTTCTAGTTGGTCTCAAATCTACAGACATGGATATGGTTGTTGTAACCAACAATGTAGCTACTAACTTTGACGATATCAAAGTGGCAAGAATCAACCATGTGGCCACTAACTCCAACACCAATAATATCAAGGTGGCCAGAATCAGGCAGCAACCACTTATGGTCATGGAGGGGTTAAGCTAACCAACCCCACTTAACCAGAGACAAGTGTGCTTAATTGCATTTTGGCACATCCATCATTATAAATACTGGTAAGAGGGGACACTCAAAGGGGGCGAAGGCAAGTAAGCCAAAAAAAACTAAATTCTCTGAGTCTCTTTCACTCTCTCTTTAAGAACTCTCCATTATGTTGCTCGAGCTTTCACTGACTTAGGCATTGAAGTATCCCCCACTAGAGAAAATTCAGTCAGGAGATCTATTTTACAGGATTCTCGGGAGGCAAGCCGGCGATCCAGCAGCTCCTTCCAGTCCGTGGAGGTTCGACACCAATAGATACCATACACTTAAGAAAGCAAGTCATGTTGAAAAAACTCAATTTTTTTTAATAATTAATTTATAATTTTAATTATTTAATTATTAAATTTTTAATAATTTGATCATTAAATTTTATTGATTCGATCGTTGAACTTTTAATGATTTGACTACTAAGTTTTTAATTATTTCACGGTTGAATTTTTAATTTCTGACCACTAGATTTTTTATTATGAACCTTAATGAGCTAATAAAAATAAAAATGATTAGATTTGATGGTTATAAAAGGCTCTTTTGGATCCTTATCTTACTAGCAATACAAAGATTATTCTAAACCATCCAAAAATTATTCTTAGCTTATTTTAGTTTTTTTTTTTTTATATTTGTTTTGATCTTTTTAATTACAAAGCTTTCTTCTTTTTGGATGCTAAAAGAATCTCCATCAATTTGTTTCATGATAATGCTCGCAGATGAAAAATTTTTGATTGTATATTGGAATAGTGTTTCCGACTATTTTCGTACGAGAGATGAAAATATATATGAGGATAGTATCTTATGCATTTCTAAATTTATTATTTTGATTTTACAATTTTCTATACATATTTTATAATTTTTTATAATTATTTTTTTTATTTTTTAATTATATTTATAATTTTTAAAATTCTATTCCAACGAGTCAACAAGCTCGAATAACCTTTTAGGTACACCAACACAGGTTCTTAATAGCTTTTTTTTTTTCTTTTTTTTTGAAAACGGTAGGATTGACCAGCCGACATTTATTACTTAGAGATGGTATTTACAACAGGTCAATATATACGGATTAAATATTGGGTTGTTGAACTGGGCTGCCTTTGAAGGTATCTCCCCTTCATCGATTGACATGTGCAGTGATGTCACTATGAAGTGTGGTCCAAATAGTCAACGTCTGACTTCAATAGCATGTGCTCGGAGCTCACTTTCAATGCTTCCGGTTTCAGAAATGCTTGGTTTTCACTTATCCTCATTAAGTCATGACAACCACTCCAGTCTTTTAGCACAGTAGTGATGCACCTTTTAAACACTTTGTCTTGCGAGTATGCTTCAAAGTGGAAGAGTATGGCATTTTGCTCTTTCTAAAGGGTCCAACAGACCATGGTTGTCAAGCAATCCTTGGGAACTTTTGTTGGTAGGAGATTTCGCTAGCTTGTCCGGGGTTTCTCGATGGGTTTTTTGGGGCAGCATCAATCTTCAGCTTCTGCAGGATCATGAATTGCTTATGGGCTATCATTAAATTTTTCATGATTTTTCTCAATTTCTGTATCATCCCTTCGTTATGTTTATCTAATTTATGTATGAAATTTGACATCCGAAAGTGGCCCAAATCACCTTTGCCTCCTCAATGTCACACCTCACTTACATTGGAACAAAGCTGGTAGCATACGAGACACTATCCTATAATGTATTTTCATCCTTCATATAAAAAGAATTCATAAATACCATCCTAAAATATGACTAGAATTTTTCACCTACGAGCACGATCAAAGAGGATACTGATGGAGATTTTTTCAGTACCCAACAAAAATGAACACGAAGAGAAAAATATTTTGCAACAAGAAAAATATTAGAAAGAGAGAACGTTCTTGGAAGAAAGAAAATACAAGATAGATAATTCTGTGGCTTACTAGATAAGGATCCAAGAAAGTCTTTTTATAGCCATCAAATCTGACCGTTTAGTTTTTTACTGGCTCATTAAAATTTATAATAATTAAGAAGTCTAATAGTCAAAAAATTATAAATCCAACTGTCAAAAAATTAAAATTCAATGGTTAGAAAATTAAAACTTAGAAATTGATTGGTCGAAAAAAATTTGGATTTTTCCAACAATCCCTCTCAAAATTTAAAGTTTTTGAAATTTGGTAGAATATAAATTATAAATTCCTACATGCTTATACTATGCAATGGATAAAATATTTTTACAAAATTTAACCCGACTTAGTATGAATAGTTTTAATATGAAGAAATTAGAGTGAATTAGATTTTGTACTACATTTCTTTGATTTAGATTTTAACTACTGCATACATAGTACGGAATTCTCTATCGTGAGTCTATTCCTTAGTGAACTTGCATATGCATCTTCATTTTTCAGTAGTTTCTAAAGATTATTTATATCTCTAGTTATAACCATGCATGGATACTCTCATATAGGTGAGATCTTCCAGAAATATATGTAGTGCACCATATCTAGAGAAATACCTCTCGAGTTTTGTTCAGATATAAACTTTTCTTAACCATTATATAGGAGCACTAATCATCATAGAAATTGATTAAAGTCTATAAATCCTATATTAGATAAATCACACGTGCACCTTGATTAACCAATCAATCTGTTATTACCATATTGAACATCTTTTAAAGGATCTCCTATTATAGATATTGGGTTCTCACTATTGGAAGGTCATTTATAGACTAAGCCTCATCCCTTTTGATCACTTTAGGATCTTAGTTTTGTTTAAACCTTTAATAAGGCATATCGATATAAACTCTTCCCTTACAAGTTCTAAAATATATTAGAACTTATAATTATAACAATAATTATTTTTAGTATTTTGTTACAAAATCTATCGGTAGAATAGGTAATGCTGGGATATGCCGGTTCAAGCACCAAACAACCATTAATTGGACCATCCATCAGATCTTTCTCGAACCATGCAATTAGACCGGAATGCCAAGAAAGAATCACGAGATTTGATGAACCGACAGATCAGCCCCTGCTGCATCATAAGCCCAGTCTTCGGGGTCGACCGGGGGCTTTGATCCTATAGATCGACCCGAAGAAGATGAGCCTGAAGACACTTCGGGCTAAGATGATAAGTCCAAAGACACTTCGGACTTATGATGGTAGCCTTTCACCGGGAGGAGGTTAGGAAACGGACCTCCGATCAACCCCATATAATGATAGCAAATCGTAATTACTTCAGAATGGCTACACGACTGTTAGCTCCAAATTCGATGCCTCCAGCCTAGCCAATATCTCTTGGTAATAGCTTACAGTTATGGGCGGGGTGAGATTAATTGATCTCCGCCCTGATCATAGGGTGAAAATACTGAATGACAGGCTAGCCCAATTACCATAAGTACTGGTAAGAGGGGACACTCGAGGTAAGCAAGAAAAATCATTCCTGAGAGGGAGAACCACTCTTTTTTCTTAGCCTCCACTCCCTCTTCTCTCCATTCTGTTGTCGGAACCTATCCCTAACTTAGGCATCGGAGTGTCCCCTAGCGAAGGAAATCTGATCAGGGACCCATTTTGCAGGTGAGCGTAGGGGAGCGAACCGGCGATCTAGCAGCTCCACTTGGTCGAGAAGGGTTCTGCATCAACAGATTAGCATGCCAGGAAGGGGGAAGGGGCGACGCACTACGTACACATCCACTGTTACCCCCTTCTTCCCTTGAAAAAGGAGAGTAAAGAAAAGATCCCAATGGCAAGAGGAAGAGCTCAGAACTCCTCAACAAGCAGAGGTCGTCCTCCCTCCCACAGGAATGCTTCGATGAGCAGAGGCCGTCCTGCTTCCCGTAGGAACGACCTACCCAAGAACGACATCCCACCTCACGCATTTGTCATGGGACAACAACAATTCGAGACTCTTCTGAACCAAGTCAATGCTCTGACAGCCATGGTTCAGAACTTTCAAGATCAAGCTCATCAGGAGGGACATCCGCCGGCCATATCCAGACAGTCATCGGCCCTAGAGTAGAGGGAATCATCAGCCTGCTCTACCCACTTATCTCTCCGGGACCACTCTTCGCTTGAGGATCACAACTCCCGGAACCCGAAGACTACTGGTTCCCTGCAGAGGAGAAAAAGATCCAGGCGATCCCCCTCTATTTCCTCCAAAGATTCCACCCCAAGGAGAGACCTGCCGAAGGAAGCTTCCCCCAATTAAGTGGAGAATCTCAAGGCCCTCGAGTCGGAGGTGGTGAAACTATGAGATGAAAGGAGGGACGGGGTCTTGTAACCTATGAGTCACGCCCTCCGTTCACCCCTCGTATCATGGCCAAAGTTGTCCCTCAACATTTTAGGGTTCCTCAAATGGAACCTTATGATGGTACTACTGATCCACTTGATCATCTGGACAGTTTTAAAGCCCATATGATGATCTAAAGCACCTCGGATGCACTATAGTTCCTTACTTTTCCTACCACTCTAAAGAAGGCGGCTCGAATGTAGTATTCGAGCCTACATCCAGGTACCATTGATTAATTTTCTGACTTCGAGAAGTTATTTTTCTTGCATTTCAGGACCTGCCGCAAGACATCCCATAACACGGACACCCTTTTCCCCCTCCACCAGGGGGAGGGAGAAAGATTGCAAGACTACATCTCCAGGTTCAACTCGACCACTCTCGAGATTTTCAATCTCAACAAGCACGTGGCCATGTCTGTGTTAAAGAGGGGACTTCGATCATCCAGGCTTACCTTCTTCTTGGATAAGAAATTCCTCACAAGCTACGCTGAGCTCCTGTCAAGAGCTCAGAAATATGCCGATGCGGAGGAGCAGGCAGCAAACCAATGACTATCTGAAAAGAAACCCCTTCCGAAGAAGAACATCAGGGGGCCGGATCCCCCTGCATCCTCTAATAACAATAGCAACAACAATAATGGTGGCTCTAATCGACGATGGAGTCCCAAGCCTAGAACTTTGGGCTGGAGATTCAACTCTTATACTCCCCTCAATCTCCCCAGGGAGAGAATACTGATGGAGATTGAGAAGGAGGATTATCTTCAGCAGTTGCATCTTATGAGAGCGTCCTCTTCTATGAGGAATCAAAGCAAATATTGCAGATTCCATCAGGACCATGGCCACAACACCGAAGAGTGCATCCAGCTTATGGATGCCATCGAAGATCTCATCAAGAGGGGCTACCTAGGATGATACGTCAATCACCCACCACCCAGGCCTGAAGAGCGGCCCCCTAGAGGGCCCCTGAAGAAGTTGAGCTACCCAACCAAAGACCCACTAATGGCAACGTGAGAATGATATATCGACCAACCGACTGGAGAAGAGCTGAAGACGATGCCCCAAAATGGCTCAAGGACAACAACTCTATACTCTTCTCTGATGAGGACCTTGCGAGAGCTTAGCCCCGCATGATGATCTAGTTGTAATATCGGTCGTAGTGGCTAACTACAATGTAAGACGTATCCTAGTTGATAATGGAAGCTTCACAGATGTCTTATTCTATGATGCTTTCTCCCGAATGTCCCTACCTAAAAACAAGCTACGAAGGTCCCCTATCCCACTCACCAGCTTTGGAGGAAATCGAGTCGAGGTAGAGGGCAAAATAATACTGCCCATTACCCTTCGTGCCGAACCCCGGTAGAAGACATTGCCAATTAATTTTACGGTGGTCCGGATCCCTTCGGCCTATAATGTGATCCTAGACTAGCCTGCCCTAAACAAATTTTGGGCCATAGTGTCGACTTACTATCTGCTAGTATGATTTTCCACTAGGAGTGGGGTAAGAGAAGCAAAAGGAGACCAGAGGGCTATGCAATAGTGCTTGATGATCTAAGACAAATAGGGAGTCTGCCCCACCACTTTGAATCAATTGGATCCCAGGGATCCGATCGAAGATTGTGGCGAGCCTATGGAGAGAACCACTTCGGTCTAGTTAACCAAAGGGGACCCCACCAAAGTTGTACAGATCAGAAGCCTACTTGACGAAGAGATGAGAGCGGAGTTAATCAACTTTCTCAGGAGCAATGCCGTTGTCTTTGCCTAGTCGGCTTCGGATTTATCAGGGATTCTGGTCGAAGTGATCACTCATCGGCTGGAGGTCATCCTTGAATACAAGCCAGTCTGGCAAAAGAAGAGGAATTTCACCCCAGAGTGGCAGTGGGTGATAGATGAGGAGGTGGATAAACTGCTCAAGGCGGGATTCATTCGGGAGGCTCACTACCCTGGGTGGCTAGCCAACGTGGTGATGGTAAAGAAAGCTAGTGGCAAGTGGAGGATCTGCATCGATTACACATATCGCAACAAAGCCTACCCGAAGGATAGCTTTCCTTTACCCAAAATTGACCAATTAATCGATGCCACCACCAGACATCAGCTGCTGAGCTTCATGGATGCCTTCTCTGGGTATAACCAAATCCAAATGGACCCCCGGGATGAGAAAAAAACTATCTTCATTACTGGAAAAGGTCTCTACTACTACAAGATGATGCCATTCGGATTGAAAAACATCGGGGTGACATTCCAGAGGCTGATCAACAAAGTATTTAAAGAACAGCTGGGAAGGAACATAGAAGCTTATGTCGATGACATGATTGTGAAGAGTCTCCTTAAAAAGGATCACATCAAAGATCTGGAGGAATCATTCAACGCCTTATGGCGCCATCAAATGAAGCTGAACCCAGCAAAATGTGCCTATGGGGTAACCTCAGGCAAGTTCTTGGGGTTCCTCGTTACCAAGCGAGGAATTGAGGCGAACCCTGAGAAGATCCAAGCCTTTCGGAGTATGAGACACTCCTCTTGTAAGAAAGAGGTATAGCAGATGACAGGGAGAATCATCTCCTTGAGCAGATTCATTTCCCGATCGACTGAGAAGTATCTCCCTTTCTTCAAGGTACTCCGGCAGTCACAGGACTTTGGGTGGACCGAGGACTACCGATTCGCCTTTCAAGAGTTAAAGAAGTATCTAGAGACACCGCCCTTGTTCTCCAAACCTCTTGAAGGAAAAACTCTCTACCTGTACCTCTCCGCCATGGATGAAGTAGTCAGTTCGGTCCTCGTCCAAAAAGAAGCAGATGGGCTCCATAAACCAATCTACTACATCAGCAAAGTCTTGCATGATGCGGAGGTGAGGTATTCAAGAATGCAGAAGCTGATCTACTCACTTATAATTGAGGCAAAGCATCTTCGGCCTTATTTCCATGCCCACACCATCGTGGTCTTAACTGACTAGCCCCTCAAAGTCGTTCTCCATTATCCTGATACTTCAGGAAGAATAGCCAAATGGGCTGTAAAGTTAAGTGAGTTCGACATCAGCTTTCAACCCCGATCAGTTATGAAAGCACAGGTGTTATCCAATTTCTTAGCCAAATGCATATAGAAAGCTAAAGATGAAGTCCGAATAATCAAAGGAGAAGAGGCTAGTCTAGAGGATGCGGGATCTGTCTAGGTTCTCCACGTGGACGAGGCCTCAAACTCCACAAGATGCGGTGCAGGCCTCATACTGGCTGAACCGGACGGGCATGCGGTGGAGTATGCACTCCGGTTTTCCTTCCATGCTTCAAATAACCAAGCCAAATATGAGGCCCTTCTTGCAGGACTCCGCATCGTCGAAAGTCTAGGGGTTCAAATGATCCAAATCTTTTCGAACTCCATGCTAGTGGTGAATCAAGTTAAAGGCGACTTTGAGGTTAGGAACCCTACAATGATTCAATATTTGGATGAAGGTATGGGTCCTGTCTTCTCGATTGGAGTTCCTTGAAATCATTCATGTACCCCAGTCAGAGAACTCCTAAGTGGATGCATTGTCCAGGCTCGCCACCACCACTTTGGAATCTCTCGGATGTACCTTCATTGAGCACCTCGAAGTTCCGAGCATAACTGAAGAGGCCTCGGAGGTACATCAAATCGAGATAGAACCTAATTGGATGGACCCCATCCTTGTATTCCTGAAGGAGGGCACGTTGCCCAAAGACAAGGTGAAAGCCAAAAAGGTCCGTTGGATGGCATCTTAATATGTCATCTTAGACGGGATCTTATACAAGAGATCATTTACTCAATCCCTATTGAAGTGCCTGGGGCCCTCGAACGTTGAGTATGCCCTAAGAGAAGTCCATGAAAACATTTGCGGAGATCACTTGGGGGGTAGATCCCTAGTATACAAGATAATATGCCAAGATTACTATTGGCCCACCATCAAGAAGGACTCGGTCGACTTTGTCCAGAAGTGCAACCAGTGCCAGAGGTATGCCAACGTCCAGAGACAGCCAACAAGTCTGCTCACCCAACTGACGGCCCCTTAGCCCTTCGCCCAGTGGGGCATGGATATTCTATGTCTGTTCCCATCGGCATCCAAGTAAAGAAAATTTCTGATTGTCGATGTCGATTACTTTACCAAATGAGTTGAAGCCGAACCCCTGGCTCATATCATCGAAGGGAAGGTGGAGAGTTTTGTCAGAAACTTTATCATATTTCGGTTCAGGATTCCGTATACCATAATCATGGATAATGGTAGATAGTTCGACAACCCCAAGTTCAGAGACTTCTGTGCCCAGTACCATATACTTCATAAATTGACATCAGTTGGTCATCCACAGTGCAATGGAGAGGCCGAAGTGACAAATCGGACCATCCTTCATGGTTTGAAGACAGGTTGAATGACGCCAAGGGGCTTTGGGCCAAAGAATTGAACTCCGTTCTTTGGGCATACCGGACAACCCCCAGAATGGCCATGGGTGAATCTCTATTCAACCTGGAATACAGCACCGAAGCAATCCTCCCCATTGAAGTCTCCTTGCAATCTTTGAGGATTGAGGGGTACGATGAACCCAAAAATTTAGAATGCAAAAGAGTGGATCTGGGTTTATTGCAGGGTACTAGACTTCAGGCTCAAATCAGAATGGCAACCTATCAACAAAGGGTCTCTAAATACTACAACTCCTGAGTAAAAAAGTGAATCTTTCGATCTGAGGACTTGGTACTCCATAAGGCCGAAGTATCCAAGCCGACGGAACAAGGAAAGTTGTCCCCAAATTGGGAGGGACCCTACCGGATCAAGGAGACCATACGCCCTGCGACATATTGCCTCAAAATCTTGGATGGTGTTATCTTACCCAGGCCTTGGAATGTACAAAATCTCCGTAAATACTATCAATAAATACTCCCATCAAAGGGAAGCTTTCGCAAGAGTCTGTCTGAGAGCAAGCCTGAACAATTCACTTAGTCATCAATCAAAGACATAGAAACGGTCCCAGTGACCTATTCGGTATAAACGACAAACACTAAGGTAGGCCTGATCCACTCACCTTATCAGTATATCCGATGAGTGCCCAAGGGAAGCCTAATCCGGCTACCTTATGATCACAAGTGCCAAGGTGGGTCTGATCCACTCACCTTATCGGTATATCCGACAAGTGCCAAGGGAAGCCTAATTCGGCTACCTTATGATCACAAGTGCCAAGATGGGTATGATCCACTCACCTTATCAGTATATCCGACAAGTACCAAGGGATGCCTAATCTAGCTGCCTTATGATCAATCGAAGGTGCAGGGATGATTTACATGACCTACTCTATGGTGAATCCGAAGATGCACTAGGGTGGGCCTAATCAACCTACCTTAATTCTAGAAAAGGGCATGTAGAGGGCCGAAATATCCTACCCTGCCCGAAAACATGCCAAAGAAAGCTCAAATTGCTCGCCCTATCAACGACTAATGTCCCACGGAATGGCTTAATTAGCCTACCCTAATGGCAAAATTTGACTCCATTCACAACATCATGGGGTAAGCTTTTTTGGGCAAGAAAGACATGTTTCTATTCATCTGATAAAAAAAAAAAAGAGGGAAGAAAGAAAAGAGAAGGAAAAAAAAGTAAGAGCAACATTGGCATCAGACTCTGGAAGGGACGGCTCAAAGACTAGCCACCGGACCATTCCCATGGCGACGAATGGGACCAGACCCTTGAAGGTGATTGGGGAGGCTTTAGACTTCTCCTCCGTATCATACTCCGCCTCCTCCTCGAAGTTAGAGTCATTTTCATGACTTAGGAAGGGGACGGAAGGCCTAATATTCTCCAGGCCCTTTAGTCATAATAGCAGAAGGCTTTGTCTCAGTGCTCCTGAAAGCCCTGGTGGTCGACGTCCAACACCACCTCAGCGACCTCATCCTTGAAGGCTGAAGATGCCAAGAACTTGGCAATGGCTCCGGTCGCCTCCTTCTTCTCCTCCTCAGCCTCCACGATGACCTCCATGACTTGGGCCCTCGCCTCCTCCAGTTGGGCCTCTAACACCTGAACCCTCCTTGTTGACTCTGATCCTGATTTTGATGATTGATAAAATGTTTAAGTATATATTAGTACTAATTGTATTTTTAAGTGTGTTTATCAGATCTTAGTACTCATCCATGTTGAATGAAGAAATGCTTGTATTTTAATTGAAAAAGTCTTTAAATTAATGAAAAATCAAGTTATAAGGACTTTGGAACATAAGGAAGACTTGGAAGGACTTAAAGTTTAATTTTAAAGAAGTTTCAACACTGGCACAACCAAGTGTCGACACCTGAAGATCAAGTGTCAACACTTGTAGAACCAAGTGCTGATACTTGTAGAACCAAGTATTGACACGTGGGAACCAAGTGTCGACACTTGGAGGTCAAGTATCGATACTTGCTGTAATGGCTAGTTTTTTTGAAGTACATAATTGATTCTAACTTGCTTCAAATAGCTAGTTTTTCATCCTCAATGGTCATAAACAATCATCTATGGTTTGGAGAGCTATATAAATATCAAAAATCAAATGGGGAAGCAATCCTTTGGTGAGATTATTGATTATCCTTCAAGGATTCAAGTGGTTCAGGACTTCAAGCTTCCAAGTTTCAAAGAGAGCATCCAAAGTTCACATTCTCAAGCATCATTCAAGGCTTCAACATCTTGAAGACAATTTCTTCATCAATAATCAAGGGATTCAAAGAGATATTTGCTTTATTTTAGAAAGTTTCAATTATATTCTTTCATATTGCTCTTACATTGTTTTACAAGAGGTTTTTGGTAAGCCTTCCTTGGAAAACCAAAGTGATTGTTGGTGAGCCTTGAAACCAACTAGGGTTCTACTTATGAGCCTGAAGACAAAACAAGTTGTTTAGGTTCTTGGTTAGCCCGTAAAACCAAGGGTGGTTGTTGGTGAGCCTTGAAACCAACTAGGATTTTACTTGTGAGCCCGAAGATAAAACAAGTTGTAAAGGTTGTTGGTGAGCCTAGGCTACAAAATCAAACTTAGTGAAATTTCCAAGGGGATCTTGGGGAGTGGATGTAGGTGCCTTGGAGTGCACTGAACTAATATAAATTTCTGTGTTTGTGTGATTGTTTTCTTTGTGCATTTACTTTGTTAATTCCGCTGCATATCATTATGTTATTCACATTGTTCACAAACACTACAAGAACTGCACAATTGTTTTTAATTTTTGAAAGATCTAATTCACCCCCCTCTTGGGTTGCATCCTTTTCTGGGCAACACTCCTTTCTAGGAGAACCACGCCCCCAGGCCGAGGGGCCTCACGGTCATCCTCCTGTTGAGCCTTTCCACTAGGCTCACCTTCAGTTCTGGGGCTGGCGGTCCTCTTTCGGGCCATTCTTTGGAGCTCTGCCACACCAAACTTCATGGTCGAGAACTACGAAGAAGGAGGAAGAAAGCAACTCTCAAGAAAAAGATTTGCCTCCGAATGGCGAAGGAATAGGTCCTATTTAACTACACTTCAGGCCCACTAACGGTCATAAAGGACGTGCTCCATTCCTTCTTCCCATCCAATCGGAAGGCACCGCATGTCGAAACGATGAGCTGAGATCTGGATAGTCCATCCGGAGGCGATATGCCCATTAATGACCCCCATCGGGAGGGGGTTCAACAATGCTTCGAATCTGGGGCAATCCCCTTTCGTTCGAATACAACATCAATGCCCAACCTCGAGAAGAGACACCCGGTGGCTCCCAAAGCATGTGGAATCGTGGCCGCTCGAGTACCAATGCTTTCGACGATAATAATAAGGAATGTACTTGACGTCCTCCAACCAACCGCCAAAGGTGGGGTGACACCTGTCTACCGCAGACCCCCTACTCAGAAGAAATAACCCTGATGAGAGGTCAGCACCGATCCGTCCAGGATCGATCGCGGTCCGGCTTGGTCCCCTTCGAAATGTTCGACTACAACAACTCGATAGCACTACGGTTCCGCTTTGGAGATAACCTTCGGTTCAGGACGAAGACATTGACTCCAAAGTCCTCACCCTTGGTGCTTATTATTGGATAACTAATTAATCTCCCCTGTATCTACTAGAAAGTGATCGATGCGAAGAAGGTAGATTCAAAAGAAAGTAGTTGTTCATTCCAAAGAGAAAAAGTATTGCAGCAAAGCAGCAAAAAAAAAACAACAAAAAACAAACACAACGACAACTTTATCCCTCGTCGACCCTTTCGATAGCTGAAGTAAAAGTCAAGGCTTCACCGGTGGCCATCCCATTGCCCTTAGCGAGGTGTGCTGGTGCCTTTCTGGCCGGGGCTCCTACAACCTCAACCCCGTCCCCCAGGATGGCGGCCGGTGTAAAATCCAAATTGGGGAAAAGCCCCCTCACTTTGTCCAGATAGTCGGCATGGCCAAGGAGATAGCTTTCCACCGTAGCTTTGTGTACTTCATCCTTAAAGGCTTGAGAACCCTTATAAGCCTCAACAACCTAGGAGGACCTGTCCTTAGCCTGAACCACCTTCAGATTGGCTACTGAAAGATCCATCTCTATTTCACCAATCCTCTTTCTTAATTTGGCTCGTTGAGTCCTCAGCTCTTCAGCATCGTGAAGGCTCTCCCTTAACAGCAGTTCAAGGGAGTTCACCTTTCTCCTCTTCTTCTATAGAATAGTTACCATTTCTGTCGCCTGCGCTTGGAGCATCTCCAGTTATCTTTTCGAGACCCTGTTGGAAGCAACAATCTTACTCAACTCCACCTCTACGGTGATCCGAAGCCCCATGGTAGCATCCCTCCCGGCTATGGCTGAAGTCGCCTGACTTCAAAGGCCTTCATTGAGGCCGATGGGCTCACGAATGCTTTTCTCCAAGGAGGAAAGGTCACGAGAAACCTGCCAAAGAAAAGCACCTACAGGGTTAGCCCGACAGACACGCATAGGCATAAATTACGCATATCAAGGTCTACCTATTGTATCTCATAAAAGATGGCAAAGAAATGGTCCTCAGACTCTCGCCTCTCAGCCTCAGCAGCAGGTGTATCCCGCCTCATGGGGCTCTTCTCCTCTGCAATCGAAATTACAGGCTCTGGCCGGCCTTGCCATTGAAAGGATTATGCCCTATAAGCCAATATCTGTATCTCCCAGACCATTGTAAATTGACAAATTAATAAAGGCAATAATTTTTTCATCATTCGCTGTGTCATTATATGATGAACCCCATAGATTAGGGCTATGGTTGTAGGGCTATGATGAGATCATACCAGTGAGATCTAAGGCCTTAAAACCCTAATCTAGAATATTCCTAGTCATAGGAACCCTGAGTTGGGGATCAGGGTTTTCCGGTAAGACTGGCACATCCTATGTATGCTGAAAAGGGTGACTGCTCTCACAGTCATTTGTGTAGGACACTAATACAAGGATGTGGGTGCTCATTAGTGAATGAGTTCACTGAATAGATCCAGTTTGAGAACATCTAATGGAGCCTTAGCTGCATGTCAATAGATGTTTCACATAGTGGGAGTTGTGCAAGTAGTCCTATGACCTGAGACTGCCATAATACCTTATGTACATGAACCCATGCTTTGGTTCAATCTCAATCATGACACTA
Organism: Areca catechu; assembly: GCA_021397845.1. Lineage (NCBI taxonomy): Eukaryota > Viridiplantae > Streptophyta > Magnoliopsida > Arecales > Arecaceae > Areca > Areca catechu. The sequence continues at coordinate 149,739,987 of CM038052.1, read as the reverse complement.
GGTCATGCACGAGGTTGATGCTGGGTATGGTGAATTGTATATGAAGGTAATGAGTAGGTCAACAAGGAATTGATCACTCCTAGTAGGAGGAGATTGCATCCAGCCAAATTAGGTCAGATGATGATTCAGGAAATCTTTGATCAAAGTACAGATATTAGAAATGATTTCTAATATCGAATTAATTGAATCATTAGTGTATGACTGAGCTGGGAATGAGTATAAACTGGATTTGACATGATTCCATATCCATAGTTATATTCGGGATGCAAGATGATTGAAGGATCGAATTGTACGGGAACTTTCCACTGAAGGGTAGTTTTGGAATTACACCAGAATTTCCATATCTTCCGGGTAGACATGACACGTTGCTAGACGTCAATCTTGTCTTGTGGGTTGATCAAATTAAATGGTTTAATTGGATCACTAATTAGGAGGAGTCCTAATTGACTGACTCGAGTTAGCTCGATTTGACCTAAATCGATTAGAATGAGTTCTGATCAGATTAGGTCAACTTGCACTCGGACCCACTGCTGGCTAAGTATGGAACCCAATGGGTCACACACTTAGGACAGATAATCAAGGATTTAATTTGGAATTAAATCTCGTTTGCAGATGAACACACTAGCATGTGTTGCAAACCATGACTTCTACTTGAATCGGATTCGAGTTAGGGTTCCGATTTGGTCTTTTTTAGATCCAAATTCATTCCGGTTTGAATCTAATTGAAGATACAAAATGTTGGGCTAACTATAGGCTAGCAATTGGGCTAACCTAAGAGGCTAAACCCCTTTCCCACATCGCCTAAAACCCCTCCCCCTCTCTTCCCACGCGCGCGCGCAAGGAGAAGAGTCCACACGCGCGTGGACTCTTCCAAGACGCGTCTTTGCGTGAAAAGAAAGAAAAAACACCGGTGATTTTTGAAGAGGCGTGGAAGAGAGTCCACCTAGGTGTGGACTCTCCAAAAAGAAAAAAAAAATACCGTGGAAAAGAAGAGAAAAACACCGAAGGGGCGCGACTCTTTTTTCTGCGCGCGCCCTTCTGTGTTTTTCACGATCTTTCTTCGCGTCTTCCCATCCCAAAGGCTATGAGATTAATCCCAAGGGCCGTGAGATTAAGAGAGAAGACGTGAGAAGGGAGAGAGGGACGTGAGAGGATTTTTCAGAAGGAGAAGGCGCCTCTCTGTCGCCTATTTAAGAAGAAGGCTTCACCGTAAAAATTAATTCCAGATTTTCTACGGCGAAGCCTTGCTTCTCTTTCCTTCTCCCTCTCCAGAAGATTGTTTCCCCCTCCTCTCTTTCCTCTTTGATTCCTTTATAGAGCCTAGGCTCTGTCGAATCTCAGAATAGAAGGAGAGTCAGAGAGAGAAACTCTCCGACGGTAAAGGAAGAAGGCGCCTCTTTTCCTTCTTTCTTACATTAAGACAACTTTGTCTTAATTTTCTTCTCCCTCCAAGACAAGCCTTGTCTCACTTTAGGACAAGGGCTTATTCTTAAGACAAGAGTGTCTTAAGGGGCCAAAGTTGCTAAAAACTAGGAGAAGAGTAAGAGAGAAAGTTTTGGTCCCCGTTTGGCTAGAGGAGTCCTAGCCAATAGCTCATATATCAAGTTCTTGGGGTAGAACTTGATTGGAAGGAACCCAATTGAGGAGTCACTGTCTTGATCATCTGCCCGTGTGGATCACCATCGGAGGGCGGACAAGTGGACGCCTGGTGTGTTCAAAAGGTTACCCTATTTGGAGTTTATTTCTACATCAGATTGGATATAGCGATCTGAGGTTAGTATCTAAACTGTGTTTAAATTTGGACATGCATGTAGTCATAAGTTTTAATTGCTAATAAGGAGATTTTGGGATTAGGGTTCGGACCTGATTTCATAAAGTTTTTGAAATCCACACTTCCGCACTGGTTCCCGAACCCTACAGTGGTATCAGAGCATCCTTATTAGGATTAAAACTTATGAAGTTCAATTCATGATGTAGTATCATGTTAAAGTTTTTATATTGATGCACAGTGCATGTCTTTGATTGAACATGAGTTTGATGATTGCCACCAGTTAGGGTTTTCCACTGAAACCCTAATTGTCTTAGAGATATGATTAGCCCTGGAGCCATCATACTGAAATAAGGTTGCCCTGGCATAATGGTGTATCCATTATGTGGTAAATGGTTGTCCTAGTATGATGGCACACATTTCACATATTTGCTTAGTTTAAAGCATGTATTAATATATGTGATAGATTTTAATTGAATGTGCTGGCATTGCATGAACCCCTCTTAAAATTATATTAAGTGGTAGTATAGTTAACCGATAAGCATTATTAGTCATGAAGGATAATTAGTCATTTCGGTGTCTAGAAAGGTGGTTCTGGGAAGGTAAAGGGAATCGTGGTTTTTAATTGGTTCCGTTGACTGACCTGGCCAATTTTAAATTGGTGTCTAGGAAAGCAACGGGGGGACCCCCACATCTCTTCCACCAGCCTGGCCGATCTGATTGATTCAATTCTTGACTAACATGCTTGGTGTTAAAATACTATTATTGGCCTTCCTTCATGATAGGTCATCATTGTATTACGATCTATACTAGGTTTGTTGTGTACACACAAGACCTAATATGGTGACTAACACAATTTTTGGCCTAATACAATTATTTGTTTATGGCATGATTTAAAGTAATATTTTGTTGTGTACACACAAGGGTATTACTATTAAAGTCATGACTATATGGCTATGAAGGGTCTTACTTAACTAAAATATTATAGTTTGTTGTGTATACACAAGGCTATTAATATTTTAGAGGCCGAGATAAGTTGAGAATTGTACAGGTTACAATTGGAAAGAGTTTTCCTACCTATGAACTTATATAAGATTTGTTGTGTACACACAAGGTCTTTTATGAGGGATTGGGATCTCAACCCCACTAAGAAAGATCAATTAAGGTTTTCTCGATCATCGTATAGAGGGTTATGATGCTCGATAAAATAGTGGGAGACATAATTAAATTAAAGTCCTAATTTAATTATGTGTTGTCATTTCATGGTTGTTTGCTTATGTTTTCGTTCTTTGTTTAAATGTAGATAAATGGCCTCTTCACTCTCACTCCGTAGTATTTTAGATGCCAACAAATTGACTGGGCCTAATTATGTTGATTGGCTGAGAAATTTGAAAATAGTACTCAGTCAAGAAAGAATTTCCTATATTCTTGATACCCCGATTTTGGAACCACCAAGGGAAGATGCCTCGCAAGAGGAGAAGACCACATATAATATGTGGCAAAATGACTCACTTACTGTCAAATGTGTTATGCTTGCCTCTATGACTAACGAGTTGCAGAGGCAGCATGATAGCATGGATACTAACTCCATACTCCTAAATTTAAAAGAGCTTTATGGAGAACACAGTAGAACTGCTAGATATGAAATATCTAAGCAGTTGTTCCGTGCAAGGATGACAGAAGGTACATCAGTACAAGACCATGTATTAAAGATAATTGATCTAATCACTCGATTAGGTCAATTAGGTTTTGTAATGGATGGGGAGTTGAATCAAGACTTGATCTTGCAATCACTCCCAGAGTCATTTTCACAGTTTGTTCTTAATTACCATATGAACAAACTTAATTCTTCCTTGCCTGAGCTGTTGAATATGTTGAAAACAGCAGAGAGCCATGTAAAGAAAAATAAGGCTCCAGTTCTTCTTGTGGATAAGAAGAAGACAGGCAAAAGGGGTTCCAATAAGAGGATGAATCCCAAAGGGGGCATTAAGAAGAAGAAAGGAAAGAAGGCCTCCGGACAGATGACCTGCTTTCATTGTGGCAAGCCGGGTCATTGGAAAAGAAACTGCAAGGTTTACCTTGCAAGTTTGAAGCCTGGTGCATCAGAGGCACCAAAAGGTATGAAAGAAGTTCATACTATTTTGTCATTGGATTCTTCCATTTCAAATACTTGGGTGTTGGATACCGCCTGTGGTCATAACATCTGCAAATCATTGCAGGGACTTCAGGGGCTTAAAGTATTGAAGGAAGGTAACTTTGAGCTCTACGGTGCTGGAGGGGACCCCATCCAAGCAGAAGCTGTAGGGACTTATGTTTTGAAGTTACCTTCAGGGAAGATCTTGGAGCTAAGGAATTGTTACTATATGCCAAAAATCATTAGAAATATCATATCTGTACCCTTGTTACTTAAACAAGGATATACTATGAATGTAATGAGCAGTGGCTGCTCAATTTCTTTATCTAATGAAATTATATGTTATGGCATATTCTGCAATGGTCTCTTAACTCTTTCCACTAATGACAATGTTTTTCATGTTTCTAACAAACGGAAAAGAGATGATGTTAACAATACCTTACTTTGGCATTGTCGACTTGGACATATTAGTGAGACTAGGATTAACAAGTTGTACAAAGAAAATTTCTTTGATCCTTATGACTATGAGTCATTAGGAACTTGTGAATCATGTCTCATGGGTAAGATGACCAAGACTCCATTTAGTGGACATGGAGAAAGGACAAAAGAGTTATTAGGACTCATACACACAGATGTATGTGGGCCTATGACAACTCAAGCCTATGGTGGATACTCATACTTCATCACATTTACTGATGATTTTTCAAGGTATGGATTTGTGTATCTAATGAAACATAAGTCCGATGCTTTTGAAAAATTTTTAGAGTATCAAAGTATGGTAGAGAAACAGACAGGAAAAAGTATAAAGATCCTCCGATCAGATAGAGGAGGTGAATACTTATCCACTGAGTTTCTTGATCACCTTAAAGATAAGGGGATCATCTCTGAATGGACTCCTCCTTACACACCACAATTAAATGGTGTTGCTGAAAGGAGGAATCGTACTTTATTGGATATGGTACGGTCCATGATGTGCTTCACGGAGTTACCTTTTTCTTTCTGGGGATTTGCTTTGGAAACAGCAACTCATATCTTGAATAGAGTACCATCTAAAACTGTCTCTAGCACTCCATATGAATTATGGAGAAGTAAGAAGCCCAATCTTAAGTATATTAAGATATGGGGATGTCCAGCCTATGTAAAAAGGAATTTTGGACATAAACTAGATGCTAGAGCAGACAAATGTCTATTTATCGGATATCCTAGAGATAGTATAGGATATGTGTTCTACCACCCTACTGAACAAAAGGTTTTGGTCAGTAGGCATGCCACTTTTATGGAAAAGGAATTTATCCTACAAAAGGGCACTGGTAGAAATATCGAACTTAATGAGATTCAATAAATAGACACTTCTCAGTCAAGTAACAACATAGTTAATATAGAACCTGAACACACTCCTATCCGTAGGTCTGATAGGGTGCGACAGGCACCTGAGAGGTATGGGTTCATAATTGAAAATAATGAAGCCCAAATCATTCAAAATGATGAGCCTCTAACCTATACGGAAGCAGTCATGAGTAGAGACTCAGACAAATGGCTGGAAGCCATGAGATCCGAGATGGACTCCATGTATGTCAACCAAGTATGGTCTTTGGTTGATGCACCAGAGGGTATTAACCCTATTGGGTGTAAATGGGTCTATAAAAGGAAGATTGGGGCAGATGGCCAAGTTGAAACTTATAAAGCCAGATTGGTGGCTAAGGGTTTCAGACAAAAACAGGGAATAGATTATGATGAAACATTTTCCCCTGTTGCCATGCTCAAATCTATTCGGATTATGCTTGCTATAGCAGCATATCATGATTATGAGATCTGGCAAATGGATGTAAAAACTGCATTCCTCAATGGTTTCCTTGAGGAAGAGGTTTATATGTCACAACCAGAAGGTTTTGTCTTGGAGACTAAACCTAATCAGGTATGTAGGCTAAAGAAATCCATTTATGGATTAAAGCAAGCATCCAGGAGTTGGAACATCCGATTTGATAAAACAGTCAAAGAATTTGATTTTTCAAAAATGAGGATGAACCTTGTGTGTACAAGAAGACTAGTGGGAGTGCCATAGTTTTCTTAGTTCTATATGTTGATGATATACTTATTATTGGGAATGATATCCCAATGTTACAATCAGTCAAAGTATGGTTATCGAAACAGTTTTCCATGAAAGACTTGGGAGAAGCATCCTATATACTGGGTATAAAGATCTATAGAGATAGATCAAGAAGGATGCTTGGCTTGTCCCAGTCTAGGTACATTGACCAGGTGCTAAAGAGATTTAGCATGGAGGAAAGTAAAAGAGGTTACTTACCTATTGGTCATGGCATACGTCTTTCTAAGAGGATGTCTCCTAAGACACCTGAAGAAAGAAATAGAATGAGTTCTATACCTTATGCTTCGGCTATAGGGTCGATTATGTATGCTATGTTATGTACCAGGCCTGATGTGGCATATGCCTTGGGTGTAGCCAGTAGATTTCAGGCTGATCCAGGAGAGGATCACTGGAAGGCTGTGAAAAATATTCTTAAGTACCTGAGAAGGACTAAGAATATTTTTCTTATATACGGAGGATCTGATCTTAAACTAGAAGCCTATTCAGACTCTAGTTTTCAATCAGACCCAGATGATAGTAAATCCATTTCAGGGTATGTCTTTACCTTGAATGGTGGAGCAGTAAGTTGGAAGAGCACTAAACAGCAGACTGTAGCTGACTCAACTACCGAGGCAGAGTACATAGCTGTCAGTGAAGCCGCCAAGGAAGCTGTCTGGATGAAGAAATTCATCACAGAGTTGGGAGTAGTTCCTGAGATTGAGAACCCGGTGCCACTCTATTGTGATAACACTGGAGCAGTTGCTCAAGCTAAGGAACCGAGAGCCCATCACAAGTCCAAGCACATTCTGAGACGCTTCCATCTTGTCCGAGAGATAATCGAAAGACAAGAAGTCTGCATCAATAGAGTAGATACAAAGAACAACATAGCAGATCCGTTCACTAAGGCTCTACCACAGCGGGAGTTTGATCGCCACCTCGATTGTATGGGGTTAAAGAATAAGAGCGATTGGCTTTAGTGCAAGTGGGAGATTGAAAGGATTATGCCCTATAAGCCAATATCTGTATCTCCCAGACCATTGTAAATTGACAAATTAATAAAGGCAATAATTTTTTCATCATTCGCTGTGTCATTATATGATGAACCCCATAGATTAGGGCTATGGTTGTAGGGCTATGATGAGATCATACCAGTGAGATCTAAGGCCTTAAAACCCTAATCTAGAATATTCCTAGTCATAGGAACCCTGAGTTGGGGATCAGGGTTTTCCGGTAAGACTGGCACATCCTATGTATGCTGAAAAGGGTGACTGCTCTCACAGTCATTTGTGTAGGACACTAATACAAGGATGTGGGTGCTCATTAGTGAATGAGTTCACTGAATAGATCCAGTTTGAGAACATCTAATGGAGCCTTAGCTGCATGTCAATAGATGTTTCACATAGTGGGAGTTGTGCAAGTAGTCCTATGACCTGAGACTGCCATAATACCTTATGTACATGAACCCATGCTTTGGTTCAATCTCAATCATGACACTAGGTCATGCACGAGGTTGATGCTGGGTATGGTGAATTGTATATGAAGGTAATGAGTAGGTCAACAAGGAATTGATCACTCCTAGTAGGAGGAGATTGCATCCAGCCAAATTAGGTCAGATGATGATTCAGGAAATCTTTGATCAAAGTACAGATATTAGAAATGATTTCTAATATCGAATTAATTGAATCATTAGTGTATGACTGAGCTGGGAATGAGTATAAACTGGATTTGACATGATTCCATATCCATAGTTATATTCGGGATGCAAGATGATTGAAGGATCGAATTGTACGGGAACTTTCCACTGAAGGGTAGTTTTGGAATTACACCAGAATTTCCATATCTTCCGGGTAGACATGACACGTTGCTAGACGTCAATCTTGTCTTGTGGGTTGATCAAATTAAATGGTTTAATTGGATCACTAATTAGGAGGAGTCCTAATTGACTGACTCGAGTTAGCTCGATTTGACCTAAATCGATTAGAATGAGTTCTGATCAGATTAGGTCAACTTGCACTCGGACCCACTGCTGGCTAAGTATGGAACCCAATGGGTCACACACTTAGGACAGATAATCAAGGATTTAATTTGGAATTAAATCTCGTTTGCAGATGAACACACTAGCATGTGTTGCAAACCATGACTTCTACTTGAATCGGATTCGAGTTAGGGTTCCGATTTGGTCTTTTTTAGATCCAAATTCATTCCGGTTTGAATCTAATTGAAGATACAAAATGTTGGGCTAACTATAGGCTAGCAATTGGGCTAACCTAAGAGGCTAAACCCCTTTCCCACATCGCCTAAAACCCCTCCCCCTCTCTTCCCACGCGCGCGCGCAAGGAGAAGAGTCCACACGCGCGTGGACTCTTCCAAGACGCGTCTTTGCGTGAAAAGAAAGAAAAAACACCGGTGATTTTTGAAGAGGCGTGGAAGAGAGTCCACCTAGGCGTGGACTCTCCAAAAAGAAAAAAAAAATACCGTGGAAAAGAAGAGAAAAACACCGAAGGGGCGCGACTCTTTTTTCTGCGCGCGCCCTTCTATGTTTTTCACGATCTTTCTTCGCGTCTTCCCATCCCAAAGGCCGTGAGATTAATCCCAAGGGCCGTGAGATTAAGAGAGAAGACGTGAGAAGGGAGAGAGGGACATGAGAGGATTTTTCAGAAGGAGAAGGCGCCTCTCTGTCGCCTATTTAAGAAGAAGGCTTCACCGTAAAAATTAATTCCAGATTTTCTACGGCGAAGCCTTGCTTCTCTTTCCTTCTCCCTCTCCAGAAGATTGTTTCCCCCTCCTCTCTTTCCTCTTTGATTCCTTTACAGAGCCTAGGCTCTGTCGAATCTCAGAACAGAAGGAGAGTCAGAGAGAGAAACTCTCCGACGGTAAAGGAAGAAGGCGCCTCTTTTCCTTCTTTCTTACATTAAGACAACTTTGTCTTAATTTTCTTCTCCCTCCAAGACAAGCCTTGTCTCACTTTAGGACAAGGGCTTATTCTTAAGACAAGAGTGTCTTAAGGGGCCAAAGTTGCTAAAAACTAGGAGAAGAGTAAGAGAGAAAGTTTTGGTCCCCGTTTGGCTAGAGGAGTCCTAGCCAATAGCTCATATATCAAGTTCTTGGGGTAGAACTTGATTGGAAGGAACCCAATTGAGGAGTCACTGTCTTGATCATCTGCCCGTGTGGATCACCATCGGAGGGCGGACAAGTGGACGCCTAGTGTGTCCAAAAGGTTACCCTATTTGGAGTTTATTTCTACATCAGATTGGATATAGCGATCTGAGGTTAGTATCTAAACTGTGTTTAAATTTGGACATGCATGTAGTCATAAGTTTTAATTGCTAATAAGGAGATTTTGGGATTAGGGTTCGGACCTGATTTCATAAAGTTTTTGAAATCCACACTTCCGCACTGGTTCCCGAACCCTACAGCCATCGGACCAGGAAGCGTTGATAGTCACGGCCCCGGGTCATTAAGGCTTGATCGTCTAGGATACGCTCGATCCGTTCTCCTCTCTCAGGCCAATTAATTAGTGGACACTTTGGGTTAGGGTCACTCACAAGAGGAGGGGATAGGTCCAAAGGCCTCACTAGGTATTGCTGCCAGTTCCCTATACTCAACCAGGTCTGTAATATTGAAGGTAGAACTAATGCCCAAATTCGAAGGCAAGTCTAATACATAGACATTTGGTCCAACCTTTGTTTAACACTTTAAAAGGTCCGGCTCTGCGAGCATGAAGCTTCTTTAGGCCTAAGCCTAACCAAGATAGAATCCACTACATCAAATTCTTTGGTCCATCTTCGGGAATTAGCCAGTTGTTTCAAAATTAGTGTAGGTGGTAAACATGCTGGGCACATGAAAACTCTTAACAAGATGATGCAAAGGACTCATACTGACATCTAATAGACTTGACTATACATTCCTATAGTAGGAAATCTTATTGAACTCTTTTGGACCTAAACCTATGAGATTATAGGTTCTCTAGGTTTGATCCTAGCTTGGCATGCACATGAAAACTTACAATGGGCTCCTAGCAAATTTCAAAGGGTATGCCAGAAGTATAATGCAAACCTAACATGCATAATGAATGCATGCAGTTTGCTAATTCCAACTAAATGCAATCTAATGATCCTAGAAATGTTGGAGGTGTCAGGAAAGGGCAGAAAATAGGAAGTGGGCTCAGAATTAGTCGAGTAGGGTAAGGAAAATGGTTCAGGATTGGTTGGATATAGTAAGATAAAAGAAGGGGTGTCAGGAACTAATCCTAGACTAATGAGGTTAACCTTATAAGGTTGAGGTCTATCTATAGGGTTTGCATAATGGAAGGATGGGTTACTAATCTCAAGGAAGAGGTCCTTAATGGAAACTATAGGAGGGGGCTCATCTTGAGGGTATTAATTCAAAGAGATCAGTTCCTTAATAAATTCTTTTGGTTCTTGTATTTTTTAACTAGACTCTATAATTTGGCTCTCCTCTATGGTTTCCTCAGGTAAGGCTCTAGCAGCAGTACCTAGATTCTTTTCCTCTATTTGTTCTTCCACTATAACTTTAGGTTGGATGTGGTTAACGTTAACTAGCTCTTGGTTAGTTTCTACCTGGGTATCTACTAGGTCAGCTAATTCGAGGTCTACTAAAGGTGTCTCCTCTTCTCCCTCATACTCATCCACTAAGCTCACATCAGCTTCATACACTTCTGCATTAATGTAAGCCTTGTGAATCTCAGGAATGGTTGGAGAAGGTCGGCTAGGAAAAAATTGGCTAGGTCCTAGTTTGTGATTATGGGCACTACACCTAGTAGGCTCAGGTTGACTAAGGGGTAGTGGCTCACTACTGGGTTCATATTTAAGGGTACTAATCCTATGGGGTTCAAGTTGACTAGGGAAAACCTAACTAGTACTAGGCTGATACCTAGGGGTTATGGGCTCCTTGGGCTTATAGGACAAGGGCGCAGATCTATGGGTCATGGGATTATAGGATCAGGGGTCTTAGGATTTAGGTTCCTCTCTATGGATCTTGGGTCTACTGGGCTCATAGGTTCTAGAGTCATAGGATTTAGAGTCATAAGATCTATAGGTTGTAGATATACTAGGCTTATAGGGAGAGGGTGCATAGGATCTATGTTCATATAATTTAGGTAGTGTGGGTAAACGTGGCTCAGGTTTGGATCTAGTCTGGGTCCTACGGGTTTTCTCTAGGGTTCCTACATGGCCCTCTAACTGATCAAACTTACTGGCGAGATGGTCAATTCTATTGTTGGTTCGAGTATCGGACTGAGTTAATTGGGTCATTTGGGTAGTTAACTGGATAGTCATCTGGGCCATGGATTGGGTTAGCTGCTCAGCAAGGGCTTTCATTTGGGATTCAAAGTTATCCATGGATTCAGCCAAAAGTGAAGATGGCGGATGATAGGATGCTCCTGATCTAGTGCTCATGCAAGACTCGATCAACTATAGCTGCCTAGACCTAGAGTCCAAAACTAGATGCTCAATCAGTGAGGCAAACTAGCCTATAGTAACCCTGTACTCAGCCAGGCAGGTGTAAGGAGAGTGTTAGATCCCTGATTGCCAATCCTAGACGCCAATCAGAGATTGGCCAGGTAGGCGAACCAGCACACAAGCCCTTCAAGATTGAATCCCTGAACCACCATTCTAGACACTAAGCACAAGGCACACACAGGTTAGATTGACACAATGATCTAACACTTAACCTGGACTCGACCAGTTGGTGTCCCTAGCCCACTTGGGCAAATTAAGTCTAATAGATTTTAGGTTAGGCTCGGGACCGAATGCAAGGGGTGTGGTTTTGGGCTAAGGAGAGGTTATCAACTCCTCCCCTTATCTGATATAGCAAGAGTACCCTTAAAGGTAGATTATGCAATGATGGCAGGCAAATGATGCAAATTAGGGTTAGATGTTTTAGTAGCTTTTATATATGTAATTTTTTTTTTTAATTTTTTTTGCAGAGATATGATTTTCAGTAAATGACCTAATATGCTAGAAACATTCTAAAATAAAAGATATGCAAAGAAATGCTAAACAAAACCCTAAAACTTCCAAACTTGTCTTGCTAAAAAAAATAGAGCCAAAAATTTGTAGGCTGTATTTCGTCTTGCATGAACTTCACGGACCAAAATAAAATCTACAAAAATTATGAAAAACACTTTGAATTATGATGAATCCACAAAAGTAAATTTAAGAATTTTTGGAGTTTTGAACAAAGAGAAATAACTGAAATAACAGAGTATATACAGACTGTAAAAGATGCAAAAAATAAGCCCTAACCTGGCTCTGATACCAGATGATGCGGGACTAATATGCATGCGATTATTTTTGTATGTTTTATACTTGGAGTTAAGTAATTAAATCCCGAAAATTGGATCAAAATAAGTTATAGAGAATTCTATATGAATTTTAGAAGTCAAGGATGCAGATTAGGACCTAGAAAAGCAATAAAGAAGGATCGCCGGGGCTGAGAAGCCTCGGTTAGGGCAAGTTCTCCTAAAATAAAATTTTTGGGGGTAGAGGGGGTGTACCTGACAACGTCTGAAGCACCCGATGAAGATTGCAGTGAAGGGATATCTCGTTCCTCGATGGATGAGGCCTAGAAAACCGAGCTAAAGACCCGCGGATACCCAGCTTTCTGCTCGGTGGTCCGATTGAGGCTTGGCTAGAGACATTGGATTCGTAGGAACTCTGGGACCTGCAAACAACCTATCAGGAGTTAGAAAACTCACAATGGAATAAGAAAACAAGGGAAAATAGCAAAGGGGAATAGAGTTTTGGAGGGGGCGGCCAGGGCTCTGGAAGGATGGTTGGCTGTAGGAATTCTGTTGCAACACCAGGAAGATGAAAACACCTATAAGACCCCTTAAGCACAAAGCAGGGTAGCACAAAGCAATAGAAGAGAACTCAAGTTTAATTCATATATCAAAATCAATCCTCATACAAGAGACTAGGATCCTTTAAATAGACCCTTAGTCTTGGGCTCCAAGTAAGGGTACATTAGATATTGCGTAAGAATCATTTTCCTTCTCAAACCCTAGCAAGAAAATAAGGAAACATTAGGTAGAAAAAATCTCTAAAAATTCTATTGACTTGGTCAACACTCCAAGGATGCCTAGGGGGGCGTGTTGGGCTTCTAGGGGCAGCAAGGGGCTGGCCCAAAGGGGCTCAGGCGCATGGGCTTGGGCCTCTGGAAGCTGGGGTGGCTTGGTAGCCATGTAGCAGGAATATTCCCTGGTATCTTGCTTCTTAAGGGCTTGGGCTTGGTGCTTGGGCTTGATTTCTTTGGGCTAGGTTGTAGATGGACCTCTGAAATCATGGATGCCCTGGTCTATGAATATATTTTGGCATCTGGAAGGGAATCTAGGCATCTGGAGGGCATCTGCAAGGAATCAGGGTTTCTGATTTCTCCTCCCAAGGTCTTTAAATCTTCAGGCTAGGTTGGACTTGGGATAAACTTCCATGTCTTCAATCTGATTGGATTTGGTCTTCACTTGTATGATGTGGTCTTGAGTCTTCAGTGTGCTTAGACAGGACTCAAAAAAAAAAAAATTAGCTCGACAGGAGCTGACTAGCATTGGACTGGACTAGCTCACATGAGCTGACTAATTTAGGACTCAAATAAAGACAACTTAGCTAAACTAAGCTTTATTACAATTCACTCGAATGTCATTAAGTGATCCACAGAGGGTTGAGAAGCCTCTGCCTTATTCTGGTGCCTTTGGTGTCCACACCAATTCTCCCGGGTTGGGAGGAACTCGACCCTATCAAGTGAAGATCGGACTGGCTCACATATCTCTCGAGAAGGTCTGGATTGAGGCGTTGCAAGTCCTCTCAAGAAATCCATCAATCATCCAACTCTGGTCGTCCTTGCCATTGGACCAAGAAGTGTTGATAGTCGCGGCCCCAGGTCATTAAGGCTTGATCGTCCAGGATACGCTCGATCCGTTCTCCTCTCTCAGTCCAATTAATTAGTGGACACTCTGGGTTAGGGTCACCACAAGAGAAGGGGATAGGTCCAAAGGCCTCACTAGGTATCGCTGCCGGTTCTCTGTACTCAACCAGGTCTGTAATATTAAAGGTAGAACTAATGACCAATTTCGAAGGCAAGTCTAACACATAGGCATTTGGCCCAACCTTTTTTTAACACTTTAAAAGGTCCGGCTCTGCGAGCATGAAGCTTCTTTAGGCCTAAGCCTAACCAAGATAGAATCCACTACATTAAAATCTTTGGTCCATCTTCGGGAATTAGCTAGTTGTTTCAAAATTAGTGTAGGTGGTAAACATGCTGGGCACATGCAGACTCCAAACAAGATGATGCAAAGGACTTATACTAACACCTAACAGACTTGACTATGCATTCCTATCGTAGGAAATTTTATTGAACTCTTTTGGACCTAAACCTAAGAGATTATAGGTTCTCTAGGTTTGATCCTAGCTTAGCATGCACATAAAAACTTACATTGGGCTCCTAGCAAATTCCAAAGGGTATGCTAGAAGTTTAATGCAAACCTAACATGCGTAATGAATGCATGCAGTATGCTAATTCCAACTAAATGCAATCTAATGATCCTAGAAATACTGGAGGTATCAGGAAAGGGCAGAAAATAGGAAGTGGGCTCAGAATTAGTCGGGTAGGATAAGGAAAAAGGTTCAGGATTGGTTGGATATAGTAGGGTAAATGAAGGGGTGTCAGGAACTTATCCTAGACTAATGAGGTTAACCTTATAAGGTTGAGGTCTATCTATAGGGTTAGCATAATGGAAAGATGGGTTACTAATCTCAGGGAAGAGGTCCTCGATGGAAACTATAGGAGGGGACTCATCTTGAGGGTATTGATTTTTAAGAGATCAGATCCTTAATAAATTCTTCTGGTTCTTGTATTTTTGGACTAGACTCTATAATTTGGCTCTCCTTTATGGTTTCCTCAGGTAAGGCTCTAGTAGCAGTACCTAGGTTCTCTTCCTCTATTTGTTCTTCCACTATAGCTTTAGGTTGGATGTGGTAAAGGTCAACTAGCTCTAGGTTGGTTTCTACCTGGGTATCTACTGGGTCAGCTAATTCGAGGTCTACTAAAGGTGTCTCCTCTTCTCCTTCATACTCATCCACTAAGCTCGCATCAGCTTCATACACTTCTGCATTAATGTAAGCCTTGTGAATCTCAGGAATGGTTGGAGAAGGTCGGCTAGGAAAAAATTGGCTAGGTCCTAGTTTATGATTATGGGCACTACTCCTAGTAGGCTCAGGTTGACTAAGGGGTTGTGGCTCACAACTGGGTTCATATTTAGGGTTACTAATCCTATGGGGTTCAAGTTGACTAGGGAAAACCTAACTAGTACTAGGCTGATACCTAGGGGTTATGGGCTCCCTAGGCTTATAGGAGAAGGGCGCAGAGCTATGAGTCATGGGATTATAGGATCTGGGGTCATAGGATTTAGGTTCAGCTCCATGGGTCTTGGGTCTACTGGGCTCATGGGATATGGGCTCATAGGTTCTAGAGTCATAGGATTTGGAGTCATAAGATCTATAGGTTGTAGATATACTAGGCTTATAGGGAGAGTGGTGCGGGCACCAGACTTAAAAGAAGACTTCAGGGCTCCATCTGGATCTCTGATTGACCTTGCCCGAAGAATTAGGGTTTTCTGGTTTTGTAATAAGGGTTGACTTGGTCAACTCAATTTTAGTCTTGAGTCTGTATTTCCCTGCAATTTAAATTTTGTTGAGTCATGTTGACTCAGTACAAGTCCTAGTAGTGGTCTAGGTCTTCTCCAAGTTGGTGCCACTTTTTTTTCAGTCAAGTCAAGGTCCAGGGTGCCACATTTTTTCTCCCAGGCCCAAGCAAGTGGGCGCCACACTCCCAGCCACATGCCAGAGTCCAGGAGGCGCCACATCTTTATCTAGTGTCTTTGGTCCCTACACCACAAGAAGTAAGTTCCTCTTTTTTCTTGCACCACTTGGGAGAGAAATCCATCAAGATACCTCAATCCAAGGAGGAGCCAATTTCTTTCCAGATAAACCCAAGCCAAGATGGCAAGAATTTTTCTTGAAGAGAGGATCAAGGAGGTGCCCCACAATGTTCCATAAAAATCCAAGTTATAAAAGGGAAGAGAGCATGTCTTGGGGAGGAATTCAAGGAGGTTCCCAAAAGTTTCCAAAAGTGCCAAAGCCATGAAAGGAAGAAGCCTAAACTTGTGGAGCAAGACTAGGAGGTGTCCAAATGAGCCAAACTATGAAGGGAAAATCCTTGATTCATGGAGAGATACTAGGAGATACCCCCATAACCTACCATTTGGAGCTGATTTTCAAGTTTCCTTGGAGATTTTGGGCTGCCCACTCATGGAAGGAGTCTTAGGAAGAGAATTTGATGCCTAAAGTGTGGGTTAGTCCTATTAGTCCCACATGGGAAATGTATAAAATTTTATTTCTTTGTTATGTCTATATATTCAACTCTATGTAACTCTTGAATTTAATGATGAATGAAATCAATTTCTTTGTGAGCAACTTTGTGTTTCTCTCTTCCGCACTTGTATTCAGGTGTTGAGCTCCATGAGGGAGTAAATCCGGGTTCCCTAGGAACCTTGAGGAGGTGTGAGATCTCCAACCCCAAAACCCTAGCTTAGTCCACCCATCTCTACTCCACCACCACCAAACCCTAATTTTCCATCTTCATCCCACGGCCCCTCTCTTCCACATCGAAGCCGGTCACCAGCATCCAGGTTCAGATCAACTGTTTCAACTATAGAGCTAGTTCAAAGGAGAGTCAGATCAGTATCAAGATCTCCGGAACTTCTACATCAAACAATCTTCATTAAGTCCTCACGTCAGTGTCTTTCTTTGAGTTTCTGGTTCTTCTTTTGTTCTTCTTCTTCCAGATCCTGAGTTCGAGAAGGCGGCCAACCTTGCCATAGGACTACAATCCGAGGATCCATTGCGAAGATACCCCGTCTCTAAGGATCCTACAATCTGCTCGAGAGTGTCCTCCAATTGAAGCAACGAGAGATATCACTGCTAGGTAACAAGAACCTTCCCTTCTCACTTTGTCTGTTTCGTTGAAACTCAGAGCAAACCCTAGATCTGGGGGTTTCTCAATCCCCAACGATCCTACTTCTGAGTTACTCTGATAATCCACTCCTTTTAATTGTGCTCTCTGTAATTTCTTAGTTTCTTTCAACATTAGTTTATCTTTCCTTTGAGTCAAAGCCGACTTCTGAAAATATATTAAAAAAAAATACATTAATTTTAATTTGCTTCCGCATTCCACATATTCATTCTGCATCATTTTTAGTATCAAAGTTTTCGTTCTACATCATTGTGGTATCAGAGCTTTCGTTCTGCATCATTTTGGTATCAGAGCCCTATCTAGGGTTTCTGATTTGCTTGCATGTTTTGAGTATCTCTCTTTTACTTTGTCTGCTCGAAGTAGACTCCCTAGGATGTCCAGTCCTAGGAATGAAGCGAGGTGCAAACCTCCTCTTCCCATTCCACGGGGTGTTCCTAGGGCATGTAGGGGATCCGCTGGGTTACAACTTCGTAGCAGGAATTGTAAACAGGGGAAGTATTCTGTTTTCAGTCTGTAACTGCCCTGTTGCAAAAATCATTTCTCATTGAAGGTAACTCCAAATTGCATGATTTTTGTTTTGCTAGAACCAGTATAATTGAACCTATTTTACATAATTTTACTAGAATTAATTTGTTTTCATGAAATTTCTGAGAGTTAAATTACAGCAACTCTATTTCTGTGTTTCTGCATTTCAATTTTTTTTTTTTTTTTTTGAGTGATCATCTCCTAATTCATCTTAAGGGAATTGAGCATCTAAGATAAGGGGAGGAGTTGATAACCTCTGCTTAGCCCAAAACCACCACCCATTCATTCGATCCTAATTCTAATTTTAAAATTTATTAGACTTAATTTATCCTAGTGGGCTAGGGACACCAACAAGTCGGGTCTAGGCTAGTGTTGAGTCAGTTTGTCTAGTTACTCTGTGTGTGCTTTGTACTCAGTGTCTAAAACGGTGGTTCAGGGATTCTATCCTGAAGGGCTTGTGTGCTGGTCCGCCTACCTGGCCAATCTCTGATTGGTGTCTAGGATTGGCAATTAGGGACCTAACACTCCCCTTACACCTGCCTGGCTGAGTCCCGAGTTACTACAGGCTAGCTTGCCACTCTGATTGGGCATCTAGTTTGGGCTCTAGGTCTAGTTAGCCCGTAGTCATTTCAGTCGAGTCTCATTTGGTTGCTTGCTTGCATCATCATGTCCACCCGGAACGGAGTACCCTACCAACCTGGTCAAACCCAACCTGATTTAGAGGCCATGATTAGAACTCTTACCGAAAGTATGACCAAATTGAGTCAGGATATGAATGAGGGTTTTGCCCATTTTAGAGACCGAGCCCAGGGACTTGAGAAACGTAGATATCAAAATTGGACCCCTGATCCAAAATTTAATAGGCCCCAACCTCACCCATGCCAGAAGCCTAGGAGGACCTTATACCGTGATCCTGAGTTTAGCCCTAGGAGCCTATACCCATACTTGGTTGACTTAGAGAAGGGACCCGTTAGGAACACCAAACCTTATGCACCCACTTTTGATGGAAGACAAGAGACATATATTAAGTGGGAAGAACAAATGGATCGGTATTTTGAGTGCACTAACATATCGGAATTAGGACAAGTTAGATTGGCCAAAACCAAGTTCACCAAACATGCTAGGTCGCATTGGTATGCTATTGAGCGTGAGTGTTATCAAAGAAAAGAGGAAATATATACTTGGAGAGATATGAGAAGTAAGTTGAGAGATAGGTACCTAGGTAGATCCTATGAGAAAAGACTTTTAGACCAATGGTACCAATTGCGACAAGGTAATAGGCTTGTGTCTAAATATATCGAGGACTTCCAGTGGTATGACATGAAATGCAATACCATTGAGACCGAAGCTCAGATCACATCGAGGTTTAGGGTTGGGTTACACCCAGACATTTATAGGAAGCTATGCCTTGAAAAGACCAATAAGTTAGACCAAGCCTACCAAAAAGCCCAAGACTATGAGTGGTCTTTAAGATATAACCAATCAAGTACTTTGGACTTAAAGCCAACCTCTACCAACTTGAGTCAAGTTCTGATTGATCCGACATCCGTAGTGAACCAGACTTTTGTTTGTCAATTCCCACTTGTGTCACCTCTTGACCAGAAGGATAACACTGAGAAGGAGTTAGGCATGGCCATCCCAAAATTAGTTGACCTGACCAGAGCCGTACTTAAAGAGGAATCAAAGGAGAATAGATTAGAACCTTTCAGTGAGATTGAGGAAGAAATATATGAGCCTGATATAAGTTTGATAGATGAATATAAAGAAGAAGAATTTGAGGATATCTCTCCCGATAATTCAATTAACTAACTCCTACCTAATGGGGTTATTGAGGGGACCCCTGCCACTCAAGGAATTCAGGAGCTAACCCTAAGAGAAGACCCTTTTGAGGAAGTTCAGGAAGAGGAAATTATACCAAATGAAAGTTTCAATGAGAATACCCCTGAACTCATTGAGGAATCCAAAGAAGACACCCCTCAGTCAAATCTGGTAGAGAAGTGTGAAGAAGGAAGGGGTTCACAAGAATTGCCCATTGAGAAGGTCCAAGAACAAGAAAAAGACAGTAGCTTAGAGGACTTTCTAGATAAACATTCCAAAGACCTTCCTGATAACCTTCCACCTTCTAGGAGCACCCAGCCTATCCTAGAACTTGCACTTGTAGACCCTCCTAGAGCAAATCATGAGGTTTGGATGAGTGCACCTATAGAACAATGTCCTCATTTTAAGGTCATCCTGAATAACCAAGGTTTGTTTCTTGTTTCCGATAAGCCACCTCAAAACTCTTATTCTTATTTCCTACCCTTTCCTGAATCTTCTCATGTTTCTAGAGCTATGGGATTACACTTTACTGAGATCTCTAGGTTGCAAGACTCCTTAGAACCTATTAGGTTTGCCACCTACTTCTGGAAGACCTTATGGCACCTACTAGGCATCCATAATAAGTTTTCATGCTCTGCATGCCCTCCTCCACCCAAGATCAAACCTAGAGAGCCTTAGTTTGTTAGGTTTAGACCTAGGGTTCCTTTGGAATAAAGTCCATTCTTTAGGAGTGCATCATCAGTCTAGTTTAGTTTTTCTTGACCCTTTACTAGGCTTTGGCTCAGATTTTGGTTTGATTGAGAGCACCAGGAATTGAGATTTGTATTTTGTCCAGGGCTGAAATTGCATTCAATGTTTCGATCAATAGCTCTATAGGCTAGAGTCCCTTTGAAATTGTTCGTGGATACAAGCCTCACACACCACTTGATCTGATTTCACTATTAGCCCACACACACAAGTCTCTTGATGCACTTGCATAGCATGTAAAGGACTTGCATAAAGAAATTCATGCCAAAATAACATTAAGTAATGAAACTTATAAGAAGTTGGCTAATTCTCAAAGACGAGTCAAAACTTTTGTTGAGAGAGACTATGTAATGATTAGGTTAAGGCTTGAGCGGTTTTTTCCTGGAACCGTTAGAAAGTTACATGCTAAAGGAGCTGGACCATTTAGAGTAGTGAAGAGAGTAGGATCCAATGCCTATGTGCTCGAGTTGCCTCCAGAACTAGGCAATAGCTCTACTTTCAACATTACAGACTTAGTAGAGTATAGGGAGCCAGCTGTGATTCCTAGTAAGCCTTTGAAACCTAATCCTGTTATTGAGAGTGATCCCGACCCTGTGTGTCCACCAACAAACCGGCCTGTAAGGAAAGAGCAGATTGAAAAGATCCTGGATGATCAGGTTATCTCTACTCGTAATCGAGGATACCAAAGATACCTGGTCTGCTGGCAAGGAAGGCCAGATTTTGATGACTCTTGGATCTTCCGAGAAGAATTATAAGAATTGGACCCAGACCTCTTGGAGAGATACCAGAGCCAGCTTGATCCATAGTCGACAGGGTCGAGTTCCTCCCACCCCGGGAGAATTGGTGCGGGCACCAGACTCAGAAGAAGACTTCAGGGCTCCATCTAGATCTCTGATTGACCTTGCCCGAAGAATTAGGGTTTTCTGGTTTTGTAATAAGGGTTGACTTGGTCAACTCAATTTTAGTCTTGAGTCTGTATTTCCCTGCAATTTAAATTTTGTTGAGTCATGTTGACTCAGTACAAGTCCTAGTAGTGGTCTAGGTCTTCTCCAAGTTGGTGCCACTTTTTTTTCAGTCAAGTCAAGGTCTAAGGTGCCACATTTTTTCTCCCAGGCCCAAGCAAGTGGGCGCCACACTCCCAGCCACACGCCAGAGTCCAGGAGGCGCCACATCTCCATCCAATGTCTTTGGTCCCTACACCACAAGAAGTAAGTTCCTTTTTTTTCTTGCACCACTTGGGAGAGAAATCCATCAAGATACCTCAATCCAAGGAGGAGCTAATTTCTTTCCAGATAAACCCAAGCCAGGATGGCAAGAATTTTTCTTGAAGAGAGGATCAAGGAGGTGCCCCACAATGTTCCATAAAAATACAAGTTATAAAAGGGAAGAGAGCATGTCTTGGGGAGGAATTCAAGGAGGTTCCCAAAAGTTTCCAAAAGTGCCAAAGCCATGAAAGGAAGAAGCCTAAACTTGTGGAGCAAGACTAGGAGGTGTCCAAATGAGCCAAACCATGAAGGGAAAATCCTTGATTCATGGAGAGATACTAGGAGACACCCCCATAACCTGCCATTTGGAACTGATTTTCAAGTTTTCTTGGAGATTTTGGGCTGCCCACTCATGGAAGGAGTCTTGGGAAGAGAATTTGATGCCTAAAGTGTGGGTTAGTCCTATTAGTCCCACATGGAAAATGTATAAAATTTTATTTCTTTGTTATGTCTATATATTCAACTCTATGTAACTTTTGAATTTAATGATGAATGAAATCAATTTCTTTGTGAGCAACTTTGTGTTTCTCTCTTCCGCACTTGTATTCAGGTATTGAGCTCCGTGAGGGAGTAAATCTGGGTTCCCTAGGAACCTTGAGGAGGTGTGAGATCTCCAACCCCAAAACCCTAGCTTAGTCCACCCATCTCTACTCCACCACCACCAAACCCTAATTTTCCATCTTCATTCCATGGCCCCTCTCTTCCACATCGAAGCCGGTCACCAGCATCCAGGTTCAGATCAACTGTTTCAACTACAGAGCCAGTTCAAAGGAGAGTCAGATCAGTATCAAGATCTCCGGAACTTCTACATCCAACAATCTTCATTAAGTCCTCAGGTCAGTGTCTTTCTTTGAGTTTCTAATTCTTCTTTTGTTCTTTTTCTTCCAGATTCTGAGTTCAAGAAGGAGGCCAACCATGCCATAGGACTGCAATCCGAGGATCCATTGCGAAGATACCCCGTCTCCAAGGATCCTACAATCTGCTCGAGAGTGTCCTCCAATTGAAGCAACGAGAGATATCACTGCTAGGTAACAAGAACCTTCCCTTCTCACTTTGTCTGTTTCGTTGAAACTCAGAGCAAACCCTAGATCTGGGGGTTTCTCAATCCCAGCGATCCTACTTCTGAGTTACTCTGATAATCCACTCCTTTTAATTGTGCTCTCTGTCATTTCTTAGTTTCTTTCAACATTAGTTTATCTTTCCTTTGAGTCAAAGCCGACTTCTGAAAATATATTAAAAAAAAAATACATTAATTTTAATTTGCTTCCGCATTCCACATATTCATTCTGCATCATTTTTAGTATCAGAGTTTTCATTCTGCATCATTTTGGTATCAGAGCTTTCGTTCTGCATCAGAGAGGGTGCATAGGATCTATGTTCATATAATTTGGGTAGTGTGGGTAAAGGTGGCTCAGGTTTGGATCTAGTCTGTGTCCTACAGGTTTTCTTTAGGATTCCTACACGGCCCTCTAACTGATCAAACCTACTGGCGAGATGGTGAATTCTATTATTGGTTCGGGTATCAGACTGAGTTAATTGGGTCATCTGGGTAGTTACTGGGTAGTCATTTGGGCCATGGATTAGGTTAGCTGCTCAGCAAGGGCTTTCATTTGGGCTTCAAAGTTATCCATGGGTTCAGCCAAAAGTGGAGATGGCGGATGATAGGATGCTCCTGATCTAGTTCTCATGCAAGACTCGATCAACTATAGCTGCCTAGACCTAGAGTCCAAAACTAGATGCTCAATCAGGGTGGCAAACTAGCCTATAATAACTCAATACTCAGCCAGGCAGGTGTAAGGAGAGTGTTAGGTCCCTGATTGCCAATCCTAGACACCAATCAGAGATTGGCCAGGTAGGCGAACCAACACACAAGCCCTTCAGGATTGAATCCCTGAACCACCATTCTAGACACTGAGCATAAGGCACACACAGGTTAGATTGACAAAATGATCTAACACTTAGCTTGGACCCTACCAGTTGGTGTCCCTAGCCCACTAGGACAAATTAAGTCTAATAGATTTTAGGTTAGGCTTGGGACCGAATGCAAGGGATGTGGTTTTGGGCTAAGGAGATGTTATCAACTCCTCCCCTTATCTGATATAGCAAGAGTACCCTTAAAGGTAGATTATGCAATGATGGCAGGCAGATGATGAAAATTAGGGTTAGATGTTTTAGTAGCTTTTATATATGTAATTTTTTTTAAAATTTTTTTGCAGAGATATGATTTTCAGAAAATGACCTAATATGCTAGAAATATACTAAAATAAAAGATATGCAAAGAGATGTTGAACAAAATCATAAAACTTCTAAACTTGTCTTGCTGAAAAAAATAGAGCCAAAAATTTGTAGGTTGTATTTTGGCTTGCATAAAATTCAAAGACCAAAATAAAATCTACAAAAATTAAGAAAAATACTTTGAATTATATTGAATCCAAAAAAAAAACTTCAAAATTTTTGGAGTTCTAAACAGAGAGAAATAACTAAAATAATAGAGTATATATGGACTATAAAAGATGCAAAAAACAAGCCCTAACCTGGCTCTGATACTTGATGATGCGGGACTAATATGCATGCAATTATTTTTGTAAGTTTTATACATGGAGTTAAGTGATTAAATCCCAAAAATTGGATCAAAATAAGTTGTAGAAAATTCTATAAGAATTTTAGAAGTCAAGCATGCAGATTAGGACCTAGAAAAGCAATAAAGAAGGATCGCCGAGGCAGAGAAGCCTCGGTTAGGGCAAGTTCTCCTACAATAAAATTACTGGTGGCAGAGGGGATGTACCTGACAATGTCTGAAGTGCTCGATGAAGATCACAGTGAAGGGATCTCTCATTCCTCGATGGATGCGGCCTAGAAAATCGAGCCAAAGACACGCGGATACCCGCTTTCTGCTCGGTGGTCCGATTGAGGCTTGGCTGGAGTCGTTGGATTCGTAGGAACTCTGCGACCTGCAAACGACCTATCAGGGGTTAGAAAACTCATAAGGAAACTAGGAAACAAGGGAAAATAGCAAAGCAGAATAAAGTTTTGGAGGGGGCGGCCAGGGCTCTGGAAGGATGGTTGGCGGCAGGAATTCTGTTGCAACACCAGGAAGATGAAAGCACCTATAAGACCCCTTAAGCACAAAGCAGGGTAGCACAAAGCAATAGAAGAGAACTCAAGTTTAATTCATATATCAAAATTAATCATCATACAAGAGACTAGGGTCCTTTAAATAGATCCTTAGTCTTGGGCTCCAAGTAATGGTACATTAGACATTACATAAGAATCCTTTTCTCTTTCAAACCCTGGCCAGAAAATAAGAAAACATTAGGTAAAAAAAATCCCTAAAAATTCTCTTGACTTGGTCAACACTCCAAAGATGCCTAGGGGGGCGTGTTGGACTTCTAGGAGTAGCAAGGGGCCAGCCCAAAGGGGCTCGGGCACATGGGCTTGGGCCTCTGGAAGCTGGGGTGGCCTGATAGCCAGGTAGCAGGAATATTCCTTGGTATCTTGCTTCTTAAGGGCTTGGGCTTGGCACCTGGGCTTGATTTCTTTGGACTAGGATGCAGATGGACCTCTGGAATCATGGATGCCCTAGTCTATGAATATACTTTGGCATCTGGAAGGGAATTTGGGCATCTAGAGTGCATCTACAAGGAATCAGGGTTTCTGATTTCTCCTCCTGAGGTCTTCAAATCTTCAGGCTAGGTTGGACTTGGGCTAAACTTTTGTCTTCAATCTGATTGGACTTGGTCTTTACATGTATGATGTGGTCTTGAGTCTTCAGTGTGCTTGGACAGGACTAAAAAAAAATAAAATTAGCTCGACAGGAGCTGACTAGCATTGGACTGGAGTAGCTCAACATGAGCTGACTAATACAGGACTCAAATAAAGACAACTTAGCTGAACTAAGCTTTATTACAATGGACTCGAATGTCATTAAGTGATCCATAGAGGGTTGAGAAGCCTCTGCATTATTTTGGTGCCTCTGGTGTCTGCACCGATTCTCCTAGGATATGAGGAACACGACCCTATCGAGTGAAGATCAGACTGGCTCACATATCACTCGAGAAGGTCTGGATTGAGGCATTGCAAGTCCTCTCGAGAAATCCATGAATCATCCAACTCTGGCCAGCCTTTCCATTGGACCAGGAAGCATTGATAGTCGTGGCCCCGGGTCATTAAGGCTTGATCGTCTAGGATATGCTCGATCCGTTCTCCTCTCTCAAGCTAATTAATTAGTGGACACTCTGGGTTAGGGTCACTCACAAGAGAAGGGGATAGGTCCAAAGGCCTCACTAGGTATCGCTGTCGGTTCCCTGTACTCAACCAGGTCTATAATATTGAAGGTACAACTAATGCCCAAATTCGAAGGCAAGTCTAACACAAAGGCATTTGGTCCAACCTTTTTTTAACACTTTAAAAGATCCGGCTCTATGAGCTTGAAGCTTCTTTAGGCCTAAGCCTAACCAAGATAGAATCCACTACATCAAATTCTTTGGTCCATCTTCGGGAATTAGCCAGTTGTTTCAAAATTAGTGTAGGTGATAAACATGCTGGGCACGTACATACTCCTAACAAGATGATGCAAAGGACTCATACTAACACCTAACAGACTTGACTATGCATTCCTATAGTAGGAAATTTTATTGAACTCTTTTGGACCTAAACCTAAGAGATTATAGGTTCTCCTGGTTTGATCCTAGCTTGGTATGCACATGAAAACTTATAATGGGCTCCTAGCAAATTCCAAAGGATATGCCAGAAGTATAATGCAAACCTAACATGCGTAATGAATGCATGCAGTATGATAATTCTAGCTAAATGCAATCTAATGATCCTAGAAATGCTGGAGGTGCTAGGAAAGGGCAGAAAATAGGAAGTGGGCTCAGAATTAATCGGGTAGGGTAAGGAAAATGGTTCAGTATTGGTTGGATACAGTAGGATAAAAGAAGGGGTGTCAGGAACTAATCTTAGACTAATGAGGTTAACCTTATAAGGTTGAGGTCTATCTATAGGGTTTGCATAATGGAATGATGGGTTACTAATCTCAGGGAAGAGGACCTTAATGGAAACTATAGGAGGGGGATCATCTTGAGGGTATTGATTCAAAGAGATCAGGTCCTTAATAAATTCTTCTGGTTCTTGTATTTTTGGACTAGACTCTATAATTTGGCTCTCCTCTATGGTTTCCTCAGGTAAGGCTCTAGCAGCAGTACCTAGATTCTCTTCCTCTATTTGTTCTTTCACTATAGCTTTAGGTTGGATGTGGTCAAGGTCAACTAGCTCTGGGTTGGTTTCTACGTGGGTATCTACTGGGTCAGCTAATTCGAGGTCTACTAAAGGTGTCTCCTCTTCTCCCTCATACTCATCCACTAAGCTCGCATCAACTTCATGCACTTCTGCATTAATGTAAGCCTTGTGAATCTCAAGAATGGTTGGAGAAGGTCGGCTAGGAAAAAATTGGCTAGGTCCTGATTTGTGATTATGGGCACTACTCCTAGTAGGCTCAGGTTGACTAAGGGGTAGTGGCTCACTACTGGGTTCATATTTAGGGGTACTAATCCTATGGGGTTCAAGTTGACTAGGGAAAACCTAACTAGTACTAGGCTGATACCTAGGGGTTATCGGCTCCCTAGGCTTATAGGACAAGGGCGCAGATCTATGGGTCATGGGATTATAGGATCTGGGGTCATATGATTTAGGTTCCTCTCTATGGATCTTGGGTCTACTAGGCTCATAGGTTCTAGAGTCATAGGATTTAGAGTCATAAGATCTATAGGTTGTAGATATACTAGGCTTATAGGGAGAGGGTGCATAGGATCTATGTTCATATAATTTGGGTAGTGTGGGTAAAGGTGGCTCAGGTTTGGATCTAGTCTGGGTCCTACGGATTTTCTCTAGGGTTCCTACACGGCCCTCTAACTGATCAAACCTACTAGTGAGATGGTCAATTCTATTGTTGGTTTGGGTATCGGACTGAGTTAATTGGGTCATCTGGATAGTTAACTGGGTAGTCATCTAGGCCATGTATTGGGTTAGCTGCTTAGCAAGGGCTTTCATTTGGGCTTCAAAGTTATCCATGGGTTCAGCCAAAAGCGGAGATGGTGGATGATAGGATGCTCCTGATCTAGTGCTCATGCAAGACTCGATCAACTATAGCTGCCTAGACCTAGAGTCCAAAACTAGATGCTCAATCAGGGTGGCAAACTAGCCTATAGTAACCCTGTACTCTGCTAAGCAGGTGTAAGGGGAGTGTTAGGTCCCTGATTGCCAATCCTAGACACCAATCAGAGATTGGCCAGGTAGGTAAACCAGCACACAAGCCCTTCGGGATTGAATCCCTGAACCACCATTCTAGATACTGAGCACAAGGCACACACAGGTTAGATTGACACAATGATCTAACACTTAGCTTGGACCCGACCAGTTGGTGTCCCTAGCCCACTAGGGCAAATTAAGTCTAATAGATTTTAGGATAGGCTTGGGACCGAATGCAAGGGGTGTGGTTTTGGGCTAAGGAGAGGTTATCAACTCCTTCCCTTATCTTATATAGCAAGAGTACTCTTAAAGGTAGATTATGCAATGATGGCAGGCAGATGATGCAAATTAAGGTTAGATATTTTAGTAGCTTTTATATATGTAATTTATTTTTTTAATCTTTTTGCATAGATATGATTTTTAGCAAATGACCTAATATGCTAGAAACATACTAAAATAAAAGATATGCAAAGAGATGCTAAACAAAACCCTAAAACTTCTAAACTTGTCTTGTTGAAAAAAACAGAGCCAAAAGTTTATAGGCTGTATTTCGGCTTGCATAAAATTCACAGACCAAAATAAAATCTACAAGAACTTTGAAATATACTTTGAATTATTATGAATCCAAAAAAATAAATTTTAAAATTTTTGAAGATTTGAACAGAGATAAATAACTAAAATAACATAGTATATATGGACTGTAAAACATGCAGAAAATAAGCCCTAACCTGGCTCTGATACCAGATGATGCGGGACTAAATGCTTGCGATTATTATTGTATGTTTTATACATGGAGTTAAGTGATTAAATCCCAAAAATTGGATCAAAATAAGTTGTAGGGAATTCTATATGAATTCTAGAAGTCAAGCATGCAGATTAGGACCTAGAATAGCAATAAAGAAGGATCGCCAGGGCTGAGAAGCCTTGGTTAGGGCATGTTCTCCTACAGTAAAATTACTGGTGGCAGAGGGGGTGTACCTGACAATGTTTGAAGTGCCCGATGAAGATCGCAGTGAAGGGATCTCTCATTCCTCGATGGATGTGGCCTAGAAAATCGAGCCAAATACCCGCGGATACCCGGCTTCTGCTTGGTGGTCCGATTGAGGCTTGGCAGGAGTTGTTGAATTCATAGGAACTCTGGGACCTGCAAACGACATGTCAGGGGTTAGAAAACTCACAAGGGAACTAGAAAACAAGGGAAAATAGCAAAGGGAAATAGAGTTTTGGAGGGGGCGGCCAAGGCTCTGGAAGGATGGTTGGCGGCAGGAATTCTGTTGCAACACCAGGAAGATGAAAGCACCTATAAGATCCCTTAAGCACAAAGCAGTGTAGCACAAAGCAATAGAAGAGAACTCAAGTTTAATTGATATATCAAAATCAATCCTCATACAAGAGACTAGGGTCCTTTAAATAGACCCTTAGTCTTGTGCTCCAAGTAAGGGTACGTTAGACATTACATAAGATTCCTTTTGCCTCTCAAACCCTAGCTAGAAAATAAGGAAACATTAGGTAGAAAAAATCCCTAAAAATTCTCTTGACTTGGTCAACACTCCAAGGATGCCTAGGGAGGCGTGTTGGGCTTCTAGGAGCAGTAAGGGGCCAGCCCAAAGGGGCTCGGGCGCATGGGCTTGGGCCTCTGGAAGCTGGGGTGGCCTGGTAGCCAGGTAGCAGGAATATTCACTGGTATCTTGCTTCTTAAGGTCTTGGGCTTGGCACCTGGGCTTGATTTCTTTGGGCTAGGATGCAGATGGACCTCTGGAATTATGGATGCCCTGGTCTATGAATATACTTTGACATCTAGAAGGGTATCTGGGTATCTAGAGGGTATCTGCAAGGAATCAGGGTTTCTGATTTCTCCTCCTGAGGTCTTCAAATCTTCAGTCTAGGTTGGACTTGGGCTAAATTTCCATGTCTTCAATCTGATTGGACTTGGTCTTCACTTGTATGATGTGGTCTTGAGTCTTCAGTGTGCTTGGATAAGACTCAAAAAAAATAAAATTAGCTCGACAGGAGCTGACTAGCACTGGACTGGACTAGCTCAACATGAGCTGACTAATACAGGACTCAAATAAAGACAACTTAGCTAAACTAAGCTTTATTACAATGAACTCGAATGTCATTAAGTGATCCACAGAGGGTTGAGAAGCCTTTGCCTTATTCTGGTGCCTCTGGTGTCCGCACCAGATGCTTTTAAATAGCATCAGCATGTTGCATCCCCATGCTTACATAGTCGACACTTTTATAATGCTTTAGGAAGCGTCGGGAGACTACTTGCCGATGCTTAAAAGTATCAGCAAAGGTCCCAAAAAGCGTTGGCTATGTCGTGTTTTACTATAGTGGGTATATCTCACTACCAGATAGAATGGATCTTGAGGGATCATAGATAATTTGAGCTTGACTTGATCATGCTATTGGATCAATATATATAAAAGTTATATATTTAGAACCTGCTAATTTTGGCACTTGCTAATTTTGGCACCTGCTAATTTTGGTACCTATCATTTTTGGCACCTACTAATTTTGATACTTGCTAATTGTTAGCACAAGGGATTTAATTACAATTATTACAATATAATTTGGTTAATTAGGTTTAACAATTCAAGTTAGACTTGAATTGCTATCCTAATTAGATTAGGGCTGATAACTTTTCGAATTTAGCTCAAATTGGGTTCGAATCAGATTCCAAATTAATCCAAATCAAAGCCAAATTAAATTAGGAAGCCTAAGCCTATTTTCCATGGGTTTCTCTCTCTTATTTCACATGAAATAGGGAGAGGGGGTGCTAATTTTTCTGCCCCATCCTCTTGGTGCGTGTGAAGAGAAGAGAGGTGCAAGTTTGGCACCTCTCTTTCTCATCAGGGACTCTCTCTCTTATTGGATAACTTTGGACTCTTATCTGATTTGATTTTGATTTAAATTATATTAAGATTTCAATTTTATCTAATTTTTTGGGGATGTACTTTGTTTATTTTTGTGTGACAAAAATAAGATGCAAGGAAGGTTGGTGATGGGATTAGATAAGATCCATTCCTTGTTGCTATTATAAGATTTCTTCATGCAATTTTGAGTCACCCAATTTTATTCTAAATTTAATTTAGATTGAGCTCAGATGGGAATGGAGTTTAGATGGGTGTGGGCTTATTTTGTATGATAAAAATTTGAGGAGATAAAGGTTAGCACGGTGGAATAAAATGCAATCTAATTTTCCTGCTGCTTGTTCCTTCTTCTTCCACCACTTCCTCCACAATTGATTACACAAGCTCAAAACTAGAAAAAAAGATAAAAAATATAGAGGAAAAAGACAAGAAAAAAGTATTTTTCATCCTAGGCTTTTCTTCATTCCTTATTCTCTTGAATTAGCGTGATGAGTTCGCTAAGGTGATTCTAGGGTTTTCTTCTTCTTCTTGAAGAAGAGTGTGATCCAACAATCGAAGCGAGGCCTACAAGGAACTAGCACTTTGGTGGCCTCAAAGATTCAATCAAGTTATCTTCATTTAAATACCAGTAGAGGTCGGGCATGTGCATGGTTTCAGTAGAACCTGTGATGTCCATCAGATCCAATTCGATGATAAAGATGGAGTAGCAAAGTAGGTAAGTATATTCGATCAACTTATATACTTTTATTTTTTTATTTTTAGATCTATATGTTCATGAATGGATTTTGCTATGTATTCATAAATTAGGTTATATTTTTCACTATAATTTATTTTAATTTGATTAAATATCTTGAAACCTATGCATGCGACCCTGGGATCGTATGATGATTCCTTTAAGTGGATTAAAGCCACTATTCATGAATAAATTTTAGATCTGAAAATCAGATTTAAAATTTTGATTTTTAATATGATAAATCAGATATTGCAAGGTATTTTAGATTTGAAATTAGATCTAAAAACTGAAATTTATAATATGAGAAATTAGATCAGAAGTTTTGGTTGAGAACCAAAATTTTAGGTCTAAAATTTCTGTGATTTGGAATTGTACTATAACTAAAATTTCAATTAATTTGATCTGAAGATTAGATCCAAAAAAATTAATTTTTGAATCTAATATTTAGATCAGCAAGTCAAGTTTCATGATTAGTACATTAATTTTAAAAATTATTTTTAGATTTAATGTTATGATTATTTGTATCATGAATGCTAAAATCTCAAGATATGAATTTTCATGTTTAATGTTTTCCATGAGATGATTGCATTTAATCATTTAGATCTGCAATTAGTTTCAACATCTAGACTAAATCCTTATATTCATAATGCACTTAATTAAATATCTAAAACTAAAATTGGTTAAGTTTAATGTTGTGCTAAATAAGGTTGTCTTACTATAAGGTTAACCCCTTATGGTGCAAAGGTTGTCCTAACACAAGATTGACCCATTTTGAAAATAGTTTTCAAGACTTAAATTAATTATTTAAGATTTGTGATTAAGGTTAATAGATCTAAAATTAAGAATTTAAGTTCTTAATCCAATGCATAAAATATGAGGGAACGGGTATGTGTCGAATTGACTAGGTCATGTAATTGGTTTGCATCTAGTTTTCAATTAAGTCAAACCCAATCGATTGAACTCTTGATCGAACAGAATTAAGAATTGATTATGATTAGGTCAAGAATGCTCAAGACCATGTCAATGGTCTGAGCTGGTCGTATGATTGACATTAATCGATTGACCTAAAGACTTGATTTGGCTCAGTGGTCAAGCCCGAGTCATTTAAGCTAGCCAATTTGAAATTGATCAACCAATTGATATCTAAGGCAAGTCTTGATCATAGTTATAATTAGGGCTAACTCTTACCTAGCCAACTTAGTTGGTGTCAAGGAAAGAGGTTAAATGGTAAAATCCTTCCATCGATCTTACTTAGCTAATTTGGTCGATTATATTTTGAATAAGGTTGCTTATTGATTCGAGTTCACCCATGCTATCTTGATTAGTTAGACATGAGATGTGCTAACTAATTAAGATGTGATTTTAACCAGATTACTTAGACATGAAATGATAGATCTAACCAGTCAGACATGAGATGTGCTTACATGATATAGGTTAGTCGGATATGAGAAGTGCTAACCTAAACTAGGTTAGTCAGCCATGGATGTACTGACCCAAATTAGGTTAGATAGACATGAGATGTGCTGATCAAAATCATATTTAATATATGATATGACCCCTTTAGCCTAGTACTTGGACTGAGCAAATCACTATGGCCATCCGATCATAAGAGCAAGCAGGGTTTAAAGTCCCCCTCTTCTTATTTGATGGGATTCTCTTATGATGTGTGGGGATGTCGCTATAATTTGACTCATGAAGAAGAACTGAAAGGATATTTTAAACTAAGCTGACCTAAATTAGTTTAGTCAAAACATTAGTCAGACATGAGGTTGTACTGACTAATTAAGTAGAGACCTAAACCTAAATCTCCTTGCATATATTAAGTCATAGGCCTTTTATCATTATAGAGCTATGGACATCTCTCGAGTTTTGATTGTTCTCAGCTGGATATAGTGGTTCAGTTACATCAGGAGGGCATAACCACTCTACTAACACGAGATGTTGCAAGGTGAAGATAGGGTTTGGTCCAATAACTAGGCACAGTGAGGGACCAATGATTACTTCATTTTTACATGAAGGATGGGTCTGAGTTAACTAGGAAGTATGAAAAATAATTGTTAGGTGAGCTTACATAACTTAGAGATCGAGTCGCTACAATATGCTTGAAAAGTATTGGACAAAAGTTATCCACTCATCGGTATAGCATTTTAGTAATAACTGAGCATGGTGAGGTACCACATATCAATAGGACTGCAGTACCCACTAAAGATCCTAGTCGTATAGAGATTTTCATTTCTCCATTGAGTAATGTGAGAGATCGATGAAAATAATAGGAGCCTAATTTATTGCTTAAAGTACCTAGAACAAATTTTAGATTAAATACAATTATCTAACTTGAATCTTTATCCTTTATGGATTAAAAGTTAGTTTCCAACCCTCTTAATTCTTTGACCAATCAATTAACCAAAACCTTTTATAAAGACTAGTTCAATTTCAAAATTAATTAGACATGCTTAGTATAGTGATAGACTAGGATTATCCTATGTTACCAAGCCATTCTGCCTGACCTAAGTATAATCGATCCATGATCATTGCTTGACAATGATTAAGGATTGGGGCATGTTGATGCATAATGAATTTTATCGAATCATCTTTGTCTAATTTATATGGATAGTTTATTGAAAACTATCATTTGAATAAAATTGAGACAATTTGGTCAATAAATTGGTGACTATTAAAGGGACCTTGAAAGGTTCAAGGGAGCATGGTTCTCATTACGGAGTAGACTTTCTCTTCCAAAAAAAGTCTAATTGGAAGAAGAGATCTATGAAGAAGTAAAAGATTAAGATCTTCCAAGTAGATGGCCATTGATAATGAAAAATTATTTCCACTTTAAGATCGATAATCGTAAGAATTATCCTTATACTTGGAATCCTTGAAGAATAAATATAACACACACTTTGGAAGGTATGTCAATTACTCAAAGAGACTATTACTTGCTGATAGTAGAAATTTGATTTCTATTTAGCAAGGAAATCATTAATCCATTTATTTTAAAAATAAATTAGGTTCAGATAATTTTATAAATCTTAGTCTTTACTTCCAAATGATGCATCTATTGAGAAGTTAGTGAGTGTCATAAGATCTGAGAGATCTTTGAGAAGATATTAACCTAAAGTATATAGATGATACCTCAGGTTTGGTCATGTCAAAAAGAAAGGACTAATAATTTAGAAACCATGAGCAACCATGGGCCTTTTGACTAATGAACTATCGAGTCATTTTCAATTTGTGAATCATATCTTGAAAATTCTTGACTAAGCTACCTTTTGTAAAATAAAGGATGCAGGTAAGGCCACTGATATGCTTATATAGGTACATTTTAATGTATGTAGCACATTCAACATGCAAACTAGGGAAGCTCCTTAAGGTTCTTAGATTAGATCAAGGAAGTAGATATCTTTAAGGAGAATTCTAGAATCATCTCAAGTTATTCAGCATAGCCTCATAATGAACTCCTTTTACATCTTGAGTTTAATGAGATGTCTGAGTAGAGAAATTGAATCCTATAAGATATGGTTCTATCCATTATGGAAATCACTAATTTATCTTTAAGGATTTGATTACATAACTTAGTTGACCTATTTAATTGGGTTCACTCTAAATCTCTTTTATCATACTTATATGAGATATGGGTGGATGAGTTAGAGATTAGGGTATTGATAGCCTATATTTTAAAGAGATGTTAGGATACTTCTTCCTAATAGATCACAAATAGTTATGACCCAATATCTATATTAAAGTTTAAATAGTTTATACTAAATTTAGTAGTGGAAGGATAATTAAGCTCGAAGAGATAGTCTCAAAAAAGCAACAAGCCATAGAACCTATAAAATCCATTCGAGCAAAGCTAGTGCATGTAGTTTCTTATTCACCTTGTAAGTCTCGTAGAAACTTCTATCCTCCAAAAGGTATAGAGGTATGCTTATAAAAGATTCAGAGAAAGTTTTCCTTATGAGAGAAAAGAGCATAGAGATAATCCAAGAAACTTATAACAAGATGATGTAAGATATCAATTCCAAGAAATAGTTGAATGCCATGAAGTTAGACTCTATGCACTACAACTTAGTATGGACCTTAATAGATGCAATGGATTTATAAAGAAAAAATAGATATAGATCTATAAGGCAAGACTTAGGCAAAAGGTTAAGGTTAACATTGACTATAAAAATCTTTTCACTTATGACCATGCTAAAATCCATACTAATTGCTATTGCAGTTAACCATGATGAGATCAGATAGATAGACAATGATGAGATCATAAGGTCTAAGCTATAAAAGGCCTATATAAATAAACTAAAGCAAAAAGCTAGAATTGGAATTCTCATTTTTATGACATGATCAAATCATTTAGTTCTATCAAGACTGAGAAGAGGAACCGCGTATTTATAAAAGGTCAATGAAAATATATAATTCTACACATTGTATGCAGATAATTTTCTTCTATTGGAAAAGTGATTCCTGTGCTGACCTAGGTTAGATTATGATTGTCTAGGTAATTCTCAAATAAAGACTTTTAAAAAGCATCCTACATTTGAAA
Organism: Areca catechu; assembly: GCA_021397845.1. Taxonomy (NCBI): domain Eukaryota; kingdom Viridiplantae; phylum Streptophyta; class Magnoliopsida; order Arecales; family Arecaceae; genus Areca; species Areca catechu. Next base: position 149,704,203 of record CM038052.1, on the reverse strand, counting down.
TGTAGGTTTATGAGTTAGATCAAGGATGATAATATGCCTATCATAAAATTGTACATTAAGAAAATGTTGAATAAGTTCAGCTTAAAATCTAATAGAAAAATTGACTTCTTAGGCATAGAATTAATCTCTAAAATGTATCCCAACACATTTGAAGAGATTTTAATATGAGCTAGTTTTTTTTAGCTTTGGCTATAAGGTACCTCATATAAACTATGCTAGTACATAACCTAAATTTTGCTATGAATGTCACAAGCAAATGTCAGTTAAATTTAGGCTATAAATGCTCGACAATTGTGAAAAACATTCTATAATACTTAAGAAGTACTAAAGATATGTTTTAAATCTTTAGAGTAGAAGAATTAAGGAAATAAGAATATATATATATATATAATATGTTCTTATACAATGGTGGTTTGGAATTGATTATTATAGGTTTGACCAGAAAGACTTACTAAATCATTATCTCTAAGGGTGCAAGAATGTATTCTAGTTAATAGTTTGTTATAGATGACTATGATGTCATTAGATGCCATAATATTCTATCATAGCAATAATGGTGCCGTGGCTTTAGCTAAGGAACTAAGATCTTACCAAAAATTTAAACTCTTTGAATGATGATTCAATTCATGACTACCTTATAAAGGTACAGAGAGTAAATTTTATATGAGTTGTGGCAGACCCACTAGCTTAGTAAGCTTTGGCTAGCTGAAACTAAAGCACATGAGATAGGGTTAAAATGTATGGCTGATTGGCTTTAGTGCAAGTGAAAGATTGTTAGATGTATGTTTTACAATCTAATCTAGCTGACACACTTTTGTTTTTAGAACATAAAATTATATTTGAGATTTAAAATTAGTTAATTTTATCATACATGATATGTCAATGTATCATTCAAGGAATTAATGGATAATAATACATATTCTCAAGAGTTAAAAATTTGAGACATATGTCATTATAGATTAATTCCTAAATGCTCCTGATCGTAGAATATCATGGAAATGGTGATTGATCTGGTTTGATTGATGTGTAGATCGCTTCCCTTTAAGTAGATGAGTTTCAAGTCTACAATATGAGAATATTAGAGCGAGAGTATAAGTGGTTGTTAAAGAACAATGATACCGAGCATGGCCATCATGAGAAGTAACATGGATATCTACTTACTTGTCAATGACTTTCGTAATGCTGTAATTATGCGAGTAGTTCTTTGACCTTTCATGCCTCAGCCATCCATATTTGAGTTGCTATAGTTTGATAATATAAAACATTGGCCCTAGCCATTTGGATCTTTATGATATTTATTAGATGCAGTAAGTTTACTATAAGAGTAGGAAGTGCACTTATAAGAGATCTATTAACTTAGTAGTTAAGATGCAGCCCTATACAATTTAAGAAGCTAGTCTAGAAAATCTGTGGCCATAATAAGTGAAGCATGAAAAAGAGTTTCCATGAGTTTCACATTGGACTTAAGCTAATTAAATTTGGTATATGATAGATGCTTAGGATTTGGTGAGTTTTCTGACTTACATCTTGTTGGGACTTTCGATAGAAAAACTAAATCATATGATAACTATATCTAAGGATTCATCCTTCTATTTTGCTGGATTGCCACTACATGCTACCAGGCATCACTAGTGGATTGTGATAACTCGTTAGGATCATTTCAGATCTATGATACTTGATGGGATAAGCTAGAATTGTTCCGGTCCATTAAAATGAGTTTCAACGGTACTATAATAGAAATCATTATATATCTCACTACCAAACAAAATGTAATCTAAGGGGTCACACACAAGAGAAGCTTGACCTGATCATGTAGTTGGATCAATATATATAAGAGTTACATATTTAGAACCTGCTAATTTTGACCTTACTATTTTTGGTACATGCTTTTTTTGACTCCTAATTTTGAAACATGCTAATTGTTAGCACAAGAAACTTAATTGCAAGTGTTGCAATGTAATTTAGCTAATTAGGTTTAACAATTTAAGTGAGACTTGAATAGTAATCCTAATTGGATTAGGGTTGATAGCCTTTTGAATTTAGCTTGAATCAGGTTAGAATCAGATTCCAAATTAATCCAAATCAGAGCCAAATTAAATTAGAAAGACAACCTATTGTTCTTGTATTTTTCTCTCTTATTTCACATGAAATAGGGAGAGGGGATGCTAATTTTGTCGCCCTCTCCTCTTGGCTTGTGTGAAGATAAGAGAGGTGCAAGATTGGCTTCTCTCCTTATTTGGGACTACTCTTTCTCTTATTAGATAAATTTAAAATCTTATCTAATTTGAATTTGATTTAAATCAAATTAAGTTTTCAATTTTATCTAATTTTCTGGGTGTGGACTCTGGTTATTTTTGTGTGACAAAAATAAGATGTGAGAAAGTTTGGTGCTAGGATTAGATAAGATCCATTGCTTCCCGCTACTATGAGATTTCTTCGTGCAATTTTGAGTCACCCAGTTTTATTATGAATTTAATTTAGATTGAGTTCAGTTGGGCATGGAGTTTGGATGGGTATGGGCTTATTCTGTATGATAAAAATTTGAGGAGATAAAGGTTAGCACTATGGAATAAGATGTGATCTAATTTTCCTATTGCTTGTTCGTTCTTCTTCCACCACTTCCTCCTCTATTGATTTCATATGTCCAAAACTAGAAAAAGGAGAAAAAATAAAGAGGAAAAAGAAAATAAAAAAGAGTTTTTCATTTTATGCTTTTCTTCATTCCTTATTCCCTTGAATCAGTGCAATGATTTCATGTAGGGTGATTCTAGGGTTTTCTTTTTCTTCTTGAAGAAGAGTGCAATTCAATAATCGAAGTGAGGCCTGTAAGGTACTAGTACTCTAGTGGCCTTAGAGTTTTGATTAGGTTATCCCCAAATGGATACCGGCAAAGGCCGGGTGCGTGCGTGTCGCCAGTGGAACCTGTGACATCCATCAGATCTGATTCGATAATGAAAATGGAGTAGCATTGCAGGTAAGTAGATTTGATCTACTTATGTACATTTATTTTTTATTTTCATATCTATATGTTCATGAATGGATCTTGCTATGCATGCTTAGATTAGGTTTTGTTTTTCACTACCATTTATTTTAATTTGATTAAAAATCTTGAAAACTATGCATATAACCCTAACTAAGATCATATGACGGTTCCTTCATCTGTTGCATGAAAAATCTCAATCAGTAGACACCTTAGAGGTATTTATCAACAAGGTTGAAAGATAACTAGATAGAAACGAAAGTAAAAATAGGGATTGCGAGTGCCTGCTCTAAGCATGCAATAGCACATTCAGGGTTGCTAGTGCCTACACTAAGCATGCAACAGTGCAAGGAGTAGGTATGTATTTTAAAATATTTTTAAAATAACAATGAAAAAACTTACTCCGCACAGGACCTAACACTATCAAGGTACGTGTATAGGCATAACAAGGCATGTAATGGGCATGTAATATTTATAAACAATTTGGTCAACATAAATCTAGGCATGCATGAAAATTATAAAATAGAGATTTTACCTTATTCCTGCTTGAAATAAAATAGGGATAGTGCTGGAATAGCTGGAATATCTGGAATAACTTTATTCCAGTCTTCTTCTTCCAGCAACCTTTTGAAACGTTGATTTCTTCCTCTCTTCCAAGTGCAGCAAACTCAAACCAAAGATGGCAACACTTTGGTCTCTCTTCCTGCAGCAACAGCAAGCCAACCTCTTGATAGATTTGGCTTCAAAGGAGAGCTTTTGGATTGTTGGAAGAGGTCCCATTTTTCAGAACAGTAAATCTGCAATCAAAAATAAAGCAAAGGAAAAACAACAGCAACGATGATTGATCCGGCTCATAGGTACTCAAAAGAACACCCTCTAGAGGGGGGACATGCCTAGGGCTCCTCTGAACCAGCTTCTCACGCGATGCTAGTCATCGAAAACACTTGAACCGGTGAGAGGAGAAGAAGAACAGAACACTCTGTTCTGTTGCTGTTTTCTCCAAAACAAAGCTTCTTCCACGGATTGAACACCAAGGAAAAATAGGGAATAAAGTAAGACTTTCTCTCCCAATCTCTCACAAGAACACCCAGCCCAAAAACCAGCGGTGGAAAGGATGGATCAAGCTCTCAAGGAAGAAGACCTCTACAATTTTTTTTTCAACACTTAGCTTCTCCACCGCCCAGAAATTCTCCACTGCATGAACAATGAAAACGGTGAATATATAAGAGCTAAGGAGACTTGCTGGGAATTCAAAAAGTCACACGGTTTGAGGACGAATCAAATTCATTTTGAAAGAAGCAATGAAGCACCATTAAATGGTGATTTAATTCTAACAAAAACGAAGAGGAATGGGAGAGGAAAAGACATCTTAAAAACTTGTTCGCCCAAGCCAATAATCACCGTGTTGATTGGTTCAAAACTGTGATGATGGGTTAAAACCGGTTCATAACTGGTTTAAAAAATCCCAAAGGTTCAAAATCGGTTCACCAAATAATTAGATCAAAATCTAATTAATAAAAGGCTTGGTCAAGTCTTGGTTACCCAGGAACAATTCCCGGTGGATCCTAATAATTTTTGATCGACCCAAAACCGGGTCAATCCAAAGAGTGCTCAATCAAATCGTTACCGAAATGATTCCTAATCAGAAATTGGTACTTGGATTAGGAAGAAATTCTTTATGGTATGTGACCTCATAGGTTTGAACCTAGGCGGTAGCACTGGAACAATTCTAGTACCAGCACAAGATACCATCTAGCAATGGATCCCGACGTCCAGATAGGTTGAAGATGCGAGAGCAATCAATCGAACCTCTGGCATACGGTTACCATATAATTCAGCCCTTTGACCTCCAATGCTCAGGATGACCTAAGGTTAGATTGCCAACCCTAGCTGAGTCAATCCACAACATGTCTCAACCTCGCAAGTCCAGTGACTCCTCACTAGGACTACCTCGGCCGAGGATTTGCTAAATTGAGACACTATGAGACATTCAATCCAAACTATTTGGATAGGTCAATTCTATCTTGGTCCACCACTTCTCCATAAGTACTTGGCTATACCCAGAAACCTTCCATCATCGGATTAGAAATCCGGGTAGTCCGGCACCAAAGCACAGGGAGTTGCTTGCAAGCTACCATGATGACATCAGGTCGGAGGGACACATATATCCATATCTAATCGTGAGTATCCCTTTGGCAGAAAGGGGCTACATGGAGTCACATTCAATGAGCTATCATATATCCCACTTGCAGATCATATCAGTGTCACCACACTCCTTTGGTTAATAGGACAACCAAACGATGTGAACCACAACAACCTATACTTGATACATTGCCATCTAGTATAATGTATCTTTTGGTCGTGAACCTGGTTTAAGGACCACTCGAAATATCCTCTCTATATCGAAGTTAGTGTAGTCCTAAGGACTTCATCACATGAAAAAGAGTTCATTATAGAGAAAAGTAAGAATGTGATGAGCTGCTAAAATAATATTTATTAATTCATACAAAGAGTACAATACTTAGCTCAACCACCTATAGCCTAGGCGATTGGCTTTGGGACACAATTCCCAACAACTCCCACTTGTACTAAAGCCAATCAGAACAGTATCTAATACCCATTTCCCTTTTACAAAAGTCGAACTCTTTTATTCTAAGGACTTTAATAAAAATGTCAACCAGATTTTCCTTTCCATCGATCTTCATAAGATTGATGTTGCCTTGTTCTACAATCTCTCGTACGAGGTGGTAGCATCGCAGAATATGCTTGGTGCGGTGATGAGCTTTTAGCTCCTTAACTTGAGCAATGGCTCCAGTGCTGTCACAGTACACTAGAACAGGACCATCTAGGGAAGATGCCACCCCTAGCTCTCCAAGGAACTTTCGTAACCACACAGCTTCCTTCGCTGCATCTAATGCTGCAAGGTACTCTGCCTCGCATACCGAGTCTGCAACAGTCACCTGCTTGGAACTTTTCCAGCAAATCGCTCCTCCATTCAGGATAAATACAAACCCTGACACACTCTTGCTATCATCTCTATCTGACTGGAAACTAGAGTCAGTATATTCTACAAGTTTCAAGTCAGATTCTCCATAAATCAGCCATTGGTATTTTGTATTTCTCAAATACTTTAGGATGGACTTAACCACCTTCCAATGTGCCTCACCTGGGTCAGACTGGTATCTGCTCACTACTAGTGAGTATGCCACGTCTGGTCTAGTATATGTCATAGCATACATGATAGAGCCTATTGCAGAAGCATAAGGTACTCTACTCATGCGCTCTCTTTTCTCAGGAGTTGTCTCACAATCCTTCCTGGAAAGAGTAATTCCAGAACCTATCAGAAGATAGCCTTTCTTGGAATGTTCCATGCTGAACCATTTCAGCACAGTATCAATGTACATAGACTGGGACAATCCCAGAAGCCTCTTAGATCTATCTCTATAGATCTTCATATCCAGTATATAAGAAGCTTTACCCAAGTCCTTCATGGAGAACTGAGATGATAACCAGACCTTTATTCCTTATAATGCTGCGACGTCATTCCTGATTAAGAGAATGTCGTCAACATACAGTACCAGGAATACAATCACAGACCATTAACCCATTTATAGATGCATGGTTCTTCTCCGTTTCTAACGAAGCCATACGATTTGATACACCTATCAAACCATAAGTTCCAACTTCGAGATGCTTGCTTGAGTCCATAAATGGACCTTTACAACTTGCATACTTTTGACTCATCTGAGAATGTGAACCTTTCAGGCTGTATCATATACACCTCCTCTTCTAGCTCCCCATTTAGGAAAGTGGTTCGGACATCCATCTACTAGATCTCATAATCAAAATATGCTACTAATGCAAGCATGATCCGAATGGACTTGAGCATTGCCACAGGAGAAAAGTCTCGTTATAATCGATACCATATCGTTGATGATACCCGTTGATAACCAGACAGGCTTTATAGGTCTCCACCTTCCCATCTACACCCATTTTCCTCTTAAAAATCCACTTGCACCCGATGGGTTTAATCCCTTCAGGCAGATCAACCAATGTCCATATATTGTTGATCTCCATGGACTCCATTTCGGATCGCATGGCTCCAAGCCATGCCTCAGAGTCAGATCTCTAAAGTGCATCCATATAGGTGATCGGATCCTCATTATTCTCGTTGAGCTCAATGAGATCGCCATCTCGGACCAGGAAACCATAATATCTGTCTGGCTGACACGGTACTCTACCAGATCTCCTAATAATGGGTTCCGGGTATGATCCAATCACAGCCGGTTCTATGATGTCCTTAGAGTGTGTAGGTTCTTATACTGGCTGAACTTCACCAAGTTCAATCTTAGAGGCTACAGTCCCTTCTCCAAGGAACTCCTTTTCCAAAAAGATAGCCCTAAGAGCGACAAACACTTTCTATTCATCCTCCAAGTAGAAGAAATATATTTTGGTTTCCTTAGGGTAACCAATAAACAGGCACCGGTCAGACCTAGGACCAAGTTTATTTGAGTCTAAATGCTTTACATAAGCCGGACAACCCCAGACCTGAAGGTGTGAGATTGAGGGCTTACGTCCAGTCCATATCTTATATGGAGTGGAGACAACAGACTTACTCAAAACATTATTTAACAAGTGACAAGCTGTCTCAAGTGCATATCCCTAAAAGGATGTGGCAGAGTTGCAAAGCCCATCATGGATCGAACCATGTCCAACAGGGTTCGATTCCTCCTTTCAGACACACCATTCAACTGTGTTGTTCCTGGAGGAACCCATTGAGATAAAATCCCATTCTTCTCAAGGTATTTCAAAAACTGACCAGATAGGTATTCACCGCCTCGATCAGATTGAAGGGTTTTAATACTTTTTCCAGTTTGTTTCTCTACTTCATTACGATATCGTTTGAACATTTTAAACGACTCAGATTTATGTCTCATTAAAAAGACATAACCGAACCTCGAAAGATCGTCTATAAATGTAATGAAATATCTGTATCCACCTCTGGCACTAACTATCATGGATCCGCATACATCAGTATGTATGAGACTCAGAAGTTCTGTAGCTCGTTCACCTTTTCCAGTAAAAGGTGACTTGGCCATTTTACCAAGTAAACAGGATTCACAAGTAGGCAATGATTTAGAATCACTGACCTTGAGGAGGCCTTCTCCTTGCATCTTGTTTATCCTATTCTGGTTAACATGACCTAGCCTATAGTGCCAAAGATACAGATCATTGACATTTTCTAACCTTGGGCATTTGCTAGATGTGTACATTACACTAACAGGCCATGACAGTACATAAATGCCATTATTTAACTTAGCTTTCATTATCACAGAGTTATTCAAAATAACTTGACAAATATCTCCTTTTATTGATAGTTCAAAATCACAATTGGCCAAAAGGCCTACAGAGATTATGCACATAATGAAACTAGGACAGTAATGACAGTCGACTAACTCGACAATACAGGACTCAAAGACAAGACTCAGAACACCGATTGCCAGTACTGGAACACGATTTCCATTCCTGACGCTCAGGAATTGTTCCCCATCCTCGAATCTCCTGCTAATCTACAGTCCCTATAATGAATTACAAACATGAATAGGACTACCGGTATCCAATACCCAGTAAGCAGTATCACAAATAGAGAAATTACAAGGTTTTATCATATAAATACCTTGTCCAGCAGTCTGCTGCTTTCCCTTCCTTGGCCTGTTCAGATCAAGGGATGCTTGGTAAAGAGAACAGTTCCTCTTCCAGTGTCCCCGCTTCTTGTAATAGAAGCACTCTGCTATAGATTGGTCAGCTTTCACTTTCCTGGTCTGACTCGGGCCAGGAGCATTCAGCACCTTCTTTCCCTTCCTTTTATTCTTTCCTTTCTTAAAGGGACGACAACCTCTAGAACCTCCCACTAAATTCACCACCCCTTTGTTCAGTTGGTGATCTTTCTCGTAAGTCTGCAGTAATCCCATCAAACCATGTAATTAACTACAGGCTTGTTCATTCTGTAATGGTCGAGAAAGTCAAGATAGGAGGAGGGCAGAGAATTCAAAATCGCATCATTGCCGAGCTGCTCGTGTAAGGGACAACCGAGCTTGCCCAACTTTTCAATCAGCTCGATCATGTACAATACATGATCAGTGACAGAACCACCATTCGACATCTTGGCATTGTAGATGGCACAAGATACTTTGTACCGCTCTACATGATCTGACATGCTGAAAGATTCCTTCAACTTTTAAAGGATCTCATCTGGTTGGGCCTTTTTGAACTTGCGACTGAACTCGTCGTTCATTGCCGCTAGCATAATGCATCGAACAGTAGTCCAATCAGAAACCCACTTCTGATAAGTGTCCCTGACTGAACTTTGAGCATTGGCAGAGGGGGTTTCAGGTGTTGGATCCGTTATCACATAAAGGATCCGTTCATGCTCTAGGACAATCCTCAACTTTCGATACCAGCTATCGAAGTTGTGACCCTTCAACTTCTCGTTATCGAGAAGTGACCTGAGTGAAAGATTTGAAGATATCTGAAAGGAAAAACAAGACCATATTAAAGTATGAATCAATTAATTAACCAAAAGACTTGGACTTTAGTCTAAAGGTCTCTCCCACTAATTTTTCAGATTGGGAGCCTCTAACTCCAATCCGTGAAATCACTATTTCATAGTGGGTGCTGAAATCCAATAGACCACGTATGAGCCCGACTATGGCCAGCTCACCCATATGCATCTAAAGGTAGGTTCACAAACCAATTGCTTCCCTAAGCAACTTTCAGTAATTTATTTTGCCTCGGAGAGCACCCCAATCGGCCTAGGAGTCTCCTATTGCGGGTCTCCGGTTAGGTCCAACCATTAACATGATTAATATAATACTTCCAGCCAATGAATGACCAAGCTTGACTATGGCCGGCTCACCTGATCACCATTAAGAAGGTTGCACTGAACCATAATCTATGAGAGAGCAATTCCAATAACCTGATGCACACCCATTTTATGAAACTGCTAATGAACACCAAGTTAAGGGACACATTACTAACTCACTTATGGGAGGCTAAGACACTATCAACTCGTTGACTTAGTCCTTTTCAGGACCTAATAATTTTAGAGGATTTTAGGTTGTGACAGAAGAATAAGAGAGGAACATGGATCATCCTCCCACTGAACAAATCAGTTTTCAGGAGGGTTGAATCAATTCAACAATTGATCCATGGGCACCTACCGATCAGTCAGACTGATCAACCTGGGTGACATGGGTTAACTCGAGTCAATAAGCTTTTCTAATCAGTTCTGGTCGACACGACTGACCAGGTAGGTGAGATCATGGGTGAGTATCTGCCATTAACCGTCTTTCCTAGACACCAACCAAGTTGGCCAGGAAAGAGGTAGCCTCATACAACCATGATCACAATGCCAAACCTACCTTGACTCCAACTGGTTTACCAGACTCGATCAGACTAGCCTAAAGACTCAGGCTTCCATGGAGCCACTAATTAGATCCATTTTAGATGAATGGACTAACTTATCTAACTATTAGATAGTTCTAAAAGAAGGACCTTAATCAACTTTTGATTAGTCTTCTTATTATCCAGTTCAACTAAACAAAGGTCTAACCCACAATATGGACCCAATTAGACAGCTAACCCAATTAACCCAATTGGCTTATTTAAATGACATTAGGTTTCATAAACCCTAAGATAACTTGTCATTTCAATTAATCATACAATTCAAAATTGTTTGAATATAAGCCAGTATTTTAATTAAAACAATTTTAATCAAAACATGTAAAACTCCTTTTACATATCATTTCATCCATCATATATAGTTTAATTCTTTTATAAATATTACATTATCCAAAATAACAAATTTATAAGTCATGCCAAAAATGTATCTGAATTAAAACAATTTTAACTCCAAAGATTTCCTTAAAGGATCCTTCTGAAGAGGCCAACACAGACGAACCACATCGTGCCAAAAACACACAGTTATGGTGAAGGTCTCAACTAGGTTCCTAAAAGTACTCTCTAATCATACCCTATGATTAAGATACAGATACATATCAAAAGATTAAATATTTTAATCTACCATACATGCAATCAAGATATGTTACACCCGAACTTGGCTCTGATACCACTAAAAGTAAAAACAGGGGTTGCGAGTGCCTACTCTAAGCATGCAACAGCACATTCAGGGTTGCTAGTGCCTACACTAAGCATGCAACAGTGCAAGGAGTAGGTATGTATTTTAAAATATTTTTAAAATAATAACGGAAAAACTTACTCCGCACAGGACCTAACACTATCAAGGTGTATGTACAGGCATAACAAGGCATGTAATGGGCATATAATATTTATAAACAATTTGGTAAACATAGATCTAGGCATGCATGAAATATATAAAATAGAAATTTTACCTTATTCCTGCTTGGAATAAAATAGGGATAGTGATGGAATAGCTGGAATATCTGGAATAACTTTATTCTAGTCTTCTTCTTCCAGCAACCTTTTGAAACGTTGATTTCTTCCCCTCTTCCAAGTGCAGCAAACTCAAAACAAAGATGGCAACACTTTGGTCTCTCTTCCTACAGCAACAGCAAGCCAACCTCTTGATAGATTTGGCTTCAAAGGAGAGCTTTTGGATTGTTGGAAGAGGTCCCATTCACCCAGAAATTTAGAATGGTAAATCTGCAATAAAAAATAGAGCAAAGGAAAAATAGCAGCAACGGTGATTGATCCGGCTCACAGGTGCTCAAAAGAACACCCTCTAAAGGGGAGACACGCCTGGGGCTCCTCTGAACCGACTTCTCGCACGATGCTAGTCACCGGAAACACTTGAATCGATGAGAGGAGGAAGAAGAACAGAACACTCTGTTCTATTGATGTTTTCTTCAAAAAAATGCTTCTTCCACGGATTGAACACCAAGGAAAAATAAGGAATAAAGTAAGACTTTCTCTCCCAATCTCTCACAAGAACACCCAGCCCAAAAACCAGTGGTGGAAAGGATGGATCAAGCTCTCAAGGAAGAAGACCTCTTATGTTTTTTTTTTCAGCACTTAGCTTCTTCACCACCCAGAAATTCTCCACTGCATGAACAATGAAAATGGTGAATATATAAGAGCTAAGGAGACTTGCTGGGAATTCAAAAAGTCACATGGTTTGAGGATGAATCAAATTCATTTTGAAAGAAGCAATGAAGCACCATTAAATAGTGATTTAATTCCAACAAAAATGAAGAGAAATGGGAGAGGAAAAGACATCTTAAATTCCTATTCGCCCAAGCCAATAATCATCGTGCTGATTGGTTCAAAAACGTGATGATGGGTTAAAACTAGTTCATAACTGGTTTAAAAAATCCTAAAGGTTCAAAATCGGTTCACCAAATAATTAGATCAAAATCTAATTAATAAAAGGCTTGGTCAAGTCCTGGTTACACAGGAATAATTCCCGGTGGACCCGAATAATTTTTGATCGACCCAAAACCGGGTCAATCCAAAGAGTGCTCAATCAAACCGTTAACGAAATGATTCCTAATCATAAATCGATACTTGGATCAGGGAGAAATCCTTTATGATGTGTGACCTCATAGGTTCGAACCTAGGCGGTAGCACTGGAACAATTCCAGTACCAGCACAAGATACCATCTAACAATGGGTCCTGGCATCCGGATAGGTCGAAGATGCGAGAGCAATCAATCGAACCTCTAGCATACGTTACTGTATAATTCATCCCTTTGACCTCCAATGCTCAGGATGACCTAGGATTAGACTACCAACCCTAGCTGAGTCAATCCACAACATGTCTCAACCTCGCAAGTCCAGTGACTCCTCACTAGGATACCCTGGTCTAGGATTTGTTAAATTGAAACACTGCGAGACATTCAATCCAAACTATTTGGATAGATCAATTCCATCTTGGTCCACCATTGCTCCACAAGTACTTGCCTGTACCCAGAAACCTTCCATCACCGGATTAGAAATCTAGGTAGTCCGGCACCAAAGCACAGGGAGTTGCTTGCAAGCTACCATGATGACCTCAGGTCGGAGGGATACATATATCCATATCCAATCGTGAGTATCCCTTTGGCAGAAAGGGGCTACACGGAGTCACGTTTAATGAGATATCATATATCCCACTTGCAGATCACATCAGTGTCACCACACTTCTTTGGTTAAGAGGTCAACCAAACGATGTGAACCACAACAACCTATACTTGATACATTGCCATCCAGTACAATGTATCTTTTGGTTCCTAAGGACTTCATCACATGAAAAAGAGTTCATTATAAGGAAAAGTAAGAATGTGATGAGCTGCCAAAATAATATTTATTAATTCATATAAAGAGTACAATACTCAGCTCAATCACCTATAGCCTAGGCGATTGGCTTTGGGACACAATTCTCAACAAGAAAAGTGAAAATCATCAGATTTGACATAGATGTTGAATATTATGAAAAATATGATGAAATTGGACAATGCCCTGGTCCATTTGCTAAGTTCCTTGAAAAGTGTGGCATTTGTGCTCAATACACAATGCCAGGTACACCGCAACAACATGGTGTTGTAGAAAGACATAAATAGATATGGTTAAGAGTATGTTAAGTAATTCTTATTTACCCTTATCATTATGGATGCATACTTTAAAAACTACCACGTATTTGTTAAACAGGATTCCTAGTAATAGTAAGGCAGCTCCAAGGGCTCATTTTGAATGGTCGATGGGAAGGAAATCTAGTTTAAGGCACCTGCATGTTTGGGGTTGCCCGATAGAAGTGAGAATTTATAATCCATATGAAAAGAAACTGGACTTAAGAACAACCAATGGTTTTTTCATTGGTTATCCAGAAAAATATAAAAGGTATTGATTTTACTATCCTAGCCATAATAAAAGAATTATTGAAACTTGAAATGCTAGGTTCATTTAAAATGGTAAAAATAATGGGAGTGTAGAACCACACAAAGTGAAAATTCAAGAAGCTAGGGTACAAGTTCCTTTACCTATAACTTCTTCTTAGGTTGTTTTCCCATAGTTGTTGAATAGCTTGAGAATGTACAGGAACAACAAATGCATGACCAAACACCCCATGATGAAGTTGCCACCAATGAACCTTTAGTAGATGAACCACATGAAGTGGCATTAAGAAGGTCTCTAAGGCAAAGAAGATCTACTATTTTGGATGATTATGTGGTTTATTTACAAGTGTCAAAATTTGACTTTGGAATTGATGAAGATCTAGTTTTGTTTTCATAAGCCATGGAAAGTACTATTTCAACTAAGTGGTTAGATCCATGAAAGAAGAGTTAAAATCAATGGATAACAATGGAGTCGAGGATCTTGTTAAATTGCCTGAAGGTTGTAAAAGAGTGGGGTGTGAATGGGTCTTTAAGACCAAATGCAACTCGAATGGAAATATCAAAAGATACAAAGCTAGACTTGTTGCCAAAGATTTTACACAGAAGGATGGTATTGACTACTAAGAGATCTTTTCTCTTGTATCTAAAAAGGACTCCCTTAGAATTATTATGGCTATGGTAGCACATTATGATTTAGAGTTATATCAAATGGATGTGAAAACTACTTTTCTGCATGGAAATTTAGAGGAAGAAATTTATATGGACCAACTTGAGGGTTTTTTAGTTAAGGGAAAGGAACACATGGTGTGTAAACTTAATAAATCAATATACAGACTTAAACAAGCTTCTTGACAATGGTATCTTAAGTTCAATGATACTATCACTTCTTTTGGATTTAAGAAAAACAGTATTGATCGGCATATATATCTGAAGGTTAGTGAGAATAAGTTTATATTTCTGATTCTGTATGTTGAGATATCTTGCTTGCTACTTATGATCTTGGCTTATTACATGAGACTAAGAAATTCCTCTCCAAGAACTTTGAAATGAAGGATATGGGTGAGGCATCCTATGTGATTGGAATTGAAATATTCCATGATAGATCACAAGGATTGTTAGGATTGTCTCAGAAGGCATATATTAATAAAGTTCTAGAGAGATTCAAGATGGAAAAGTGCTTTGCAAGTGTTGTTCTATTTCGGAAAGGAGGTAAATTCAGCCTTATGCAATGTCCAAAGAATGAATTAAAATGCAAACAAATGGAACAAGTTCCTTATGCATCTATCATTGGGAGTTTGATGTATGCTCGGACTTATACCAGGCTAGACATTAGTTTTGCTATCAGTATGCTTGGCAGGTATCAAAGTAATCTAGGATCAGATTATTGGAAAGCTACAAAGAAAGTATGGAGATACTTGCAAGGAATGAAAGATCACATGCTCATTTTTAGGAGATCCGATCATCTTAAGGTGATAGGATATTCAGATTTAGACTTTGCATGGTGTGTAGATACTAGAAAATCCACATTTGGATATTTGTTCCTTTTAGCTAGAGAAGCAATATTAGGGAAACGTATGAAGCAGTCTATCATTGCTGCATCCACTATGGAAGCTAAGTTTATGGCATGCTTTGAGGCCACTATTCATGGTTTATGGCTATGAAACAATATTTCATGATTTGGAATTGTCAACAATATTGCCAAGCCACTAAAAAATTATTGTGATAATGCCGCAACAGTCTTTTTTTCAAAAAATGACAAGTATTCAAAGGATGCTAATGAGGAGATCATCTGATGATCCCAAGGCAGCATGCATTGATTTTAAAATTTTTAATTAAAATTAAATAGTAATGGAAAGCAAAACCCTAGTCTAGCATACATATGATACCATATCATGAATAAGAATTAGACCTAAAAATAAATATTACTAAGTAGATTAAATCTACTTACCTGTTGTGCTACTCTATCTTCATCAGATCGGATCTAATGGATGTCCTAGGTTCCACTTGAGCTATGCACATGCTCAGCCTCTACTAGTATCCACACGAAGATGGCCTAATCAAAGATCTAAGGCCACCAAAGTGCTAGCACCATACAGGCCTCACTTAGATGGTTGAATCACATCTTCTTCAAGAAGAAGAAGAAGAAAAATCCTAGAATCACCATGCATAAACTCTTTGTGTTGATTCAAGGAAATAAGGGAATAGAATACCAAAAGAAAACAAAACACCATTCTTTTCTCTTTTTTTTTTCTTTCTCTAATTCTCTTTCCTTTTTTTATTGGATGTGTGTAAATAAGGGAGAAGGAAGGATGGTGGTAGAAGATGATGAGGCAAAGAAGAGAAAATGAGATTTCATCACATCGCGTTAACTCTTCCTCCCTAATTTTTTGTCACACAAAAATTAGCCATGCCCCATCTAGACTCCACACCTCTTACTCCTATAGATAAGATCTTATCTTATCTATCATGAATTAAATTCAAAAAAGAGAGTGGCATTGAGAAAAATGAAGACAGTTCACATCTTAGCATTGAGCCCTCTTCCTTCTTCTTTTTGTCACACAAAAAGACTTCACACCACATCAAACTCTATGTTGCCCAGAAATGGAGCCCAAGGGGGGGGGTGAATTGGATCTTTCAAAAATTTAAAGCAATTATGTACCAATCTTTGAAGTGTTTATGAGCAATATGAATAACTCAATGGTATGCAGCAGAAGACAATGAATTAAATGCAGAAAATTAAAAAAACAAGAAGTAAGAAAACCAATCACACACATAAACAACAAGTTTTATAGTGGTTCGGTACAAACCAAGCACCTAGGTCCAGTCCCCAAGCCACCCTTAGGAATTCCACTATAATCTCACAAGGATTACAGCCGACTTGTTTTACAAGGCTCACAAGTCAAAACCTTAGTTGGTTTTGTCACCTAGGCTCACCAACAACCTTTACACTTATTTTGTCTTCAGGCTCACAAGTTAATCCTAGTTGGTTTTTTCTCTTTGGCTCACCAACAACCACACAACCTACTTTCAAGAATCTTGAAAGCTAGGTCAAACAATAATAAATTCAGAATACAAGAATTTAAACACAATCAAACTCTCTTCTAGAGTGGAATGAGGAATCTTTGAAGCTCTTGATGATTGCTTGATATGACTTGACTTTGGAATCTTTTCAAGAACACTTTTGGAAAGATGAAATGAAAGGAGTGTAGGCTTTTTCAAAGAAATCTCTTCTTTTTGGCTTTTGGAAGTGGAGTTCTTGAAGAATGTCTTTGTCTCTTGGATATTTTCTTGCTTCTCTTTCTTCTCTTACTTCATGAAGGAGTTTGGTGAAGCTTAAATACATCAAAAACCTCCAAAAAACTATTTAAGATCGTTAGGGATCAAAAACTAGCCTTTAGGAGCTGAAAAATATCAATTCAGGCTATCAGAAAATAGATTCGTTGAAGCTATCAGAACCCGAGTGTCGACACTTGGCTGTCAGGTATCGACACTTGGCTTTCAGGTGTCGACACTTGGTTTCCAGGTGTCGACACTTGAACTTTCAAGTATCGATACTTGATTCTCAAGTGTCGACACTTGACACAAAAATTTTCCAGAGGCATGTTCTATATTTTCAAAAAAAATCTCAGGCCTTGAGTCGATACTTGGAATTCTAAATATCGACACTTGAGTTTCAGGTGTTGACACTTGAGTTCTGGGTGTCGACACTTGGTATGCCACTGAAAAATTCTGCATGCCAAATACTGAAGTGTCGACACTTGGGCTTCTAGGTGTCGACACTTGGTTTTGCAATTTTCAAAACAAGTGCCAAACATGCCAAAAACTTAAAGATATTCAATGAAACTTAAATACAACTTTTGTAAACTAAAATTGAACCCTTTTGTGGCCTTTTTTAGTGGAGAAGACTTCTCAAATCATGAAAAATGCTTTGCCTTCAAAGCATGCCATGATACTCTAATTTTGAGAATTTGAGATGCTTGATTTCTGAAAACTCATAACTACAATTTAAACATTAGTATAAAATATGTACTCAATGTTTTATTAATCATCAAAATCAAGGGGTAGAGCCAACAATCTCCTCCTTTTTGATGATGACAAAACCTTGAGTAAAGTAAGCATTCAAATTCAATTTTGACATTGTATCCCCTTAAAACTCATATAAATCAATTTAAGAGAGTTAAAGTATGAGACATTTCAAAATTAAAGAAAATGCTTGTAAATAATATCTACTCCCCCTTTTTGTCAACATTTAACATATATATATATATCAAAAAAGGAGTAAGCTCCCCCTAAACTAATGTATTGGTCCATGATATAGTTGGTATCAGAGCTGAAAATGAGATTAGATTATCAAGAAATCCAACAGGTATCATAGCAAATGCATAGAGTAGGGAGTAACATAAAGAAAATGAACTTTTTCATAAAATACATAGTTCAGTACAAAACTTAACTATTACAAGAGTGATCATAAGCTAAGATGCAAATAAAATAGAAACACACACATATATAAATGTAATCAAGTTTTCAGCAACAAAAATTGCTGTTAGTGATACAGCAATACTGAAACATGAAACAAGATGAGTAAAACAGTCAAGATAAGTAATACAACAAGATATAAAAGTAACAAACAACAAGATAAACATCTATGAGGCTACTCCTCATCAGACGGAAGCTCAAAAAAGATAGGGGCACTAATCTTGGACCTGGGTGCTAGGGCTTTTGGTGGCTCAAGTATCCTATGGCTCCTAGTCTGGGTGGAAGGTCCATGAGTGGGTACAACTCGAGAATATCTGGTCGATGGGGGAGGTAGAATCTCAGCAGGTGTCGCAAAAGTAGGAGTAAAGTCAATCTGATCAGCTGGAGAAGGGATCACGGGAGTACCTAGAGTCTGAGAATCTCTGCTGACTAGCTCATACTGACCAACTCAGTCTATGCTGCCATCTGAACTACCACTACCATCACCATCAAATATGCCTCTGTCACCATCATCGTCGCCATCACCATCATGTGTGCCATCATGAGAATCTGGGTGATCGCCATCGTCATCAATAGGTGGAGGAGGAGGAGGATCAGCTGGTCCAGAAGATCCTGAAGGCAGTAAAGCTCTCAACATCTCCTAGATATGTGTGAATTCGGTTTCCATCATCCTCCAGACATCAATGAGCAGTGAGCTACTCAGAAGTGTGGGCACGAAGTCCCTCAATCTCGATCCTCAGCTGAGTAGTTCGGACTCCCAGTCTAGTCATCTCGCTCCGAAGCTCAGTAAACTGATGACGTGCATGCTCCTCAAAGGATGAAACAATATCTGATGGAGGAGCAGAAGGTGTAACTACTGGTGAAGGTGTCACTGGCACTAGCTCTGGCTCTGCTGCTGGTGCTGCCCTGGGAGGTGTAACTGATGGCCCGATAGCCTGGCCTTAGCCTCTTGTATCTCATCCTCCTCATCTGGCTCTTGACCAGACTCCTTGCGCACCCATCTGTCAGCCTGTCTCCTATAGCCCATGCAGTGTAGTGATCTCTCATCATAAACATCAATATGCAAAATCTCCTTGGAAGCCTCCTCCTCCAAGGGTATACCATAAGCACAAAAAATGCGAGTCAATCCCATGCCATAGTTCAAATAGTGTCTCCGTTGAGTGGCTGCATCCCTCATCTGAAGTAACATGAAGGTCAGAAGGTCAATTGTAGTCCTCCGAGACAAACAAACCATGAGCATAAGCTCCCGCTCAGTAATGAAGTTGAATCGGCCTATCTTCGGGAGCAAAATGCAGGCAATGATATGATGAAGGAGCCTCATCTCTACCGAAAGCTAATTCGCGGTGACCACGGTCACACCACGAACATCATCTCTCTCTAGAATGCACTGATAGGCCTCCTCACAGTCATCAATGGAATAAGCTATGATTCCTCGATGGGGAATATCCCATATCTTGCTCAATACTATCCATCCACCGAAATCCAGACTCCTCTGATAGTGGCATGCTAAGCTAACCTGCTGCAATCCAAACTACCGTAAAACTCTCTGATAAGGTGGAGGTAGTACCTCTCTATCATAGTGCAGAAGGGAACTAAACCTGCAGACTCGAGAAGCTCACGCAGTCTGAAGCCCTGATGATCAAAAAATCCGAGATCCACACGACGTCCCGTAGTGATCATCTTCCCCGAAACCCTCTTTACTAAAGGAGAAGGCGGGGGAGCGGTCCGCTCAGTCTGCTGCTGCTGACAATTGTCATCCCGAGCTTTAGTTCTTCTTTCATTTGAGCTCTGACTATATTTTCTTTTAAAAGCCAACTTCTTCCTTGGTCCCATAATCTCCAACAGATGAAAGAGAGTGGAAGGAGATGAAACTAAGAAAGGCAACAGTCCAAGCCGAAAGAAACTACAGGAAAGAGGAGGTAAATTACCAAAAATGGAAATAAAGAGAAGGTTGTTCCGCAAAACAACCGAATAAGAAAAAAATAGGAAACAATGGGATCAAAAATAGAAGATAATAAATGAGGAAAAATAGAAAACATAAAGGAAATGGGGGGTTCGGCCAAAGAAAGGATGAACTAAGAAAGAGAAAAATGGAGAAAGTGGCCATGAACCGCTACAATCCAAGAAAAACAAGAACAAAATGGTTCACAACAAATGAGGAGGAAAACGAACCAAAATCCATGGAAAATCAAGGATTTAAAGGAATAAATCAGATGAAATCAAGGAAAAATAGTAATTTATGGTTTGAATGAAGGAAAAGAGGGAGAAAAATACCCAAAATCGAAGGGGCAAGAAAGGAAACCCACTGTTTCGACAGTTGGAGGACTGTAGGGGACCACTAGGGCTCAAGGAAAAAAGAGAAATAAAAAATAAATAGGATTGGACAATATCCTAAAATTTTGAAATTTTCGTGCGAGTGTCGACACTTCGATTTTCTCAGGTGTCAACACTTGGTCAGGTGTCGACACTTCGCAAAGATCCAAGTGTCGACACTTGGCCAAGAAATTTCCAAGAAAATTCAAAAAAAATTTAAAAAATCAAAGGATATTTTGAAAAGATTTGGGACTCAATAAAAGTGATTTTGAGCAAAAATAAATTAGGTAGAGTAGAAATTGAGAGAGTTCTAAGAGAATGGGTCAATGATTCCTAACTCTCTTCTAATCTTACAAAATCTCTCTTCACTCAAGGATTTGGTAAACACATCAGCTATTTGATCATCAGTACATACAAATTCAAGCATCACATTAGAGTTTTGCACATGATCTCTTATGAAATGATGTCTTATTTCAATGTGTTTACTTCTTGAATGTTGCACAGGATTCTTAGTTAGATTGATTGCACTAGTATTGTTACATCTTATGGGTGTCTTAATTAGTTTAATGCCAAAATCTTCGAGTTGTTGTTTGATCAATAGGATTTGAGCACAACTTTCAACTACTATATATTTGGCTTCTACCGTAGATAGAGCAACCAAATTCTGTTTCTTGCTACTCCAAGAGATCAAATTAACCCCAAGAAACTGACAGGTTCCACTAGTACTTTTCCTATCTAGTTACACCCAGCAAAATCAGTATCAAAATAAGCAATCAATTCAAATGAAGAATCTCTTAAGTATCAAAGACCAATATCAATTGAGCCAAACAGATATCTAAGTATGCATTTAATAGCCAAAAGATGAGACTCTTTAGGGGCAGATTGATATCTTGTGCAAATACAAACACTGAACATAATATCTGGCCTACTAACAGTTAGATACAATAATGAGCCAATCATTCCTCTATATAACTTTTGGTCTACAGGCTTACCTGATTAATCTTTGTCAAGCTTACAAGAGGAGGTCATTGGTGTACCTAATGGCTTGGTGTTCTCCATCCCAAACTTCTTTAGTATTTCTTTTGTATACTTGGCTTAGTTGATGAAGATCCCCTCCTTGGTTTGCTTTACCTAGAGTTCGAGGAAGAAGTTAAGTTCTCCCATCATGCTCATCTCAAACTCACCCTGCATTAACTTTGCAAACTCTTGACAAAGAGATTTGTTAGTAGCACCGAATATGATATCATCCATATAAACTTGTACTACTAAAAGATCATCATTCTTCTTTTTCAAAAATAAAGTAGTATCTACATTACCTCTAGTAAAATCACTTTTGAGCAAGAAAGAACTTAAACGATCATACCAAGCTCTTGAAGCTTATTTCAAACCATACAAAGCTTTATGAAGTTTAAAAACATGGTTTGGAAATCATGATTTTCAAAACCAGGTGGTTGTTCAACATAAACTTCTTCTTCGATAAAACCATTCAAAAAGGTACTTTTGACATCCATTTGAAATAATTTAAAATCCATAAAACATGCAAAAGCTAACAATAGCCTAATTGCCTCAAGTCTAGCAATAGGAGCAAAGGTTTCATCAAAATCAATCCCTTCCTCCTGATTGTATCCTTTGGCAACTAGTCCAGCTTTTTTTCTTGCAACAATTCATTTTTCATCAAGTTTGTTTCTAAAAACTCATTTTGTGCCAATTATTGAAATATTAGAAGGTCTATCTACCAAAGTCCAAACATTATTTTTTTTGAATTGATTAAGTTCATCTTACATAGCATTCATCCAATTGCAATCATTTTTAGCTTCTTCTATAGATTTAGGTTCTACTTGAGATATAAAAGCTAGATAATCACAAACATTCCTAAGAGATGAGCGAGTACTTATACCTTTTGATGGATCACCAATGATAAGTTCTTTGGGGTGTCCATGAGCATACCTTTATTCTTTAGGTAGAGAATTAACTGTAGATGTGTTTTCATCTCCTTGTGCTTGATCTCTTTTGTTGTCATCTTGCTCCTTGGTGGGTTCTTCATTGTTGTTCACTTCATTTCTATTGATACCTATTTCATTATCAAGAATATCTTCTTTTCTAGAAGATTTTTGGTTAGCTTCATTAAATACAACATAGATGGATTCTTCAATAATAAGTGTCCTTCTGTTGAAGACCCTATATGCCTTGCTAGATGTAGAATAGCCTAAAAAGATACCCTTATCCGACTTGACATCAAATTTGCTTAGATTATCCATGCCATTGTTTAAGATAAAACAACGGCATCCAAAAACTCAAAAATATTTGATTGAAGGTTTCCTACCCTTCCAAAGCTCATAAGGGGTTTTCTTTAAAATAAGTCGGATTAAAACACGGTTTAAAACATAACATGCAGTATTTATGGCTTTCGCCCAAAAATATCTAGGTAGGTCATTTTCACAAAGCATGGTGCGTGTCATTTCTTCAAGAGTTCTATTTTTCCTTTCTACCATCCCATTTTGTTGAGGTGTCCTAGATATAGAAAAATTATGATGAATAACATTTTTACTACAAAACTTATCAAATTCAGAATTTTCAAATTTGGTTTCATGGTCACTTCTCAAAGATACAATAGAAACATCTTTTTTATTTGAAACTCTTTTATGAAATCTAATGAATGCAGAAAACGTTTCATCTTTATGTGCTAAAAACATGACTCATGTAAAATATGAGAAATCGTTTACAATAACTAGACCATACTTCTTACCTCCCAAACTAGATATTCTAGTTGGCCCAAAGAGATCCATATGAAGCAATTCTAAGGGTCTAGATATAGAGACTACTCCTTTTGGTTTAAAAGATGATTTGATTTATTTTCCAAGTTGGCAAGCACTACAAATCTTGTCCTTTTCAAAACTAAGTTTTGGCAAATCTTTTATCAAACCCTTTTTGCTAAGTTTTGAAATCAAATGCATACTAGCATGTTCAAGTCTACGATGCCAAAGTCAACTAGTTTTATTGATCTTAACTTTCATTGCCACTAGGCATTGTCCATTTTAAACAGGAAGATCATCAAGATCAACCATATATATATTGCCATGCCTATGACTAATGAACTTGATGCCATTGTCATCTAAACTAGAAATAATACATATTGAAGATTCAAAAATAACTTTAAAATCCTTGTCACAAAATTGACTAATGCTAAGTAAATTATGTTTCAAACCATCAACATACAAAACATTATCAATGTAAATAGAAGGGGTGATATGCACTTTACCAATTCCGACAATCTTGTCCTTTCTATTATCACCAAATGTTACATTATCACCATTATGATATTCAAGTGATGAGAACTGCTCCACATCTCCAGTCATGTATCTTGAGTAACCACTGTCAATGTACCACATTCTTTTTTTATTGGTTGCAAGGCACACCTACGATAAAAATTAGGTGGAGACTTTAGGTATCTAAGTCATCTTGGGTCCTTTCAGGTTAGTGGTAATGGTTCATTTTGGAACCCAAACTTTCTTAACTTTACTAATTTTTCTTTTATTGTACAAGTAAGATTTATGGCCAACAATGCCACAAGTATAGCAAGTAACAAGGGATGATGCAGGCACAAAGAAATTCTTGAAAGATTTTTGCTGTTTTTGAGTTTTAGAATCTAAACCAGTTTTGTTAAAAATAGCCCTTTGGTTATTTAAAAGCATATTCAGTTTTTCAGAACTATAGGTAAATTTTTCAACAAAGGGTTTTAATATTTCAAGTTCTTCTTCGTATTTCTTGTTTTCTTGCAAAATTTCTTGGTTTTGTTTTGTAAAATTTTCATTTGAAGCAAGGGAGTTTTTTTTTCAAATATTCCTTTTCTTTTTAAGAAGAATAATTTTATCATTCAGCTTTTTGTTTTGAAGAAGCAAGCAATCATTTTCAGTTAAAAACTTATCATTTGCTTTAGCTAAAACCAGATTTTGCTTCTTTAATTCTTTATGCTTTGATTTTAATTTTTGAAATTCAATAACTAATTCATCAAAAACCTCATGCAATTCATCAAAAGTAAATTCATTTTTGATTTCAGATAGTACATCATCATCATTGGCCATCAAACAGAAGTTTGCAACCTCTTGTTGTTCTTCTGTTGACTCCACTAATTAATTTTGATGATAAGCAAAATAGTTAAGTATAAGTTGAGGACTAATGATTTGCTTTGAGTATGTTTTTATTGAAATGATGCTCACAAAATTTGAAGAAGCTAAATTGTTTTGAAGAAGCCATGTTTGTGATGAAAAGATTGATCAAAAAAAGACATGGACACTTATGAGATAGTTGAATGGATAGCTAAGTTAAGTAGAAACTTGTTCCAGCTTAAAATCAGCAGTTTTTGTGTATTTTTCAGTGATGTGTCGACACATGGAGATGAAGTATCGACTCAGGCCGGTACGAAGTAAAATTTCAAATGGCACATATGAAGTGTCGACACATAGACCTGAAGTGTCGACTCAAAGTATCAACACATGGATCAACACATCGCCTGAGACTTTCAAGCCACAGAACTTATAGAAGTTAAAGGAATATTTGAAGTGTCGACACATGAAAGCAAGGTGTCGACTCAAAGTATCGACTCAATTGAGAAGGCGTCGACACATCTAAGATCTCTAGAGAATCTGAATGGAACCTTTTGAACTATGTGTCAACTCAAGAAGAACATGTGTCGACCTTATGTGTCGACTCAACTAAGGAAGTGTTGACACATGGAGTTCTGACAACAGTAACGGCTAATTTTTTCAAGCACAAAACTCGCCCAAAATGCCCCCAATGGCTAGTTTTTCAAGTGTATCTACTAGATTTTGATTTTAAAGCCTTGGGAAGGTATTTATATGCTCCAAAATCAAATCAAAAAGAAATATATTGAATATCTTTAAAGAGTTTTAAGAAAAGAGAAGAGGAGAACTTTAACTCCCATTAATTCAAGCTTCAACCACTCTCAAGCTAAAGGAAGCCTTCAAGCATTCAAAAGCCATCAAGAGCATTGAAGATCCTTCAATCTTGGGCATCCAAAAGGCTTTAACTAGTGCAAAGCAACTCAACATCAAGCTACATCAACTTATTTGCTTTGTTATTGAAAGTTTACATTGATTCTTTATTTCTAAATCTTATTTTCTTGTAAGGGTTCTTGGTTAGCCTATTATAAAATCAAGTGAGGTTATTGGTAAGCCTTGAAAACTAATTAGGTTGGTGGTTAGCCTGCAAAACCACTAAGGTTCTTGGTTAGCCCGGAAAACCAAGGGAGGTTGTTGGTTAACCTTGTGAAAACCAATTAGGTTCTTGGTAAGCCCATAAAACCAAGTGAGGTTGTGACTTGTAAGCCTTGTAAAATAAGTCGAATTTTGATTAGTGAGCTCGAAAAACTAATCAACTGTAATCATGTGATTATAGTTAATTCCCAAGGGAATCTTAAGGAGTGGATGTAGGTGCATTGTTGGCACCGAACCACTACAGCTTTTGATGTTTGTGATTGCTTGATCTCTCTCTTTCTTTGCTCTTTATTTATTGCTCTTAATTTATGTTGCACTTATATCTTAGAGCATTGCATTTGAATCATAGTACCTTGATATACATATTTGTTGGATTGGATTGCTTTGCCTTCATTAAGTTTGTAACTTGTGATTAGCTTAAGTTTTTTTTGAGATCAATTCACCCCCCCTCTTGGGTTGCTTTCTGGGCAACAAGTGGTATTAGAGCCTTGTTCTCAGTATATAGACTTTACTGCCTTGAGTAAAGATCTATGGCAGCCCCAATTGGTACTAATATAGTTGAGGGACAAGCCTCAAATAGACCTCCATTTTTTAATGAAATAAATTATACTTATTGGAAAACTATGATGAGAATTTATATGCATTATATTGATTATAATTTATGAAAAGTAGTTGATAAGGGTCCTCATATTCCTTCGGTGGTGGTTAATGGTGTTTCCATCTCAAAACTTGAAGAGGATTGGGATAAAAATGATATTAAACAATCTGAGATCAATGCTAAGGCAATGAATCTTCTTTATTGTGCATTAGATCATAGTGAATTTAATAGGATATCTACATGCATGTCTGCCAAAGAAATATGGGACACACTTGAAGTTATCCATGAGGGTATCGATCAAGTGAAGAACACTAAGGTCAATATGTTAGTGCACACATATGAGATGTTCCAGATGGAACCAAATGAATCTATCACTGATACATATACACGATTCACAAATATAGTTAATGGTATGAGAAGTCTTGGTAAAGTCATGTCTAATGCTGATCTTGTGAATAAAATTCTTAGGTCACTTCCAACGTCATAGGATCCAAAGGTGATAGCAATTCAAGAAGCAAAGGATGTGGACAAGCTACCTCTTGAGCAGCTAGTGGGATTGCTCATGACTTATGAACTCAATCTAAAATAGAAATCCATGGACCTTGACAAGAAGAAGAAGGGGATTGCTTTTAAGTCAAATATTCAAGAAGAATCCTCAATTGATGAGTCCGAAGATGAAGAAGAAGAAGAAGGTGAAGAAGCCCTCCTTGCACGAAAGTTTAGAAGAATCATGAAGAGGAGGAAGTTTTCCTACAAAAAGAAATATCAGTCCAAGGAAAAAAAAAGGAAAAAGAAAAAGAGAGAAAAGAAAAAGGAGAAGGATGTACCTATATGCTTCGAGTGCAAGAAGCCGAGACATTACAAGTTTGACTATCCTCTTCTCAAGAAATCAAGGAAGAAAGCTATGATGGCCACTTGGAGTGACAGCGAAGACTCCAGTTCAGAAGAAGAGTAGACTAAAGTTGCAAATCTTTGCTTCATGGCACATCAAGACAATGATGAGGTATGTTCTGACTCTGAAATTGATTTCACTTTCGATGAAATTAGGAATGCTTTTAAAAAATTAATTCATGATTATAAATTAGTTTTATCTGAAAATAAGAAATTGAAAAAGCATGCAAATAGTTTTTCCTTAGAAAACAACTCTTTACTAAATGATGTTAGTTCTTTGAAATCTAAATTAGATGTTTTAGAAAAGAAAAATAGTGCTTTATGTATGAAAAATGAAGTTTTAAAAAGATCTAAAAATGTTATGTCTAACAATGATCTTTTAAAGAAAAATAAGGATTTAGAACTTGAAAATGCTAAACACAAAAATGAACTTGAAAAGTTAAAACCTTTTGTTGATAAATTTACTTATAGTTCAGAAAAGTTAAACTTACTTTTAAACAATCAAAAAGCAATTTTTAATAAGGCTGGTTTAGGATATAAACTACAAAAGCAACAAAAGTATTTAAAAAACTTTTTTATATCTGCATCATCCAGCATTACTTGTTTTACTTGCAAAAAACTAGGTCATAAATCATATCAATGTAATTTTAGAAAAATCATGTCTTTTGATGAAGTATGGGTTCCAAAAGGAACCATTTTGAATGCTAACCCTAAAGAACCCAAGTTGGCTTGGGTACCTAAAAACAAAGCTTGATCTTATTGCAGGTGTGTCTTGCAACCAAGGAAAACAAACGAGTTTGGTATCTTGATAGTGGTTGCTCAAGGCACATGACTGGGGATGTGAAGCTATTCACTTCTCTTGAAGCTTTGAATGGAGGGAGTGTGACCTTCGGTGATAATGGTAAAGGAAAAATCATTGATATTGTTAAGATTCACATAACTCCTAGTAGTATTAGTAATGTACTTTTAGTAGATGGTTTAAAGCATAATCTTTTAAGCATTAGTCAGTTTTGCGATAAAGGTTTTCAAGTAGTTTTCAAATCATCATATTGCATGATTACTAGTATGGATATAAATGGAGTACAATTCATTGGAAAAGGGATTGGAAATATTTATTTGGTAGACCTTGATGATCTATCTTTACTTAATGGAGAATGCCTTGTTGCAATGAATTCTACTAAGGAAGAGACTAGTTGGTTATGGCATAGAAGATTAGGGCATGCTAGTATGTATCTCATTTCAAAACTTAGTAAAAAGAATTTAGTTAGAGATTTACCCGAAATTCATTTTGAAAAAGATAAAATTTGCCAAGCATGTCAATTTGGTAAGCAAGTCAAAACTTCTTTTAAACCAAAAGGATTTGTAACTACTAGTAGACCACTTGAGCTACTCCATATGGATCTCTTTGGACCAACTAGAACATCAAGTCTAGGAGGCAAGAGATATGGATTAGTCATTGTGGATGATTTTTCAAGATTTACTTAGATTTTCTTTCTAGCACAAAAAGATGAATCATTTTCTGTATTTGTAAAGTTTTATAGAAAAGTTTCAAATGAAAAAGAAGTTTCAGTTGTTTGTATTCGTAGTGATCATGGAACTGAATTTGAAAATCAAGATTTTGAAAATTTTTGCAATGAAAAAGGTATAGAACACAATTTTTCTGCACCTAGGACACCTCAGCAAGATGGGGTGGTAGAAAGAAAAAATCGTACTTTGAAAGAAATGGCACGCACTATGCTTTGTGAAAATGATTTGCCAAGGTATTTTTGGGCTGAAGCTATAAATACAGCCTGTTATGTCTTAAATCGAGTTTTGATTCGCCCTATTTTTAAAAAAACTCCATATAAGCCTTGGAACCAAAAAAATCAACTTTAAAATATTTTCGAGTTTTTGGTTGTAAATGTTTTGTTTTGAACAATGGAAAAGATCATCTTAGAAAGTTCGATGCCAAGTCTGATAAAGGTATC
This sequence comes from Areca catechu, assembly GCA_021397845.1. Lineage (NCBI taxonomy): Eukaryota > Viridiplantae > Streptophyta > Magnoliopsida > Arecales > Arecaceae > Areca > Areca catechu. Next base: position 149,674,894 of record CM038052.1, on the reverse strand, counting down.
TTCTTAGGATACTCTACATCAAGCAGGGCATGTAGAGTATTTAATAAACAAACTTTGGTTGTAGAAGAATTAGTACATGTTGTATTTGAAGAATCCACTAAAAATCCTCGAGAAAAGAGGATATATCTGATGAATGTGCAGGTGAATGATCAAGCTCAACCAAATGAAGAAGAACAAGACAAGGATGAGAAAGAAGATGATACTCCAAAGCATCAAGATCTACCTAAGGAGTGGAGGTATGCTTATGGACACCCTAAAGAATTAATCTTAGGTGATCCATCTAAAGGGATAAGAACTCGAGCTTCTATTAGAAATGAATGTGACTATATAGCATTTGTATCTTAAACGAACCTAAATATTTTGAAGAAGCTGAAAAAGACTCTAACTGGATCAATGTTATGCAAGAAGAACTAATCCAATTTGATAGAAATAATGTTTGGACACTTGTAGAAAGACCATCTAATATTTCAATTATTGGCACCAAATGGGTATTTAGGAATAAATTAGATAAAAATGGTATTGTTATTAGAAATAAAGCTAAGCTAGTTGCTAAAGGCTACAATCAGGAGGAAGGGATTGACTTTGATGAAACTTTTGCTCCTATTGCTAGACTTGAAGCAATTAGACTATTATTAGTATTTGCCTGTTTTATGAACTTTAAATTATTTCAAATGGATGTTAAGAGTGCTTTCTTGAATGGTTTTATAAATGAAAAGGTTTTTGTTGAACAACCACCTGAATTTGAAAATCATGCACATCTTGATCATGTTTTTAAATTACACAAAGTACTTTATGGATTAAAGCAAGCACCTAGAGCATGGTATGAAAGACTAAGAAAATTTCTTATTAACAATAAATTTTTTAGAGGAAATGTTGATAAGACTCGATTTTTTAAAAGGAAAGATAATGATTTATTAGTAGTACAAATATATGTTGATGACATCATTTTCGATGCTACTAATGAAATTCTTTGTCAAGAGTTTGCTAAGCTAATTCAGGATGAGTTCAAGATAAGCATGATGGGAGAACTAAACTTCTTTCTTGGACTCCAGATCAAGCAAACTACAGATGGTATCTTCATCAACCAAGCTAAGTACACAAGATAAATCATTAAAAAGTTTGGAATGGAGACTACTAAACCAGTAGGTACGCCTATGAGCCCCTCTTATAGACTTGATAAAGATGAGGATGGTAAATCTGTAGATCAAAAGTTATACAGAGGTATGATAGGCTCTTTATTGTATTTGACTGCTAGTAGACCAGATATAATGTTTAGTGTTTGCATGTGTGCTAGATATCAGTCTGAACCTAAAGAATCATATCTTATGGTTGTTAAGCGCATTATTAGATATCTATCTAGTACTATTAGTATTGGTTTATGGTGTGATAGAAATTCATCTACTAAATTGATTGGATATTCTGATACGGATTTTGCTGGCTATAGACTAGATAGAAAGAGTAATAGCGGAACTTGTCAATTTCTTAGAGTGAACTTAATCTCATGGTTTAGCAAGAACAAACTTCAGTTGTACTATCCACAGCTGAGACTGAGTATATTGCAGCAGGAAGTTGTTGTGCTCAAATCTTATGAATTATGCAACAACTTGAAGACTTTGAAATTAAGTTAACTAGTACTCCTATTAAATATGATAATACCAGTGCTATTTGCTTGACTAAAAATCCTGTTCAATATTCTAGGAGTAAGCACATTGAAATTAGACATCATTTCATTAGGGATCATATAGAAAACAATAATGTTTTGCTTGAATTTATATGTACTGAATGTCAATTAGCAGATATTTTAACTAAACATCTTCTAGAAGATCGATTCTATATGATTAGAAGATAGCTCGGGATCATTAATCTGTTTGATTAAATCTTTTTCATATTTTGACTCAAACTAGATCAATTTGACCTTACTCATGATAAATCATGTTTAAACTTTGTTGATTTGACTCTAAATCTATCTTACTTCAATTGATTTTGATCAATCTGCAAAATTCCTAATTTTTTAGTTTTAAGTTGATGTGTCGACACATCATGTGTCGACACCAAAATGTGTCGATACATGCGTGAGCCGACACATGATCGACAACGAACTAAGATTTAAAGGGTTTTTGAACCATTTTTTCATCAAATTTTCTTCTCCTCCGAGCCGACACAAGCCCTTAAGGTATCCATTCTGTTCATCCTTCAATTTCACTATTTTTGCCCATCGTTTTCTTGGATTTGAACATTTGGTAGCCATTTTTGTTGGATTTCTTCCTAGGTTTAGCTTCCTAAACCCTAGAAACCCCATTTTTCCACCAAAAACCTTGACCAAACTTTGAATCTTGATAATGGGTCCTCGCAAGCAAGTTATTCATCAACCTCGTCAGTCACAATAAGAATTAGAGTGAAGGACGAAGGCCCGACATGAGTCTAGAGCTCTGGATCCGCCCGCATGATCTTTGTTTTTTCCTTCTAGCCGGATGAGCTCCAAGATAGTGGTTGGAGAATGCCGAGTTGACTTTTCTTTTATAGACCAGCAGCATTTCTGGATTGGAGATTGGATTCGACATGCTGGGTTGACCACTTTTTGTTCACTCGGTGAGAGATATTACCTCGGGCTGATGAGAGAGTTTTATGGTTCACTTGCCCGTGAAGCAGATGGCTGGATTGCACAGGTCAAAGGATGGGATATCCCCATTTTATTAGAGATTCTGAGTAGAGTATGGGATATACCTATGACCGGATCAGTTGTTGACAGCCTGATGGACGAGTCAGTGGTCTCTAGTGTATTTTTGAGTCATACATCTTACCAGAGGGAGCCACTATTCCAGCATCGACACTATCCACAAAGAAGAGACTGTTACACCATATCGTCGCCTAGATTCTTCTGTCGAAGACTGGATGCTTTGACTATATCATCGAGCAGGAGTTGCTCGTGATGGTCTCACTGGTTCAGCGTATGCCAATTTACCTTCCTATTTTGATGGTACATCAGATGACTGAGGCGTCATCTAGCCAGCGGCTCTGCTTACCGTATGGCATGGGATTGACTGTATTATTCAGGAAGTATGGAGTCAGCTTTCAGGATGAGCCTTATCGCACATTGATTCATACTGATGTGTATGACATCAGGTCATTACACAGGATGTGTTATCATCTATTCCGAGGCCAGTGGAGAGTAGAGTATCTGGTCAGGCCGATGACAGAGTTGATGATGATGATGCTGCAAAGGAGGAGCGCATCTTTTCTGGCGAGGCAGGACCTACAGAGAGTCAGCCTGAGATAGCAGCTCAGCCAAAGACTGCATCTCAGTGTGAGCCTACTACTTCAGCATAGCCTTAGCCAGTTCAGATAGAGACTCCAGCAATTTCAGAGAGTTTATTGGATAGAGTCAGACGCATTGAGATAGATACTATGATCATTAGACAGTGTCTTGACTGCTTCATTACTGAGACCAGAGAGAACCACAAAGGACTGAGTGATGGCATCTCAGCTATCTTGACAGCACTGTCCAGACCTATAAGGAGTACTCTAGCTTCTGATACAGCTCCGCCTGCTCTAGCACCAATTGTTGATGGTGACAATGATGATGATGGAGATGATGAGGAGACTGACTCTGATGGATTCGACTTCCTGGATCTGATTTCAGAGCCAGTGGCAAAGGTGACGGCATACTTGCCTAGGAGTCCCATTTGTGACCCTTCTAGCTCACCTACTCAAACTCCAGTACTATCTTCTCATCCTTCCAGATCAGATGATCATGTTCCGATTCCTATTCTTTCACCTATTATTGATTCTCCTGTTGTTCATTCACCAGTTGTTGATACACCCATTATTGATAGTCCTATCATTGATTTACCGATTGCAGATTCATCCATTCATTCTTCAGCTGATATACATACCGTTGATACACCTATCTTATCATCAGTTGATACGCCTGTTTTTAATACACCTTCAATTGATACACCTACCGTCCATACATCCTCACTTATCCGAGAGCTTGGTGTTTACATACCTGGCTTTCAATATCCTGACTCTGGACCTTCTTTTGATCGCACACCTCTCCCAGCAGTGGCTGAGTTGGTTGACCCGATCACTTCCGTTCCTGTAGTGGACATAGTTCTTACCTCTACTATTCCAGCTAGAGGTCGGACATATGCTCGTCGCAGAGGATGTGGTCATCGTACCCCTCCACAACCGACCAGGACCAGACTTCAAGATCTTTGATCGAGATGGCCATGAGCTCGATCCTTCATTGATACAGGACCGATTGAGATCGGTTCATCTTCTGATGATTCGATGGATGAAGATTAGGATTTTGATGTATTTCTAAATAGTTTACTTTCATGCTTACATGTACTTTTACCTTTGTTATGTTTTTGTTGTACAAATTTTAAGCATATATGAAAACCGTTTGATTCCTCATATCTATGTGTTTGATGAAATGATTGTTATATCTTAAATTGCTTCATTGTCTTCACTTTTAAATGAATATCTTGTCTATTCAATTTCCCTACCTTTTTAATGATAACAAAAAGGGTGAGTAATTTAGTGAGATTTAAGTATAAATGGAGAGTAATTTGAGTAATTGACAAATTTTTGAAATGTGGTATGTATACTTGTGATATGCAAGAAATATTCATTTTTTTAAAAAAAAACAAAAAAAAAACTAAATTGAAGATCATTTACAAAATTCCTTAAGAAAGGGGGAGATTTACTCTATGTTCAATTGAAAATCCTTTCAAAGTGAATTTAATCCATAAAACCCCTCTTTCAATGTTTCGAAAAGATTCTTACAAATTTCGTTATGAATTATTGATTCAGGGGGAGCTTTGTTATTTGCTGAATTTTTCTTATAGGAGTATCATAATACATGTTCTCAAATTCATTTGGATGAATATCAAAGTTCTGATACTCTCTATCTTTGTAATAAGCTCTAATACTATTACTTGTGCTTTGAATGATCACATCCTTAATGCAAGTAATGTTGATATACTCAATGCTTTCAATGTTGTGCACCTTGTTTAATTCTCTTAAAGCTTTATTTTAAAAGCAATTTATACTTAAGGGTTTTGTCATCATCAAAAAGGGGGAGATTGTTGACTCCACTAATTGATTTTGATGATAAGAAAAACAGTTAAGTATAAGTTGAGGACTAATGATTTGCTTTGAGTATGTTTTTATTGAAATGATGCTCACAAAATTTGAAGAAGCTAAATTGTTTTGAAGAAGCCAAGTTTGTAATGAAAAGATTGATCAAAACAAGACTTGGACACTTATAAGATGGATGAATGGATAGCTAAGTTAAGTAGAAACTTGTTCCAGCTCAAAATCAGCAGTTTCTGTGTATTTTTCAGTGATGTGTCGACTCAAAGTATCGACACATGACATGAAGTGTCGACACATGGAGATGAAGTGTCGACTCAGGCTGGTACACAGCAAAGTTTCAAATGGCATAGATGAAGTGTCGATACATGGACCTGAAGTGTCGACTCAAAGTGTCAACACATGGATCAACACATCACCTGAGACTTTCAAGCCACAGAACTTGCAGAAGTTAAAGGAACAGTTGAAGTGTCGACACATGGAAGCAAGGTGTCGACTCAAAGTGTCGACTTAACTGAGAAGATGTCGACACATCTGAGATTTTGAGAGAATCTGAATGGAGCCTTTTGAACTATGTGTTGACTCAAGAAGAACATGTGTCGACCTTATGTGTCGACTCAACTGAGAAAGTATCGACACATGGAGTTCTGACAACGGTAACGGCTAGTTTTTTCAAATGCAGAACTCGCCCAAAATGCCCCCAATGGCTAGTTTTTCAAGTGTAACGACTAGATTTTGATTTTAAGGCCTTGAGAAGGTATTTATATGCTCCAAAATCAAATCAAAAAGAAATATATTGAATATCTTTAAAGAGTTTTGAGAAAAGAGAAGAGAAGAGAGCTTTAACTCCCATTCATTCAAGCTTCAACCACTCTCAAGCTAAAGGAAGCCTTCAAGCATTCAAAAGCCATCAAGAGCATTGAAGATCCTTCAATCTTGGGCATCCAAAAGGCTTCAACTAGTGCAAAGTAACTCAACATCAAGCTACATCAACTTATTTGCTTTGTTATTGAAAGCTTACATTGGTTCTTTATTTCTAAACCTTATTTTCTTGTAAGGGTTATTGGTTATCCTATTGTAAAACCAAGTGAGGTTATTGGTAAGCCTTAAAAACCAATTAGGTTGGTGGTTAGCCCATAAAATCACTAAGGTTCTTGGTTAGTCCGGAAAACCAAGGAAGGTTGTTGGTTAGCTTTGTGAAAACCAATTAGGTTCTTGGTAAGCCCGTAAAACCAAGTGAGGTTGTGACTTTTGAACCTTGTAAAATAAGTCGGGTTTTGATTAGTGAGCTCGAAAAACTAATCGGCTGTAATTATGTGATTATAATGAATTCCCAAGGGGATCTTAGGGAGTGGACGTAGGTGCATTGTTGGCAACGAACCACTATAGCTTTTGGTATTTATGATTGCTTGATATCTCTCTCTTTGCTCTTTATTTATTGCTCTTAATTTTTGCTGCACTTATATCTTAGAGCATTGCATTTGAATCATAGTACCTTGATATACTTATTTGTTGGATTGGATTGCTTTGCCTTCATTAAGTTTGTAACTTGTGATTAGCTTAAATTTTTTTTTGAGATCCAATTCACCCCCCTTCTTGGGTTGCTTTCTAGGCAACATCTTTCTCAGAACTGGAGTCCTGCAATCACTCCAGGTTGCCATCATAGCCTTCTTTCTTAATCTTTTTCTGCTCTTTTTAAGTAGGGGGCAGTTCATCTTGAAGTGGCCCAGTTTCTTGCACTCAAAATATGTGGGCTGCTCCTTCTCTTTCTCTTTGTCCTTCTCTTTGCTAGGCTCTCCTTTTTGAGGTTTCTTCTTGAAGTTATATTTCTTCTTTCTCATGAACCTCCTAAACTTTCTAGCCATAAGAGCCATCTCATCTTCTTCATCTTCTTCTTTGAATTCATCACTTGACTCCTCTCTTATGGTGGACTTAAAAGCAATAACTTTCTTCTTCTTATCAACATCCATATTCTTTTGCTTTAATGAGAGCTCATATGTCATCAATAAGCCCAATAATTACTCGAGAGGAAGAGTGTTGACATCATTGGCTTCTTCTATAGCAGTCACCTTTGCATCCCATGAAGCCGGAAGAGACCTGAGGAGTTTATTGACAAGTTCACCATTAGATATAATCTTTCCTAAACTTTTCATGCCATTCACAATATTAGTGAACCTAGTATACATTTCACTTATAGATTCAGTAGGTTCCATTTTGAACATTTCTTATGTGTGAATGAGCATGTTAACTTTAGTTATTTTCACTTGGTGTGTACCCTCATGGGTAACCTCAAGTGTGTCCCATATTTACTTTACGGAGAGATCATTTGAGATTCTATTGAATTCACTCGGATCCAAAGAGCAAAACAATAGATTCATAGCCTTAGCATTAAGCTCTATTTGCTTAATGTCATTCTCATCCCAATCATCTTCCATTTTGGGAGTGGGAATGCCATTAATCAAAATAGTTGGCTGATGAGGACCTTTAACAATAGTTCTCCAAAAATTATAATCAATGGCTTGAATGAAAATGTGCATGTGAGTTTTTTAATAAGTATAATTTGAGCCATTAAATAGAGGGGGACGGTTTGATGCTTGACCTTCAACAACACCTATTCCTATTAGGGCTGCCATGATCTTTTACTCAAGATTGTTAGACCTACAAGAGAGTACCGGCATTCTGATACCACTTGTTGCCTAGAAATAGAGCCCAAGAGGGGGGGTGAATTAGGTCTTTCAAAAATTTAAAGCAATTATGTGCCAGTCTTTGAAGTGTTTGTGAGCAATGTGAATAACTCAATGGTATGTAGTAGAAGACAATGAATTAAATGCAAAAAATTAAAAAAACAAGAAGTAAGAAGAGCAATCACATACACAAACAACAAGTTTTATAGTGGTTCGGTGCAAACCAAGCACCTATGTCCACTCCCCAAGCCACCCTTAGGACTTCCACTATAATCTCACAAGGATTACAGCCGACTTGTTTTACAAGGCTCACAAGTCAAAACCTTAGTTGGTTTTGTCACCTAGGCTTACCAACAACTTTTACACTTATTTTATCTTCGGGCTCACAAGTTAATCCTAGTTGGTTTTGTCCCTTTGGCTCACCAACAACCACACAACCTACTTTCAAGAACCTTGAAAGCTAGGTCAAACAATAATAAATTCAGAATACAAGAATTTAAACACAATCAAACTCTCTTTTAGAGTGGAATAAGGAATCTTTAAAGATCTTGATGATTGCCTGAAGTGACTTAACTTTGGAATCTTCTCAAGAACACTTTTGAAAAGATGAAATGAAAGGAGTGTAGGCTTTTTCTGAGGAATCTCTTTTTTTTGGCTTTTGGAAGTGGAGTTCTTGAAGAATGTCTTTGTCTCTTGGATATTTTCTTGCTTTTCTTTCTTCTCTTACTTCATGAATGAGTTTGGTGAAGTCTAAATACATCAAAAACCTCCAAAAAACTGTTTAAGACTGTTAGGGATCAAAAACTAACTGTTAGGAGCTGAAAAACATCAATTCAGGCTGTCAGAAAATAGATCCGTTGAAGCTGTTAGAACCCGAGTGTCGATACTTGGCTATCAGGTGTCGATACTCGGGTTTCAGGTATCGACACTCGGTTTCCAGGTATCGATACTTGAACTTTCAAGTATCGACACTTGATTCTCAGGTGTTGACACTTGATACAAAAATTCTCCAGAGGCATGTTATGTATTTTCAAAAAAAATCTTAGGGCTTGAGTCGACACTTGAAATTCTAAGTGTCGACACTTGAGTTTCAGGTGTCGACACTTAAGTTCTGGGTGTCGACACTTGGCATGCCATTGGAAAATTCTGCGTGCCAAATACTGAAGTGTTAACACTTGGGCTTCCAGGTGTCAACACTTGGACTTCCTAGTGTCAACACTTGGTTCTGCAATTTCCAAAACAAGTGCCAAACATGCCAAAAACTTAAAGATATTCAATAAAACTTAAATACAACTTTTGTAAACTAAAATTGAACCCTTTTGTGGCCTTTTTTAGTGAAAAAGACTTCTCAAATCATGAAAAATGCTTTGCCTTCAAAGCATGCCGTGATACTCTAATTTTGAGAATTTGAGGTGCTTGATTCCTGAAAACTCATAACTAAAATTTAAACATTAGTACAAAATATGTACTCAACATTTTGTTAATCATCAAAATCACAGGATAGAGCTAACACTCTACACCCCTTGGAACTCTAGATAAGATCCAGTCTTATCTATTTGAATCAAATTTAAATACTAAGAAAAAGGGGGCATCAAAATTGAATTGGCATGAGTAAGATAATTAGCATGAGATCACTTCTAGCACTACCTTTCTTACTTCTTAAAATTCCAAAGCTAAAAATAGATAATTTAACATCCAAAAAATTAGATAAATTTAAATTATACTATATTATGAACCTAATTCAAAATAAATTAAATTTAAAATTTATTTGAAGAGAGAGAACCTAAAGAAGGGGGTGTCAACACCTGGTGCACACCCTCCCTCCAAAATCTGTGATAAAAAAAAGTGGGGCACTACTTTAGTGCCCCCTCTTCCTAATGCATCACAAAATTAAGATGATAGGTGAGAGAGTCCTAGTTGACTGGGACTTTGGCTTCTTGGCTTAATTTGGATTAATTTGGAATCCAATTCGAATTGATTCATGCCAAATTTGAAAGGCTATCAACCCTAATCAAATTAGGGTTACAATTTAAGTATAACTTGAATTATTAAATTCAATTAATCCAATTGCATTGGAACACTTGAAATGATATTTCATGGGCTAATAAGTAGTAGGCACCAAAATAGTAGGTGCCAAAAATAGTAAGTACCAAAAATAATAGGTGCTAAATTAGCAAGTGCTAAAAATAATAAGTGCCAAAATTGGCAGGTTATAAATATGTAACTCTTACATATATTGATCTAACCACATGATCAAGTTAAGCTCCTTTTGTGTATGTAACCCCTTATGTTTCATTCTATCTAGTAATGAGATATACCTTGATCTCGATATAATATCATCGAAACTCTTTCTGATGGATCAGAATAATTCTAGCTCACCCCATCAAAGATCGTTGATCCAAAATGATCTTAGAGAGTTCCTATAATCTACAAAGACACCTAGTAATATGTAGTGATAACCTAGCAATATAGAAGGATGAATCCCTAGATGTAGTTACTGTGCAATTTAGTTTTCTATCGAGAGACCCGACGAGATACAAGTCATGAAAAGTCACCAAACCCTAAGCATTTATCATACAATAGATTTAATTAGCTTATGATCATTGTGAAACTCATGGAAACTCTAATTCATTCTTTACCTACCATGGCTATGGATTTTCTAAACTTAGCTTCTTAAATTGTATAGGACCGTACCTTAACTACTAAGATCGATTAATCTCCTATAAGTGTATTCCCTACTTTTATAGTGAACCTAGTGTAGCCAACGAATACAACAAGAGCTCGAATGGCTAGGATCATATTTTGTGTTGTTAAACTACAGCAACCCCACTATGAGTGGCCGAGATACCATAGGTCAAAGAACCATTCTCACAATTATAGCATCAAAAAAGTCATCAACAAGTGAGTAGACATCCATATGACTTCTCATGATGTTATGCTCGATACTATTGTTCTCTAACAATCACCTACACTCTACTCCAGTGTTCCTACATTATAGACTCGAGACTCGTCTATCCAAAAGGAAGCGATCTATGCACTGATCAAAATGGATCAATCACCATCCCCGTGATATCCATAATTAGGAGTATTTAGGAATTATTCTATAATGATACATATATCAAATTCTCAACTCTTGAGAATATGTCATTGTCCATTAATTTCTTGGACAATACATGAACATATAATATATGATAGAATTATCCAATTTTAAATCTTAAATATAATCTTATGTCCTAAATATAAAAATGTGTCAGCCAGATCGGCTTCTAGGGCATACATCTAATAATCATCCACTTGCACTAAAGCTAATCAACCATATACTTTAGCCCAATCACATGTACTTTAGTTTCAACTAGCCAAAGCTTACTAAGCTAGTAGGTTTACCACAACTCATGTGAAGTTTACTCTCTGTTCTTTAATAAGGTAATCATGAATTGAATCATCACTCTATGTATTCAGACTTTTGGAAAGATATTGGTTTCTTAGTTAGAGCTATGACACAATTATTACTATAACAGAGTGTTATATCATCTCGTGACATCTCACTCATTTCTGCAACATCCATTGACCAGAATACATATTTTCACCCTTAGAGGTAATGATTCAGTCAGCCTCCCTGGCAAACCTGCAATGATGAGTTCCAAACCACCATTATACAAGAACACATCATATATATCCTTGTTCCCTCAATACTCTCACTCTAAAAATTTAAAACATATCTTTAATACTTCTTAAATCTTAAAAAATATTTTCATAATTCTTCAACACTTATAGCCTAGATTTGATTGATATTTGCTTATGACATTCACAACAAAAATTAGATTATGTACATAGCATGGTTTATATGAGACTCTTTATGGTTAAATCTCAAAAGGATCTAGCTCATATTAAAATTTTTTCAAATATGTTGGGATACATGTTAGAAATTAATTTCATGCTGAAGGAGTTAAATCCCCTATTAGATTTTAATTTGAACTTATTTAGTATTTTTTTAATGTATAATTTTGAAATAGGCTTAGCATCCTCCTTAGTCTAACTCATAGACCTATATGCCAAATGTAAGATGCTTTTCAAAAGTCTTTATTTAAGAATTACTTATATAATCATAACCTAACCTAAGTTAGCACAAGAATCACATTCCTAATAGAAGAATATTATTTGCATATAATACACAAAATTACATACTCCCACTAATATTTTATAAACACATGGTTCCTTTTCTAGTTCTTGATAGAATCAAATGATTTGATCATGTCATAGAAATAAGAATTTTAATTCTGAGCTAATTGCTTTAGTCTATTTGCATAGACCCTTTGCAGCTTAGACCCTATGATCTTATCACTATCGATCTACCTGATATCATCATGGTTAATTGCAATAGCAATTAGTATGGATTTTAGCATAATCACTGGTAAACAGGTTTTCATAATCAATACCAACTATAACCTTTTGCCTAAGCCTTGACTTATAGATCTCCATCTATTTATCTTTATAAATCCATTGTATCCACTAGATACTATACCTCTTGGTAGATCTATTAAGGTCCATACTAGGTTGTAGTGCATGGAGTCTAACTTCATGGCATTCAACCAATTCTTCGAATCAATATCTTAAATCACCTTGTTGTAGATTTTTTGGATCATCTCTATGTTCACTATCTTCCATAAGGAACACTTTCTCTGCATCCTCCATAAGCATACCTAGTACCTTTTGAAAGATAGGAGATCCTACTAGACTTACATGGTGGAGAAGAAATTACATACACTAGCTTTTCTCGAATGGGTTTATAGATTCTATGGCTGTTGCTCTTTTGAGATTATCTGATGCAGGATGAAAATAGAACTTTAAACTATAAAATCAGTAATCTAAAAATAAGCACTGATTCTACCACATATCAACAAGATTCTTGCTTAGAGAGCAAATGAAATTAATGAATGAGACTACTAGTAAGTTGTTACTCGCAATGTAAGTTCATTCATTTGAAAGTAAATGAATCTAATGGCTGAGGAACCATTCTAATTAGAACAATTACCTTCAATAATTTAGACTTAAGAGTTTAAGAGGGGATTCTCTTACCAACAATGAGCTCTTGACTTCGTGGGTGGCTCAAAACTCGACACTCAAAGGATTAGCGGTTGGATGAGAAGACTACCACTCCCTTGATGGAAGATACCAAACGTAGTTGATTATGAGGCAAGGTAAACTTCATCCTTGACTGGGAGCATTGAGAAAATCTATAATAAGAACATTAGTGGGCATGGAAAAGGATGATAGGAAAGGAAAGAAGAAAGGAAATTTGAAGAAGGGGAAAGAGAAGAAATTATAGCGATTTCTTGAAGCTTGGGGAATCGATTTGGGCCTCACACCCTCTCCCTCATGGAGTGACAAAGCAACAAAGCAATGAAAGAGAAGAAAGGCTTTTCTTTTTCATTCATCAATAGCTTGATTACAAGAGGGTTAGGTGTATTTATAGACTTCCCTAGCCCTTTCAAATTTGAATTACAAGCATAAAGAGTGGAGTGATAAGTGGGATTACATGCATGAAGAGTGGAGAGATAAGTGGGCGCCCCAACTTGAATTCAAATTTGAATTCTTCATGCTTGGGTACATAATTAGAGTGATGTGGCATGGGAAGGTAAGGTGGCATCCATTGTGGCAGTGAGGTGGCATCCCATCTTGGCATGGTGAGGTGGCATTCTAACTTAGCATGGAGGTTAAGGTGGTTTGCTCCATCCAATCTTGATGCTTTCAAGCTTCATGGTTTTTGCCCAACTTGAACCCAACTTGCTTGATTACAAAACTCAATTAATTACAAGAGCAAATTGATCCCAACTTGACTAATACAAAGTCAAATTGAATCCAACATGACCAAATTGATCCCAACAAGACTAAATTAAACCTAACAAGACTAAATTGAAATTGAAATTGGAATGGACTTGACTCTAATTAATTGGACTCATGTTGAAAATTAAAATCAAAGTTGAAGCCAAAATTGAGTCTGGCTTATTCACTTGGAATCCATAAGGAACTCGACTTGATTAAGCTTGATTGAAGTCTCTTACGAGCTCTAGTGCCCGCACCAATTCTCCCGGGATGGGAAGGACTCAACCCTGTCGAGTATGGGTCAACTTAACTTTGGTAGTGTTCTAATAAATCTGGGTTAATCCTTTGCAGATCCTCTCGAGTGATCCATGAGTCCTCAGATTCTGTCGACCTTGCCAATGAACCAAATAGCGTTGATATCATTTGTTCCGAGTAGTAATAGTCTTCTCATCTAGAATATGCTCAATCCTATCTTGCTGTCCAGGTAACATGGCTGGTGGACACTCAGGGATAGGTTCACTCTCAAAAATGGGATCAGGTCCAGAAGGCTCACTAGGTATCATTATTGGTTCCTTATACTCTACTAGGTCTGAGATATTGAAAGTTGAACTGATACCAAAATCAGATGGTAACTTAAGCACATAGGCATTAGGTCTAATTTTCTTTATTATTTTGAAAGGACCTGTACCATGGGCATGCAACTTTTTCATGGTTCCGGGTGGAAACCATTCAGGTCTAGGCTTGATCATCACATAGTCCCCTTCAGTAAACTCTTTGACTCTCTTAACCATATGCTTGTAAGTTTCATTGCTCAAGTTGATTTTCTTACTGATCTCTTTATGTAAATCCCTAATATGCTGTGCATATAACTCTGCAGACTCAGAAACTCATGCATGCATGGGTAAAGGGACAAGGTCTATGGGCTTTCTTGGTTTGTATCCATGGACAATCTTAAATGGACTTTTTCCAGTGGACCTATTGACTGAGCTATTGTTGGCAAATTCAGCATGTGGTAACAAAAGATCCTAATTTCTAGTATTCTCACCAACTAGAAATCTCATCAGGTTTCCAAGACTTCTATTCATAACTTCTGTTTGGCCATCAATTTAAGGATGGTAGGTGGTAGAAAATTTTAGTTTGGTTCCTAACATGTGCCATATGGTTTTCCAAAAATAACTAGTAAATCAGATATCCCTATCAGATTCAATGGTTTTGGATGAACCATGTAACCTAACCACTTCATCTAGGAATAGTTTGGCCACTTTTGAAGCATCGAAAGTCTGAGAACAAGGTAAGAATGTGCCATCTTAGAAAAATGATTGACCATAATATAGATGGAGTCATGTCTTCTAATGGTATTTGGTAACCCTAACATAAAGTCCATACTAAGGTCTTGCCATGGACAATCAGGGAAAGGAAAAGAGATGTATAGGCCGATGTTTTGTTTCCGCTGTTTGGCAATAGCATAGGTTTGACACTGGGCTACTACTTGGGCCACATTTCTTTCGAGACTAGGCCAAAAAAATTGGTCTTCAACTGCTAGAATTATTTTGTTTCTACCAAAATGGCTAGCTAAACCCCCTACATGGATTTTCCATATTAAGAATTCTCAAATGGAGGTTCAAGGGATGCACAACTTATTTCCTTTGAAAAGGAATCCATCGTGAAGGGTATAGTCACTATACAAACTAGATGGTCCTTATCGAACAGATTGAAAAATTTTACTAAAGTCAGGGCAATTCTCATATCCTTCTTTCAACCTATCAAATCCTATGACTTCAGTACTTACAGAGGTCAAGAGCATGAAATGATAGCTCAGCGCATCGGCAACTCGATTTTCAGTGCTAGCATAGTGTTTTAAAATAAAGGTATAAGCTTGAATATACTCTACCTACTTGCCATGCCTAAGGTTCAGTTTCTTTTGAGAACTAAGAAATCAGAGTGCTTTATGGTCTGAATATAGGACAAACTCCTGTGGTAAGAGATAGTGTCTCTAATACCTTAAGGCTTGAACTATCGCATACAATTCTTTATCATAAGTTGAATACTTCAATCTTGCTTCATTCAACTTCTCACTAAAGAAGGCTACAGAGTGGTTCTCTTGACTTAGAACTCCTCCAATTCCAGCTTTGGAGGCATCACAAGCAACCTCAAAAACCTTTGAAAAGTCAGGTAATCTCAAAATTGGTACTTGAGTCATTTTCTCTTTGATCTCAAGAAAGGACTATTAGCATTCTTAGTCCACTCAAACGTTTCCTTCCTAATACAGTCGATGATAGGTATAACAATCATACTAAAACCTCGAATGAATCTCTTGTAGAAGGTGGCAAGGCCATGGAAGCTATGTACATTATGTATGCTTTTGGGTACAAGCCACTCAACTATGGATTTAATATTTTCTAGGTAGGCAGACACTCCTTCGGGGGTAACAACAAAACCTAGAAAAATAACTATAGGGGTCATAAAGCTGCATTTCTTAAGATTGGCATAGAGGCTGTCACTTCTGAGGGCTTGGCATACTTGTTGGAGGTAGTCCAAGTGATTTTCCTTAGTCCTACTATATATAAAGATGTCATCAAATAGACTACAACAAATTTTCTAATGAATGGTCTCAGGACTTGGATCATGATCCTCATAAATGTACTAGGGGCATTTATGGTGCAGGGTGGTTGTCAAACGCCTGCAGTGACCAAAACCCCGATTCAAGGAGAACGGGTTCTGGGAATTCTTGGATGCTAGGATTGAGCAATATGGGGAAGATCCTTTGAAACCTGCAACGATCAAGCGCTGGAAGGGCCGCATGATTCCTCACGTTGCTAGCCCTCTACCAGATTTCAATCCAGGTCTTCAAGATTGGAAGGGACGAATGATGGGTTTCTCACCGTAAGTCCCTGTTTTTTTTTTTTTTTTTTTTTTTTAAATCAGGAACTTGGAATGGAAGGAAGAGATTCCTCACGGAATCGTCTTCTCCCAACCAGGCTTTCCTGATATATGAATCAGCTGATCAGGTTCAATATTCATCTCGATGTCCGCATCACTCTCCCCTTCCTCTGAAAAGCTTGTCCTCAAGCTTGAATTATCACCTGCATAAGGGGTTAGATGTCGAATATTGAATACATCAGAAATAAAGACATCGTCTGGTAATTCAACTCGATAGGCATTGTCACTAAATTTCTCCAACACCTGACAAGGACCAATTTTCTTTGGTTTGAGTTTGGTGTAGGCCCCCTGTGGATATCGTTCTCTTGGCAAGAAGACCCATACCAAATCACCAACCTCAAAAGTCTGCTGTCGACGCGTCTGATCAGCCTTAGCCTTATACTTGGCATAATTTTGCTCTAGATTGGCTTTAACAGTTGCATGCACCTCACGGAGATCAGCCACTCGATCTTCTATCTTCTTACTTGATTTGTTTAGCACATCAACAGGTAAAATATCAAGTGGTCCTCTTGGCAGAAATCCATACAATACCTGAAAGGGTGCAAAACCAGTAGAATGGTTCACCGAAGAATTGAACTCAAACTCAATCTTTGGCAAACATACATCCCAGTTTTTAAATTCTTGCACATTGGCTCTTAACAAGTTACCAAGACTTCGGTTGACAGTCTTGGTTTGCCCATCGGTCTGAGGATGATAGGGACTACTAAATTTTAATTTTGTACCCAACTTTTTCCACAATTCATGCTAGAAATGTCCCATAAACTTGCTATCACGGTCCGAAACTATTGACGATGGTAACCCATAATGTCGGACAAATGCAGAAAAATAAAGATCAGCTACTTTCGACGCATCAAATATTATTTTTCATGGCAAGAAACAAGCCATCTTGCTGAACCGATCTACGACTACCATAATTTAATCTAGACCTCTCATTGTCCACGGTAAACCTACAACAAAATCCATAGATACCTCTCGCCACGGCTCATCTGGAATCAGTAAAGGGGTATATAAACCTTGATTTGTATCTGTTCCTTTGGATTCCTGACACAAACGGCATCTCTTCACAAAGGTTTTGACATCTCGGTCAAGCCCAGGCCAATAAAACCGTTGACGAATTAACCATGCAGTTTTGTCTCTTCCAAAATGTCCTTGATTATGCAGCTCCTGAATAATCAATACACGCATTGAAGTGTTAGGAATACAGAGACAATTACCACGGAACAAATATCCATCATGTAGGATGAAGTCAGATCGACCTCCAGCTTCCAATTCAGTCACAATGCTCTGGAAATGCTCATCTGCACGGATGTCATCCTTCATGCTTTCAAACCCAAGGGTATATACTTGCATAGCACCAATCAATAAACTCCGTCTACTTAAAGCATCTGCCACTTTATTTAAAGTGCCTGACTTATGCTTGATGCTGAAAGTATACTCCTGTAGAGTACTTACCCATTTTGCATGTCTGGAGCTCAACTTATGCTGTCCTTGTAGAAATTTTAATGCTTGATGATCTGAGTACAGCACAAATTCTCGCTGGATCAAGTAATGTTGCCAATGTTGCAATGACCTCACAATGGCATATTGCTCCAAATCATAAACCGAATACAACTGTTTGGCACCTCCAAGCTTCTCATTGTAGAAAGCAACGGGTCTCCCATCTTGGCTGAGTACTGCGCCAATCCCAGTCTTCGAAGCATCACAATCCACTTCGAATACCTTGTCAAAATCTGGAAGAACCAACAGTGGTGCTTGGGTCAACTTGACTTTCATTTCATCAAATGCTGCCTGAGCAGTGTCATTCCATCCAAACTGATTTAATTTCAACAAATCTGTTAAAGGGTGCAGCAATCTCACTATACCTCTTCACAAACCTTCTGTAAAAACCCGCAAGACCCAAAAAGGATCTCAATTCAGTCAAAGTAGTAGGTGCTGGCCAGTCCACTATCGCTCGCACCTTACTTTCATTTGGAAGAATTCCATCACCAGTAACAACATATCCCAGAAAAATTAATTTGTCTACCATCCAAATACACTTCTCTGGGTTAGCAAAAAGCTGGTTTTTATGTAATACTGTTAGAACTTGTGAAACATGCTCAACATGCTCTTGTGCTGTCTTACTGTATATCAATATATCATCAAAGTATGCAACAACAAAAGAACTAAGGAATGGATGCAAAACCTGGTTCATTACTCGCATGAACGTACTAGGTGCATTAGATAGCCCGAATGGCATCACCAACCATTCATACAGGCCTTCCTTTGTCTTGAAGGCTGTCTTCCATTCATCACCTGGCTTCATTCTGATCTAATGGTACCCACTTTTCAAATCAATCTTAGTAAAGAATACGGCACCACTCAACTGATCTAGCATATCATCCAGCCTCGATATTGGAAATCTATACTTCACAGTAATTCTGTTTATTACCCGGTTGTCAACACACATACGCCATGAACCATCCTTTTTCGGCAACAAAAGTGCTAGTACCGCGCATGGGCTAATGCTTTCGCGTATAAAGCCTTTGTCTAAAAGATCTTGAACCTGCCTCTTCAGCTCCTCATGCTGCTGCGGTGTCATTCGATAATGAGCCTTATTTGGCAACACAGAACCCGGAATCAGATCAATCTCATGCTGAATATCTCGAAGTGGTGGCAACCCGCAGGAAGCTCACTCCGTACAACATCCCGAAATTCCTCCAAAACTGACACCAACTCCTGAGGAAGATCATGTAGCTCCTGCTCCCCATTCTGGCCAAACTCCTCTGGCTTACTAATAAGGGCAAAACAGAAATCTTTTCCCTCTAAACTCGCCTCAAACTCCCTGCTTGGCAAACAAATTATTACCTTCTGTTTAGCCATGTCCTGTAGTGGTTTCAAGATCACTTTTCTCCCATCTGGTCGCAGCATATAAGTATGAGTGTAACCATTATACACTGCTTTATTATCAAACTACCATGGTCATCCTAAAATGATGTGTGTCACATCCATCGGTACAACATCAGCTACTATTAACGTCTCAAGCTGAGGACCAAAAGACAAGGCCAACCTACAACGTCGACTGACCTGAATATCTACATCCTGATTCACCCAGCCGAGCTTGTATGGTTGAGGATGGGGCTCAGTCATCAACCCCAATTTCTTCACAACTTTCTCAGCAATCACATTCTCCCAACTTCCAGAATCAATAATTACCTTGCAAGTTTTACCAGCTACAGTACACTTTGTTGAGAAAATATCGTGCCGACGCCAATCTCCTCCAGCTCTTGGAGCAAGACACATCCTCCTAATGATCAGACTCTCTCCCTGGATGTGGTCTGGGTCAATCACATACATCTCATCCTCGAACTCCTCATCCTCGGGAAATTCAACTTCCTGCTCCTCCTTCATAAGTAACTGGGTACGCGCCTTGGGGCACTCAATGGCATAATGTCCTAAGTCATGACACCAATGGCAGCGAACATTGGCTCGATTGCTGCCCACCCTCTGCTGGGTACCTGAAGCCCCACTCGGCACTGTAGGTCTCGGAGGAACTGCCAAAGTTTGTTGTCTCACCACAGGAGGTGCACTCCTACTACAAGAACTCTGCCCCGAAGACTGACCAGATAATTTTCCTCTACTCTGGAACCCTCTATTCCGCATCAGGCTCCGCTCCACTGCTTGCGCCCGCATGTGCGCATCACCAACACTATCAATCCGATGCAGAGCCAACGCATCATGGATCGGGAATCGCAGTCCAAGCAAATACATAGCTACCAACCTCGGTTCTGACTCCATCAATCGATTTCGAGCCACCAATCGATAGAACTCTGTAGTATAATCTTCCACGCTTCGATTTTCTTGTGTTAAACCATGTAATTTAGAATTAAGGACCTGTTCATGGTTCTGAGGAAGGAACTCCCGATTCATCTCCTGCTTCAAGGCTGCCCATGATGCAATTGGTGGCCTCCCATCCATATACCTCCGGTAGTGCTGTGCATGCCACCAAGCCGCTGCTCGATCTCGGAATCGGATTGTGATAAGCGGCACTTGCTTGTCCAAAGGCACTTCTTTCAGCCGGAAAACATCATCAACCTGCAGGGTCCAATCCACATACTCATCAGGATTCAAACCACCTCTGAACTCTGGTATTTCAATCCGAAACCCGGACACCCAACGAGTCTGATTGTCATGCATAGGCGGCGGTCCGAAATTCCTGGGAAGCGCTACATCATGCCGCGGTTGCTGCCCTCTTTGCAATGGTGGAGGATCTTCAATATTCTGTAAAGGGTCGGCATCACCTTCTCGATGTTCGTCAGGTACATTGCGATCTTGGTGAGGTATAGCACGATCTTGCACCTCCAACCGTGCCATCATTGCTTGCAAAATAGCCATCATCTGCTGCTGGGTCTCCACAACGTCACGAAGAGAAGGCTCCCTGTTGTTCCGCTCCATGGTTGCCGGCAAAATTTTTTTTTTTTTTTTAAATCTAGAACGGAACAAGGACAGATCAAGAACAAGAATGGATCAAGGCTCTGATCAAGAATGGATCAAGGCTCTGATCAAGAATGGATCAAGGCTCTAATACCAAGCTGGTGCAGGGCGGTTGTCAAATGCCTGCAGCGACCAAAACCCCGATTCAAGGAGAACGGGTTCTGGGAATTCTTGGATGCTAGGATTGAGCAATATGGAGAAGATCCTTTGAAACCTGCAACGATCAAGTGCTGGAAGGGCCGCGTGATTCCTCACGTTGCTAGCCCTCTACCAGATTTCAATCCGGGTCTTCAAGATTGGAAGGGACAAACGATGGGTTTCTCACCGTAAGTCCCTGTTTTTTTTTTTTTTTTAAAAAAAAAATCAGGAACTTGGAATGGAAGGAAGAGATTCCTCACGGAATCGTCTTCTCCCAACCAGGCTTTCCTGATATATGAATCAGCTGATCAGGTTCAATATTCATCTCGATGTCCGCATCAATTTGAAAGGCCAAAAGGCATCACTAACCATTCGTAAAGGCCATCCTTAGTCTTGAAAGCTATCTTCCACTCGTCCCTAGGTCTAATCCTAACTTGGTGATAGCCACTTTTAAGATCAATCTTAAAGAAAATAGTGGCTCTGGCCATCAGGTCTAACATATCATCAAGACGGGGAATGGAGAAATGATACTTGATCATAATTTTATTGATGGCACGACTATCTACACATATTGTCCAAGTGCCATCATTCTTGGGGGTCAAAAGGGTAGGTACCGCACAAGAGCTCAGGCTTTTCTTAATGAATCCCTTTTGGAGAAGTTCTCAACTTGCTTTTGTAGCTCTGTATGTTTAGTGGGATTCATCCTATAATGTGAAAGGTTTGGTAAGATGGCTTCTAGGACTAAGTCTATGGCATGTTGAATGTCCCTTAATGGTGAGAAGTGATCAAGAAAATCTTCCAGAAACACATCTTGAAAATTCTTCAAAACTCTACTATTTCTTAGGGTTGCTCCTCCTAGGATTGATTATGGACTTCCTTGGTGGACAATATCCAAACTGGTAAACCCTCATTAATCTCTCTCTCCAAATCCTTAGCACTGATCATATTTAATCTTTGTTTCTTCACCTTCAAATTACTGGACCCTCTTTTGATGTTGTCCTTAGGTGAGGTCGAGTTTATGACAATTTTATTTCCATGGTGGTTAAAGGAACAGGAGTTAGAATGACCGTACAGGATAGCATCATGATCATATAACCAAGGTCAGCCTAGAATAATACTGCTAACCCCTATAGAAAGAATGTCACACCAAACTTTCTCTTGATAAGATTGGATTTGGATAGTAACTTGGCATCTTAACTTAATAGGAATGGAGGTTGCATCAATCCAAGATACCTTTAGGGGTTAGGATGGGGAGCGGTAGGTAGACCTAAATTTTTGATAGCATTCATGGAAATGGTATTTACATAGCTTCCATTATTTACAATAATTTTACAAATCTTCTCCCCTAATTTGACAAAAGTTTGTAGGATGTTGGTCCTTCACCAATCCTTGTGTTCTTTTGTTTGGGCCAGGATACATCTAACAACTCCCAATGTTTCAGTGGGATCAATATCTTTTTCATCTCCCTCATATCATCCACTAGATTTGACCTAGCTTCATAGACTTCTTCCTCAAATTCTTCAAAGGTTCCTGGAGTTTCTTCTTCTAACTCTCCTATATGTAAGGCTCGGGTAGGACATTGACTAGCATAGTGGCCAACTTTATGACACCTAAAGCAATGCACATTTTGATGATTATCTCTTTAAACTTCAGGGCCTTATCCTTATCATCTTTGCGAGCTAGTGGGGTAGTAGGATTTGGTCGGTTTGAGATAATTTGACTAGAATTTGGCCTATTTTTAGGGGTACTAATCCTACTGGATTCAAGTCGATGGATCAGGGGTCCCCTCTAAAATCTCTCATAGTTTCTAACAATTTGGTAAGCCTGATCTAGGTCATGGACTTCTCTTAGAAATAATTTTGTTTGGATTTCTTCACGTAGGCCTGCTCTAAACCTAGACAGGGTGACGGCCTCTGACTCGACCACACTACATCTCATGACAAATTCATCAAACTTAGCGATATACTCAGATACGGTTCTATTCTCTTGGCTCAATCTTTGCCATTGATCTAAAAGCCTCTGCTCATAGGATAAGGGTAGGTACTTCTTCCTAAGTTTGATCTTCATGGCTCTCCATGTGACTATGGGCATGTCTCCTATCTGTCAACAAATGCATTCAACATTTCTCCAATACAATCTAGCTTATTGGACTAATCAAATTTTAGCAAATTTGTACTTCCTTTCTTCCAACATCTCATACCACTCAAAGTATTGATCCATATCACTCTCCTAATCAACATACACCTTAGGGTCTAAGTTTTCATCAAAAGTGGGTGCATCGATACATATGTTCGTAAGGGCTCTTTCCTCCGAATCCATGAAGTCTTGGTATGGGCATCTAGGGTTATGTTCAGGGGTGGGATCATGGCGATGGGCTCTTGGACCAAAGGGAGTTGGTCTAGGTGATTCAGGTTCAGTGTAGGTCAAACAGGTCTCTTCAAGGGTCCCAATTCGCTCCTCCATTTGGTCAAACCTATTATTTTGTTGGTTAAATTGCTCAGTCATGGTTCTCATCAAAGTTTCAAGATTGTGATCCATGGTGAGACTTGGTTGGGTCTGGGAGTATTGGTATAGGGTTCCTGATCTAGTGGTCATGAAATACAAACCTAGCTTCTAGGGCTCTTAGACCTAGAAGTTCAAGATAGCATGAATTGCCAAAGCACTAATCAAGACTGCAGTCATCCTTTCAACTGGTCAGGTAAGAAGTGGGATTGTGGGAGGTTTCCCTTGCTTTCATGAGATCCTAATTAAAAATCACAAATCTACTTAAGGCGTTTTCCATTAGACCCCTAGCCTTAGACACCAATATCTAGGAGTAATCACAGAATCAATCAATACTATGTCTCAACATGATCATGAACTTGACCTGTTGATGTCCCTAGTTTTAGGTTCTTACTCAATTTTATGTTAGGCTTGGGTCAATGCAGTATGGGTTGGTTATTTTTGGGCCAAGAAAAGGTGATGAAATCTGTCCCTTATCTTGTGATAGGATTGCCCTTAAATGTTTTAAAATGAATGCACATTCAACAATCTAGGTAATCAATAGAACATAAAGACTAGGAATAACTTGCACTTCAAAATTCAAATTCCTAAATTTTAAATTTGAATTTCAAATTTTAATTTTTAAATTTCAAATTTCAGAATTCAAAATTTAAATTTTACATTTTAAATTTTTGTATTACGGTTAGGTGGATTCAAATTTGAATTGTGCCAGAAAATTTTAAAATCTAAGTTGTGCTAGAAGAGTAAAATGCAATGAAACATTCAATAATTCTAATCATGCAAGCATACATTTAGCACAACGGGCCCTCCAATCTTGGGTTATCATGTCCGACCTTGGCTCATTACTTCTATGGGTCATAAGTATATTTTCGTATACCCGCTCAGGAGGCATGATTTCCTTTGACTAGAAATTAAGCTAGGAAAATAAAAATAAATTTCTAAAAAATTTAGATCTGAAATCTATGGAAAAAGATTCCCGATCTGGTTAGGTCTGGATTGGTTACTTTGGAGTTGCAAATTAAACTAAGATCTGAAAAGCTATGAGATAAGCTTTCAGGTCTATTCCTTAGATAATGCAAAAAATTTCAGCAACTAGCATACTTGTCCTAGTTAACCATGCTCTGATACCACAATGATGTGGGATGAAAATAGAACTTTAAACTATGAATCAGCAATATAAAAATGAGCAATGATTCTACCACATATCAACAAGATTCTTGCTTAGAGAGCAAATGAAATTAATCAAAGAGACTACTAATAAGTTATTACCCATAATGTAGGTCATTCATTTGAAAGTAAATGGATCTAATGATTGAGGAACCACTCTAACTAGGATAATTACCTTCAATAATTTAGACTTAAGAGTTTAGGAGGGGATTCTCTTACCAACATGAGCTCTCAACTTCGTGGGTGGCTCAAAACTCAATACTCAAAGGATTAGCGGTTGGATGAGAAGACTACCACTCCCTTGATGGAAGACACTAAACGTAGTTGATTTCGAGGTAAGGTAAACTTCATCATTAACTTAGGAGCATTGAGAGAACCTACAAGAAGGACATTACTGGGCATGAAAAAGGATGAGAGAAAAGGAAAAAAGAAAGGAAATTTGAAGAAGGGGAAAGCAAAGAAATTATGGCAATTTCTTGAAGCTTGGGGAATCGATTTGGGCCTCACACCCTCTCCCTCACGGAGTGACAAAGCAACAAAGCAATGGAAGAGAAGAAAGGCTTTTCTTTTTCATTCATCAATAGCTTGATTACAAGAGGGTTAGGTGTATTTATAGACTTTCCTAGCCCTTTCAAATTGAATTACAAGCATAAAGAGTGGAGTGATAAGTGGGATTACATGCATGATGAGTGGAGAGATAAGTGGGTGCCCTAACATGAATTCAAATTTGAATTCTTCATGCTTGGGTGCACAATTGGAGTGTTGTGGCATGGGAAGGTGAGGTGGCATCCATTATGGTAGTGAGGTGGCATCCCATCTTGGCATGGTGAAGTGGCATTCAAACTTGGCATGGAGGTTGAGGTGGTTAGCTCCTTCCAATCTTGATGCTTTCAAGCTTCATGGTCTTTGCCCAACTTGAACCCAACTTGCTTAATTACAAGACCAAATTGAACCCAACTTGACTAATTACAAGGTCAAATTGAACCCAACTTAACCAAATTGAACCCAACAAGACTAAATTACACCTAACAATACTAAATTGAAATTGAACTTGGAATTGACTCAATTCTAATTACAGGACTCATGCTGAAAATTAAAAACAAAGTTGAAGCCAAAATTGAGTCTGGCTTATTCACTTGCAATCCATAAGGAACTCGACTTGATTAAGTTTGATTGAAGTCTTTTACGAGCTCTGGTGCCCGCACCATTATCTCTTTGAGGTTAATTATCCTCTCATTGCTAAATTTGGATAAACCATTTAACCATTAATATAGACATTGGGTCACAACTATTTATGATCCAATAAGAAGAAGTATCCTAATAGCTCTTTAGAATATAGGCTTTCAATGACCTTATCTCTAGGTCATACACCTATATCTCATATAAGTGTGATAAAAGAGATTTAGAGTAAACCCAATTAAATAGATCAGTTGAGTTATATAATCAAATCCTTAAAGATAATTAGTAATTCCATATCTAATAGGGTTCAATTTCTTTGCTCAGATACCTCGTTGAGCTCAAGATGCAAGAGGAGTGCATTGTGAGGCTATGCTGAATAACTTGAGATAATTCTGAAATTATTCTCATAGGTATTTACTTCCTTGATCTAATCGAAGAACCTTAAGGAGCTTTTCCTAGTCTACACATCAAATGTGCTACACGTATTAATATGTATCCAAGCAAGTATATCTGTGGTCCTCACCTATATATTTTAGGTTGATATCATCTCAAAGATCTCTCACATCCTACGGCACTCATTAACTACTTAACAGATGCATCATTTGCAAGTAGAGATTGAGATTTATAAAATCATCTAAACCCAATTTATTTCTAAAATAAATGGATTAATGATTTCTATGCTAAATAGAAATCAAATTTCTACTGTCAGTAGATAATAGTCTCTTTAAGTAACTGACATACCTTCCAAAGGTGTGTCATATCCATTCTTCAAGGATTTTAGGTATACGGATAATTTCTATGATCATCAACCTTGAAGTGGAAACAACTTTTCATTGATATAAACTGCCCATATGAATTAGACAAAGATAGTTGGATCAAATCTATTTACAATTCTTATGCATCAACATACCCGAGCTTCTTAAGCTCCTAATCCTTAATCATTATCAAACAATATCATGGATTAATTGCACTTAGATAAGCTAGAATGGCTTGGTAACATAAAGTAATCCTTATTAATTACTATACTTAGCTTGTCTAATTAATTTTTAAATTAAGCCAAACTTTATAATAGGTTTAGTTTAATTGATTGGTCTAAAAATTAAAAGGGTTGGAAGCTGATCTTTTTAATCCATAGAGAGTAAAGATTTAAGTTAGATGATTGTATTTATTTTAAATTTATTCTAGAAATTTTAAGAAACAAATTAAACTTTTATTATTTTTGTGGATCTGTCACACTCCTCAATGGAAATTCAAAAATCTCTATGCGACTAGGGTCCCTAGTGGATACTATGGTCCCATTGATTTTATTCACCTCACCTAAAGTTATTAGTAACATGTGGAACAATGAGTGTACAATGCTTGTCCAGTGCTTCTCAAGCATGTTGTAGTGACTCATTCTCTAAGTCATGTGGGCTCACCTAGCAATTATTGCCCACACTCTCTAATTAGGTCATACCCATCATTCAATGCAAAATGAAGCCATTATTAGAACTCTCACCATGCCTAGTTATTGGGCCCAACTCCATCTTCACCCTGCAATATCCCATGTTAATAGAGTGGTCGTACCCCCCAATGCAACTAAATTACTTTATCCACTCGAGAATAATCAACAACTGAGAGATGCCCATATCTCTACAATGGTAGAAGACCTATGACTTAATATATATGAAGAGGTTTAGGTTTAGGTCTCTACTTAATTAGTCAATACAATCTTATGTCCGAGTAACCTTCTAACTAAACTAATTTAGGTTGGTATGATTTAAAAAATCCTTTCACAATTATTTTTCATGAGTCAAATCATAGTGGCACCCCTACACATCTAAGAAAACCCTATCAAATATGAAGAGAGAGACTTTAAATCCTGCTTGCTCTTATGATTGAACGGCCATGATGATGCACTCAATCCAAGTACTAAGCTATAGGGATCATATCATATATTAAATAAGGTTTAGGTTAGCACATCTCATATCTATCTAACCTAATTTGGGACAGTACATCTCATGTCTGACTAACCTAGATTAAATCAGCATATTTCATGTCTGACTAACCTAGTTTGTGTCAACACATCTCATGGTTGACTGGTTTATATCTGAACATTTCATGTCTAAGTGGCCTAGTTCAAGTCAATCTTAATTAGTCAGCATATCTCATGTTTAACTAATCAAGATAGCATGGATGAACTCGAATCAATAGCAACTTTATTTAAAACATAATCGATCAAATTCATTAAGTAAGTAAGATCAATGCAAGTATTCTACCATTTAACCTCTTTCCTTAACACCAACTGAGTTGGCCAGGTAAGAGTTACCCCCAATTAATAACCCATGATTAAGACTTGCCTTAGATACTAATTGATTTATGAATTTCGAATTGGTCAGCTTAAGTAATTCAGGCTCGAACATTAAGCCAAATCAAGTATTTAGGTCAATCAATTGATGTCAATCAAATCGACCTGCTTAGAGCATTGCCATGGTCCTAAGCACTATTGACCTAATCCTAATCAACTCTTGAGTTGATTTGATCAAGAGTTCAATCTACTAGATTTGACCAAACCATAACTATATACGATCCAATTGTATGACCTAATTGATTCAACCCATATCCAATCCCTCATGTTTTATACTTTGAGTTAAGATCTTAAATTCTTAATTTAAGATCTAATAACCTTAATTTTAAATCATAGATTATTGATTTAATATTTTAAAAATTATTTTCAAAATGGGTCAATCTTATACTAGGATAAACTTACACTATAAGGAGTTAACCTTATAGTAAGACAACCTTATGTCAGCATAAGATTAAACTTAATCAAATTTAACTAGATGTCAAAACCAAGTTTAGATCTAAATAATTCAGTGCAATCATCTCATGAAAAATATTAAGACATGAAAATTCAGATCTTGAAATCTCAGCATTCATGATACAAATAATCATAACATTAAATCTAAAAATAATTTTTAAAATATATATACTAATCATGAAACTTAACTCACTGATCTAAATTTTAGATCCAAGAATCAATTTTTTTAGATCTAATTTTTAGATTAAATCAACCCAAAATCTTAGATCTTGTGCGGTTCTAAACTGCATAAATTTCAGACATAAAATTTTGGTTCTCAACCAAAACTTTCAATCTAATTTATCTATTATTAAATTCTAATTTTTTAGATCTAATCTCATATTTGAACCACCTTTCAAGATCTAATTTTTAGACCAAAAATCAAAATTTTAGATCAGATTTTTAGATCTAAAATTTGTTTATAAATTGTGGCTCTAATACCACTCGAAGGATTCATCTGACGATCCCAAGATAGCAAGCATTGGTTTTAAAAAATTTTTATTAAAATTAAATAGCAGTGGAAAGCAAGATCCTAGTCTAGCATGCATACAGGACCATATCATGAATAAAAATCAAATCTAAAACTAAATATTACAAAGTAGATCAAATCTATTTACTTGTTATGCTACTCCATCTTCATTGGATCGGATTTGATGGATGTTCTGGTTTCCATTCGAGCCGTGCATGCATTCGACCTCTACAGGTATCTATATGGAGATGGCCTGATCAAAGCTCTAAGGCCACCAGAGTGCTAGTACCTTTCAGGTCTTGCTTTGATAGTTTGATCTCATCTTATTCAAGAAGAAGAAGAGAAACCCTAGAATCATCCTATGCAAACTCTTCACACTAATTCAAGGGAATAAGGGACTACAATACCAAAAGAAAATGAACCACCTTTCTTTTCTTTTTCCTTCTTTCTCTAATTCTCTCTCCTTTTTTTTTTTAATTGGATGTGTGTAATCAAGGGTGAAGGGAGGAGGGCGGCAAAGAAGAAAAAATGAGATCTCATCACATCGCATTGACTCTTCCTCCCTAATTTTTTGTTGCACAAAATTAGCCACACCCCATCTAGACTCCATGCCTCCTACTCATATAGATAAGATCTTATCATATCTATCATGAATTAAATTCAAATAAGAGAGTGGCAATGAGAAAAATGAAGATAATTTATCTTAGCTCTAAGCCTTCTTCCTTCTTTTTGTGACACAAAAAGACTTCACACCACATCAAACTCTATACCCCTTAGAATGAGTAAGATAATTAGCGTGAGATCACCTATAGCACTCCCTTTCTTACTTCTCAAAATCCCAACACTTAAAATATATAATTTAACTTCCAAAAATTTAGATAAACTTAAATTATATTCTATTCTAAATCTAATTCAAAATGAATTAAATTTAAAATTTATTTGAAGAGAGAAAATCCTAGAGGAGGGGGTGGCAACACTTGGCATATACCCTCCCTCCAAAATCTTTTATAAGAAAAAGAGGGGCACTACTTTAGCACCCCCTCTTCTCAATTCATCACAAAATTGAGATGAGAGATGAGAGAGTCTCAGTTGACTAGGACTCTAGCTTCTTGGCTCAAATTGGGTCAATTTAGAATTCGATTTGAATCCAATTCAAGCTAAATTTGAAAGGCTATCAATCCTAAACAAATTTGGATTACAATTCAAGTCTAACTTAAATTATTAAACCCAATTAGCCCAATTGCATTATAACTCATACAATCATATCCCTTATGATAATAATTAGTAGGTGCCAAAAATAGTAAGTGACAAAAATAGTAGGTGCCAAAAATAATATGTACCAAAATTAGAAGGTACCAAAATTGATATGTTCTAAATATATAACTCTTATATATATTAATCCAACCACGTGATTAGTCAAACTCCTATTATGTGTGACCTCTTAGGTTTCATTCTATCTAGTAGTGAGACACATTATGATCTCCATCATAGTATCATCGAAACTCTTTTTAATGGATCAAAATAATTTCAGCTTATCCCATCAAGGATCGTTAATCTGAAATGATCTTAACAAGTTCTCATAATCTACCAGTAATACTTAGCAGTTTGTAGTGGCAACTTAGTAGAATAAAAAAATAAATCCCTAGGTATAGTTACTATGTGATTTAGTTCTTCTATTGAGAGTCTCAATTAGATGTAGGTCATGAAAACTTGCCAAACCTAAGCATCTATCATATGCCAAATTTAATTAGCTTAAGTTTAATGTGAAACTCAAGAAAACTCTTTTTTATCCTTCACCTATTGTGGCCAGAAATTTTTTGAACTTAGCTTCTTAAATTGCATGGGACTATACCTTAATTCCTAAGGTTGATAGATCCTTTATAAGTGCACTCCCTACTCTTATCCTATTGCAACCAATGAATACCACAAGGGAGTGAATGGCTAGGACTAATATTTTGTATTGTTAAACTACAGCAATCCCACTATGACTTGCCAAGGCACTGCAGGTCAAAGAATCACTCATATAACTATAGTATCGAGAAAGTCACTGATGAATGAGTAGACATCTATATGACTTCTCATGATAGTCACGCTTGGTACCATTGTTCTCTAACAACTACCTATACTCTTACTTTAGTATACCCATAATGTAGACTTGAGACTTATTTATCTAGAGGGAAGTGATCTATGCACTGATCAAACTAGATTAATCACCATCCTTGTGATACCCTATGATCAGGAGTATTTAAGAATTAATTAATAATGACACATGTCTCAAATTCTCAACTCTTGAGAATATATCATTGTCTATTAATTTCTTGGATGACACATGAACATATCATGTATGGTAAAATTATCCAATTTTAAATCTCAATTATAATTTTATTTTCTAGAAATTAAAATATGTTAGCTAAATACATGGAATTGAAATACTCTGCCATTAAAGAAGAAGATCAGAAGCAAAGAGTGTCAATCGAGCACATTAGCACTAATTTTATGGTTGTGGATTTGTTAACTAAAGGGTTGCCGCCAAAGACATTTAATGAACATGTCGAAAGAATGGGCATTATTGAAAACCATTATTGACATTATGTTAAAGATTTATGTTCTTTGTGTACTTGACACTTTGAATTCATTTAATTATTGTTTCTAATATATTTATGCATATTGTTTCATTATGTTAGTGTATATACATGAATGAGTTATGTGAATATTAATAGGATTTGTCTTTGATAAAGACATTATTGCTAGACCATTATGGTATCTCTCATCACAGTTCATGTTAAGTATAGAGTTGATACTCTGACACATGGAAGGGACTATGTCAAACTAATGACATACAACCGCCATGATCCTTATAAGTCTTTTCTTAGTGATGACTAATGATCTGATCAATTTAAGAAAGGATTTAGCTTATACTTAGCACATTATGTTTTATTGTTAAACCTTGAAGTTGAATAATGTCACATGGGCCAATTGGGAGAATGTTGATTATTCTTTTAATGGACAATGTGGTTTAAATTTTGAATATTATCTTTTATCTATTTAAAATATAATTACGGTTTAATAATTATTATGTGCTAAAATTCTATTGGTCAATAGAGAGAGATTTTCTAACAAACTACACACTTGATGGAACTTGTGATTATAAAAGAGTAATCCTAATTAGAAACCAATCCTCTCTCAACCCAATATATAAATACTTTCTCTCCATCAAGAAGCATCTATCAATCCTAAAGGGGTCAAGAGAGAGAAACCTTGTTTCTTTAGTATTTTATCATCTGCAATCAATTTCTCAAAAGAAAATCATCATGGATCAAGGTATGTTTTCTCATCTATTATGGAATCTTGAAAATCAACTTGTTTAAAGATCTATGGTATATGAGTTTGTGCAGTATTAAAGTTTGATCTGCATAATTAAAAAAAAAAACAAGTTCATCTATTTATTCACTTAGTTTGTGCAGTATTAAAGTTTGATCTGCATAAATAAAACTTGATGGACCGATGCATTATAGATGGATGTATTCTATTAAGAGGTGATGTTGTTAAACTACAATAGCATAATTTAAAATTCTTTAGTAAGGATGATGCCAATCTCATATTAATATTTTAAAATTTGAAGGTATCGTATACATTTAAAGGATTATGTATGGAATAGAGCTTATCTTGAGGGCTCGATTATGGACGGATATATTGCTAAAGAGTATTTAATATTTTGTTTAATATATCTTGAAGGTGTAGAACTGGTTTTAATTGATCTCAAAGAAATTATGATATTATTGAGAATGCATAAATTTATAAGATTTCAACTACTGGAAGAGTTTTAGGGAAGGTTGAAAGTATTGTTCTTGATAAAAAATCATTGGCACAAGCATATCATTATGTGTTACTTCCTTGTGACATTATATCTCAATATAGTAGGTTAGTACAGCCATATGTTTATTCCTTTTAGTCATATCACATATAATATTCATAATCAATGAATTAATTTTTTTTGTAGCAAATTCTTGGCTCAGAGACATGCAAATTATAACATTCTTCTTAATCCAAGGCTTAAGCAATGATGGTTAGTCAACTTATTCCCTGTTTGGTTTTTCAAAAAGGTTAGGCATATATGTAAGAGAAACGGTTGATTTTGGATACATTTACTAATGTGAAATACTACATTAAAATTGTTATCATGATTTTTAGGTACCAATAATGATGGAGAGTAACTATTCAGATAAATTAATTATCATTTCTCGAGATCCTAATAATATTGTTAATAAATATAATGGTTTCATCATCAATAGATTTAAATTTTATACAAAAGAGAGTAAAAAAATAGAAAAATATAGAATAATAGAGTCATGGTAGATGCAAATGGAAAGCTTTATTATGATGTACTTATAGATATTTTAAAGTTGAATTATTATGAAAAAATTGAAATAGTATTATTTCGATATGATTGGGTAGATATAAACTCACCAAGGGGTTTAAAGCAAGACATAAATGGTTTTACACTTATAAATTTTTCAAGATTGATACATTCTGGTATATTATTAACGGATAATCCATTTATTTTTTTTATCCCAAGCTCATCAAGTCTTTTTTGTACAAGTCTTGAAAGATAAGGAATGGGTTGTTATCATCAAAACAAATCTCGATACTTGTATAACATGCAAAAAGGGTTGCAAGAAGAGGATGGTGAAACTTAAACTCAATGTATGCCTTACAATGTTGTCTCGGCTGATGACCTACATAATATGAGCTTAGTTAGGATGGATATTAAAGGAGAAAATATTGATTGATACTTATTTGGTAAGAGTCATTCAAAATATTTACATTTTATGAAATATTGTATTATGTCATCATGTTCTCTTAGTAAATACTACTTTTTATTAAAAATTCAATTAGTATTTTATTTATTATTTAATAATTTATGTCAACTTTATATTATTCCCATTTATGAATGCTAGGTGATATCATGCACGAATGTTCTCGATTCCATGGCATTGATTTACATACTTCATAGTGTGGATCATGTTTTGATCAGCCACAGGAGTCCGAGGAAGGTCCTTCATACTAGCTTGAGGCTACTACATCCTCCTCCATGCAACAGGTTAAGTCATAGCATGGTCCTCCTACCAAGGAGGTTATTATGGATGAGATGCACATCTATGATAATATTATATATATAGGGTTTTGCATGGTGCTTCCAAACCTTAGAGAGACTTGGAAGGTCATGGAAGGGATGCTAGAGACAATCCCTAAAGCTTGGGGGCATGTCCCAAGCAGATTCGTGGAGGTGTTCCAGGGATGCTCTAAGTTTGAGTGTTTTCTCATGTAACTTAGGAGGGAGTTTTTTTGAGAAATTGTAACATAACCCAATTGGATTATAGGGTTGGGTCTAGGTTTGTTAAATTGGTTAGGAGGTTAGCTTAGTTGGTTGGTTGGTTAGCCTAACCATCCAAGATCCTAACCGAATTAGTTGGTTGTAACCAATTGGAAGCCTAACTACCAAGGGAGTTATAACCAGTTTGTTATTGGCCCAAGAATTCAAGTCCTAATCGCCCATGTGATTGAGTCCTAACAAACCAAGAAGTAGTTAAGCCCAAGAATTCAAGAAGGAGTCAAGATGCCCAAGACCAAGAGGAATTTACCGCTCACTCTATTTAAGAAGTGGGGCATGCAATGGGAAAGGCTAACTCCAGTTTGCATGAAGAAAGAAGGCCATGGGGGGAGTGCCCCCTTGGGGGCATCCATGATTTGAGGCTTGTGACCGTGAGGCTTAGCTCACGGTCCAAGAGGAGCATGCAAGGATTCCTCATGGTCATGAAGAAGACCGTGAGGGGGAGGACTTGAGGATGCCCTTGGGGGCGTGGACCGTGGAGAGCCTCTTGGGTTTCAAGGAGGCCACGGTGAAGGGCTATAGAAAGGCACACATGGAGGGTCTTTCATGTAGAGGGCTTGGTGCCATGGGATGTTCCACGGGATTTGGAGAAGGGATGCACGTGGAGGTATTATCCGTGCATGGCGTACATGGATTCTTGGGGTGTGAGGCCTGCAAGAGAGAAGACATGTGGGACAGCGAGAAGCTTCTGGGTTTTCAGAAGGGCTATCAGGTGTTATCTTGTTTATTGTAACAAAGTTCTTCTCCAAAAGAATAAAGCAATCTCTCTTTTTTCTCCTATATTTATATCTTCATTGTTGTATGATATTGAATCAAAGAATAGGTTGTTGGATTGTAACCTTCCACGTTGCTTTCGTTGCATTCACTGCGTACAGGCACTGGTCCGGATCTCCTAATAAGTGGGATTAGTGCCCTGAATTTTTTTCCAACAACTGGTATTAGAGCTTGGTTTAAGCCATTGTTCGAGCGGAAGAGGAACGGTTTCAGAGCCGCTAGTTTGAAGGTGGAAGAGAAGGATTCAAGGAGTGCATCGAGGCAAGTGGAGTTGTACGTGGATATGGTATCCCGCATGGATGGAGAAAGGAAAAGCTTGGATTTCTCAAGTTCATCAAAGTACATCAGCAGAGACGATGTTAGGGAAAGCTCAAGGAGACAGGAGACAGTCTCATGGAGTGCCGGGGGTATCGGGCAATCTGGAGTGTCCCGGTATGGCGGCATTGGCCTAGGGATGGAGACTGGAGCTGATGGAGATAGCAGCTCAGGGAGACTGGGAACAGGTCTCAGGAAGTGCCAGGGACATCATGCAGTCGAGACAGGCTGGGACATAATGCAGTAGCCAAGTAGAGATGGTTGCTAGGTTCAGTCGCTGGGTTAGCAGAAGAGTTGGGTAAGCTCTTGGTTTCGGAGGAGCCTGTGAGATGCAGTGTATCCGAAACGGTCTCAGAGGGGTTTGCATGATGCGAAGGGTCCGAGGAGGCAACGATGGTGTTCGAGGTGCAGTGGCAGGCTCAGCAAGGCAGCGTTGAGTGGCTGGTCTCAGGGTTTCTTTCTATGGCATTAGTGGGACTTTAGTCTCAGGTGGAGCACCGGTGAGAGGTGACTTCACAGGTGGAGTAGGATTCGACATGAGTTCAGAGTGGGAAGTGTAAGGATACTGGCCAGGTCCTAGCACGAGCGCCAGGGGTG
The DNA here is from genome assembly GCA_021397845.1 of Areca catechu. Lineage (NCBI taxonomy): Eukaryota > Viridiplantae > Streptophyta > Magnoliopsida > Arecales > Arecaceae > Areca > Areca catechu. The sequence continues at coordinate 149,638,508 of CM038052.1, read as the reverse complement.
CACTTAGCTAGGTGGAGCAAAGTGTGCAGAGATTGGCATGGCACTATAGAGATGGTGTCTGGTAGAGCTTCAGTTATAGTGAGTGCCAGTTCAGGTTCGCTGTGATCTGTCCAGGAAAGTTCGAGAAAAAGTCTAATGTAGTTGCTAGGCAGAAGGAAGGCTACAATCATGGTACAAGAATACAAGCAAGGATCTTCAACTATAGAGGCGATCATCCCAAAGGCCTCCAAGGGCGCGCAGCAGCTGAAGGGTGTTGGTAGAGGTAAGGAGGTCTGTACAAGAGGCTGTCAGGACACACAGTTACAGCGAGGTTGTACAAGAGGACATTGCTAGATTTGCCAAGGCTTGGAGAACCAAGGTGGAGATTGTAGGGTTTTGCATGGTCCCAAGCCTTGGAGAGACTTGGAAGGCCATGGAAGGGATGCTGGAGGCAATCCCTGGAGCTTGGGGGCATGTCCCAAGCGGATTCCTAGAGGTGTTCTAGGGATGCTCTAAGTTTGAGTATTTTCTCACGTGATTTAGGAGAGAGTTTTTTTGAGAGATTGTAACATAACCCAATTGGGTTATGGAATTGGGTCCATGTTTATTAAATTGGTTAGGAGGTTAGCTTAGTTGATTAGATGGTTAGTTGGTTGGTTGGTTATCCCAACTACCCAGGATCTTAACCAAATTGGTTGGTTGTAACCAATTGAAAGCCTAACTACCTAGGAAGTTCTAACCAGTTTGTTATTGGCCCAAGAATTCAAGTCCTAATCATCCATGTGATTGAGTCCTAACAAACCAAGAAGTGGTTGAGCCCAAGAATTCAAGGAGTTAAGATGCCCAAGACCAAAAGGATTTCACCGTCCACTATATTTAAGAAGTGGGGCGTGCGATGGAAAAGGCTAACTCTAGTTTGCATGAAGAAAGAAGGCAATGGGAGAAGCACCCCCCTTGGGGGCACCCACGGTTTGAGGCTTGTGACCTTGAGGCTTGGCTCACGGTCCAAGAGGAGCATGCAAGGATTTCTCACAATCATAATGAAGACTATGAGGGGTAGGACTTGAGGATGCCCTTTAGGGCGTGGTCCATGGAGAGCCTCTTGGGTTTCAAGGAGGCCACGATGAAGGGCTGTAGAGAGGCACACATGGAGGGTCTTTCATGTAGAGGGCTTGGTGATGTGGAGTGTTCCACGGGGTTTGGAGAAGGGATGCACGTTGAGGTATTGTCCGTGCATGGCGTACATGGGTTCTTGGGGTATGAGGCTTGTAAGAGAGAAGACGTGCAGGATGGCGAGAAGCTTCTAGGTTTTCAGAAGGGCTGTCAGGTGTTGTTTTGTTTGTTTTAACAAGGTTTTCTCCAAAGGAATAAAGTAATCTTTTTATTTCTCCTAAATTTGTGTCTCCATTATTGCATGATATTGAATCCAAGAACAGGTTGTTGGACTGTATCCTTCCACGTTGCTTCCATTGCATATGCTGCGTATAGGTGTTGGTCCGGATCTTCCAATAAGTGGGATCAGTGCCCTGAAATTTTTCCTAACAATATATTCATGACCATTAAGAATTAAATATTAATTGTTATTGATTGATTTTTAATTTTATATATTTGTTGTAGATGGGTCGGGAAGAGTAAGGGTTAAACATGGACCTACACAAACAAGCAATATCTAGCCATTAACTAAGGGTGAGAGGGTTGTCATCTAGTACAACCAAATGGGATAGCCCATCAATAGGCCTGTCAAATCACTGATGAGCTTTTTAGATTCGGTTGCATGAAAAGGCCAACTTTGTCCATTGAACTATGCAAAATGGAATGATATGCTTCTTGCATATAAGATGAGCTTCTACGAGTAGTACAGGAAAAGACATTAATTAATAATGTATAGTAATTTGTTTATAGCCATAATTAATTATGTTATACTATAATTAAATATCATTTCTTATTTTGTTGTAGGGTAACTTGTTCTCCCTCTAGATAGCTATGATTGGATGCTAAAGTCTCTCAACCAAAAATGGAAAGAAGTTAAAGCAATGCTAAAGAGAGACTACAAGAGAGAGGGTTGGTAGAGGATGATGTTGCTCACATTTATCCTCCTGATGCATACCCTCATTATTGGAGGGAGCTTATGCATTATTGGTTCTTTGAGAGAGGAAAAATGAGCATGGGAGGGACCTAGGTGGAGTTCTACAGGATGACCCATATTCATTGGGATGGCAATTTTGTTAGTGAGGAGTCAAGAGATATTTGTATGTATTAAATCATTTGGTAAGATAATTTATAGTTCTTTTTTAAAATATAATTTTTTTCACACTTCAACCCTCATCATTTTTTTGATGCTCCTAAAAATCCTAGAAATTTATTTTGTGATCCTTAAAAATGTCAAGAAAAATCAAATTTAGGATCGGTAATTCCCAAAATTACTGTAATATTTAAGCACATGGAAGCATTCAGGGAGATGGATAAAATGACAAATATAATAATACTCTGACATGTTGATGCATAAAATTATTTCATGAATCCAAGATAAATGATAGTATGAAGCGTGTTATAGCAGTCTCTTTGCAAACCAATGGCAATCATGAAAAAAAATAATGATAGTGGGTTGCGTATAACCCTGCATCATGTTGAGGTCATCAACTAATTATCAATCCTTCAAGGATTCTTAGGAACAATAAACTCAAAAAAATTATTCCAAAAAAATAGTACTCAACTTAATCATTCATCATTACGAAAAAAATTGCAACAGCAAGCTTTCCTAGGTCATTTAACTTGAAAGTTCCAATTAAACTCTAGTGCTATTTTGAATTAGCATCCTAGTCCCTTTAATTACAATCCAAGAAAGTGTATCTTAAATTGTTAAAACAAAATCGAAAGCATACGAGATACTATCTTAAGATATATTTCTTTTTCCTGTACAAGAAAATCCAAAATACCATCTCAAGATTTGATTGAGATGTAAGAAATTTTGTAATCTCAAGATTCTATGCATGATTACTAAAACATCAAAATAATAAACTTCAAAAATCGATTTGAACAAATAATAGATTCAGAAATCACATATAAATCAAGAACAAATAAATATTTTAAATTTGAGATGTGCACCTGTATTCATCATTGATTTCTAAACTTTTAATCATAGATGCTCACGTGAACATCTAAGGCCAGGTCCTTCTCTCCAACTTCTTCACAACATGAGGTTATTCAATGGGATAAGCCATGAGAACTAATCACATATCATACATATAGGAAGTGGATAATGGACCTAGTCTATTTATAAGCAAATTCTAATAGGCTCTTCCATCACAGACAAAGTTAGGCTAAGGCCTATATTGTATCACCTCAACCATACCAACCAATATAAGGTGCTCATAGCGTAAATACAATGATCACTAACCACATTGGGCTTATACACATATCATCAACATGGATCATATAATCAACCCATTTTTAACAAATCAAAATAAATAAAATAATAATTAGTGATAGCCTGCAAATAGAGAAGCTCTTACATTCTTCCACTTGAATAATCTTAATTATGATATTGAAAATATTTTATTTTAAAAATGACTCTTGAGTTGAGCAATAGTAAAACACAGTACATGGCCATGATTTAAAAAAAATATGATCCATGAATAGCACCTTGGAGTTGACTCGATCCAATAATGTCAATCATGCCAAATCATGGAAGTCATTGCATCCTTTATTTGACACAAGACCTGTCCATGGTTACAAGTATCACTAATATTTATGACATGAGTCTTAGTATAGTAGTGTAGCAAAAAAATAGCATCTAAAAGTAATCCAAAAAATATATACTATTTTCATTATCGGTCCTTCAATTTCTTTTTAATATGCTTGAATGCAAAATAAGCAAAAAAAATTAATAGCTTCAACAACAAGCCATTATATCTCACATACTTAACATGGTGACGAGATAGCATAATATATCTAAGACTCAATATATGATCTCAATTTTCATGCGACATATATATAAAGAAGGAATATACAAATAAATATATATACAGTAAAAAAAATTATATAAATATATCATTAATCATGATTTTTTTTAACCTTATACTTTATTACAAGCTAGAGAAATTCATGATAAGAATGTAATCCATCAACTATTATGTTAACAATATATAAATACTCATAATAGATATATAAAATGCAACAAAAGTCTATAATAATAAAGCACAAATCAAAGTTACTCCCACTAACCAAGCATATCAAAAGAACTCAATATGCCTATATATTCAACAAGCTTTGCAAAGTATACAGGCCTTAAGCCTTGGTCAGAGGATTAGCCAGCATGGACGCTATATCTATGTAGTCAATAGTTATATTTTCTTAGATTGTAATCCATCAATAAATAAAGCAATCAATAATAAATAAAATTTGTCCATCAAGTCAATGCATAAATTCAAAATATATCAAACTCTCACTAATTTAAAAAATCAAAATATTTTATAATATCCATGTTTTTGACATGTTTTATGTAAACTAAGTATCTTAGTCATTTGGTTAAAGGATCAGTGAATATTAATTCTATACTAAAATACCTTTACAAAATATCTTCTTTTTAACTAAAATCTTTGACCGTTAAATATTCTATTTTTATATATATTTAAATATTATAAACTTTTATTATTTTTTGAAAGAATATAACTATATAATTATTATAATAAATTTCAAGTGATTTTAAGATAGAATAAATAATTATAAGATATGGAACAACATCCCATAATCTAAATAATATAAGTTATGAATTTATAACATGCCATAAATTTTGCCTGTATATCTAAAAATATCATAAGATTTTATTTTCATATCTTTCTAAGAACAATCCCCTCCAGCTGTTCACATCTTAAGAAACCAAATTGTCATAATAAATAATAGGTTTCTATTTCATATTATATAATTCTTTGCTAGTACTACTAAACTAGCAATGGAGGTACTATAATTGGTTCATATATATAATTTTGCTCTCCCACTATCATCTAATAAGATGAAACATAATATTTTTTAAAATAAAAAATAAGAGCAATAACATGTTTTTCTTTATTATCATATTTCTAATATAAGAATATTTGACATCATTCATATCAGAATTTATAAATATGATATAATTTGACTCAATATTCTTTATACTCTTGTTAAGATAGTAGAATCTATATTCTTTTAGAATTATCTAGATAACATATTATTTTAGATCCAAATTTATTTAGTGATGGACTATTAATCATTTACTATTGTAGAATAGCCCCTAATATAAAATTAAATAGTATTGAACTTTCTACCAACCTTCAACTCAAAAGATATCCTATGTAATATCTTACTAAGAATTTTATTCAAAATATAGATGGCAGTCCTTAGGATCTCACTCTAAAGATATCATAATAAATTATATCCATTCATTATACTTCAAAGCATATTTATGAGAGTGTGATTTTATCACTTAGTTGTACCATTTTACTTAGGAGCTTTAAGTATGTTATGTTAAATAATCATCTTACACTTATACAAATATTTGATAGATGATTCTATTTGTTTATTATGGATGGGATCCTAGGATGTGACTAATATACCATATCAACACTTTTATCCTTTTTTTAAAAGTATCAAAATTTTTTAAATAAAAATAGAATTAAATTATTAATTATTTTACTTATATGATTTTAAGTTAACTAAAATTGCATAACAAAAAAACTAAAATAATAATGAGCAAGCAAGGTATTAGAAATAGAATCTCAAAATACTAAGTTTAAGTACAATACTCTCTAGTTTCATAATATAAGCACTAACATCATCATACTATCATACCTAATATTGATTTATTTATCCATTAGCTATCCAAATTCTCTTTTATTAGATTTTACTTATCTTTTATAAATTATGTCAAAAATTATATTACATTACCATTCTTAAATATAACACAAAGAATGGAATTAATTTTTTTATATATTTCACAAGCAAAATAATTCACTCTCTCTCATTTTTATAGGCAGCTTTTATTCTAGAATACTTTTATAAGTCATCCAAGATAGAGGATCATTATATAATATAATATCTATAATCCATCATATTTATACTAGCATAATTTTAGTTTCTATATTTTATAGTTTATTCTAGTCAAAGTCATAATGGGAGCATTAACTCTATTGAATACAAACATACTAATTGCTAAACGATCTTTATATAGTTAATCAATAGAGAAAACATAGATAATACATATGAAAGAAAATTTTTATAAGCATTATTTCAATGATAGCTTTTGGTCCAATGCTACAAAACTTCTTTTAGGAAGAAAGTGACTCACTTAAGATATCTCTCTTTAATATATAATGCAATTTAATCCTTTCTTAATATCATAGAGAATAATCTTATAAATCTCAACGAATGGACCACTTTGGTGATTATTATTCATCAAAATTTATAAACATTCTAATTAGAGATCAACAAGTCAAAACCTCTATGGTGGTATAAGATAAATAATCAATCGATCAAAAAATCATATACAAATACAACATATTAATGACACAGATAATATATAAATAAATATAAACTTTAAATATAATAAGCTATTTTCTGTAAGAACACCACATGTATCATTATAAAACATTTATTTAGATAGAGAATATGACATGCTATTGAACTCCAAGCATGAGATCAATATAATGATAATACAATGTATTTAAAAATATATTCTCTTTAGGCAGACAAATTTTTTATGATTAATATATCTCTTTTTAAATAAAATAAAAGTTAATATAATAAGAATACAAGGTATTCGAGAATCTATCTCTTTGGATAGATAAATTTTTTCAAGTCCAATATACCTCTACCTTTTATAATTTGATCTAATTTGATCTAATTAAGATCTCAATAATAACATTGTTATTATTAACACCAAAAGAAATTGTATACTTAAAACTAACAAAAATGCAAAATATTAATCAATGGGCATATATATAAATAATATATAAGAGCCTAAATATAATATTACATATTCCTTTTTGGGTAGAATATGTAATACATCTAATGCTCTATACATGAGCTACAAGTAAACAAAATATCATAACATTTATAAACCTTTTTCTTTTGGATAGATAGACCCCTGAAAGCTAGAGCAACCTCGCAATACAATGCTTTATGTAATCTTTTTCCAATTTAAATATACAACCTCTTTTGGATAGATGGTTATATACCATAATCAAAAAAATTTTCTTTCATAATAAAAAATTTTGTAGACCAGTATAAATAAACCACTTCGGAGATAAATATTTATGCGAACTCACAAAATTATTTATATAGAGAATTAAATATCCAACTAAATATAAAATTATATACTTTAACTATATGTATGTCTCAAAAGATCAGTCATGAATGGAATACTTAACATGTACCCCATTGATTATATTATAACATAATATTACATTCCAACAATTACTTTTGCTAATAATAATTATTATATAATTATAAAACATCTTTGGACAAGAATTATAGCATATAATAAGTGTCATAACTAATTACAATTATTTTTGGATCAACTATGATAGATACATCTTTATGCAATTCTAAAATATAATAAGAGATAATCCTTAGTTTTAAATGACTTATCTACTCAAGATCTATAAAGTGCTATGGGCCTATTGAGGCTACGCGAAAACATACTTAAATAATATAATAATAAACAAAATTACATATAAATAATTTATAAATCATTTAAATATCTTATTAGATATAAATAACTTAACCAAAATGCTTTTCAAATTATTACGATTCTAATGGTTCAAAATTGCTCAAATCAAATAAAAAATGAGTAACTTATAGCAATTTTAGCAAAAAACTCAATAATAAAAGACCTAACCATAAATAATAGATATATAAGGGCTTTTTGCAAAAGAACTCTTTAGAGGCAAAATTTGTTAAAAATAACAGGACCTGAATATAATTTAAAGTTATATAGGGGCTAAATCATAAAATTTCTCTCAATCCAAACTAAACTTAATCCAATGTGATTGGGTTCAACCAATTTATCAATTGGGCTTACTTACTAATTAAATTAATGGATTTGGGTCTTAATAGGCTGAAACCCGAAACCTGTTAATCCAAAAACCAATTAAACCCATCTTCTTCCTCCTGTTCTTCTTCTTTTCCATAATCGATGCCCAAAATCGTTCATCGTCGACTAGCCTTGTGCTTGTCGATGAGCCACTAGCTAACCCAACCTTCAACAGTTGTCTTCGGGCCACCGCGACTCTATCACCGACAACATGATGGCTAGGGGCTGCCAAAAAGGAGAAACAATTCCTCTTGGGTGGTAGAGAAGCCAAAATCATTGCTCCCCATCACCAAAATACCATGGCTAGCAAGCTGGAGCCCCAGCCCGATGGCTGCGCACCTCCCTTGCCAGCTACCATCGGAATGCCGATGGTTAAGAGAGGGAGACCCCGACGAAGAAGATCAGTTCCTTCCTTTTGTTTTTTTGTTCTCTTCTCTAGCAAGCTCATTGGTCCGCCATGGCCATCGTCACTCGTCGATAACTAAGAGAGGGAGATCAAGAGATCTGGTGGTGGATCTCCTCTTTCATTCTCCTAGTCTCAATCGAGAAAAGGAGAGAGAAGAACCGGCCACTGCCAGCCATCAACCTTGGATCTCCTGCCCCTTGCCCAAGTCATCGCCGGCTACTTTGATGGCTACCGGTGACACCATTTGGCCACTGGATGGGAGGAGGGCTCAATAAAATCGAATCTCCTATTTTAAATTTTTTTGTGATTAAAACTGATGGAAGACCATTGACTTTAAGGAACCACTACCTTGCCTCCTGAATAGTTGGCTGTGACTGGTCACTTTCAAGCAACAGATGGGAGGAAGAATAAGAAGGGATGGTGGCTCTTCCTCCTTGATTTCCTTTAGGAATCCTCGGTGATGCACCACGCCACCACCACCACCAGGTTAAAAGAATTTGCCATCAAGAAGGAATCAGCATGGTGGCCAGATAGGAGAAGGAAATCGAGGTCCATCCCCATAAAATAAATTAAAAAAAAAAAGAGGTTCTAGATCATGCATGGCCTGCTTTGATACTATATATAAAAGATTTTGTAATCCTAAGATCCTATATAAATGATTACTAGAACATCAAAATAATAAACTCCAAAGACAGATATGAACAAATAATAGATTTGAAAATCGCACATAAATGAAAAATAGATAATTATTTTAAATTTGGGATGCATACATGTATTTGCCATTGATTTCCAAAACTTTAATCATAGATGCTCACATGAATATCTAAGGCCAGGTCCTCTCCAACTTCCTTACAACAGGCGGCTATTCAATGGGATAAGCTATGAGAACTAATCATATTTCATACATATAGAAAGTGGATAAGGAACATAGCCTATTTATAAGCAAACTCTAAGAGGCCCTCTCATCACGGGCCAAGTTGGGCTAAGACTTATGCTATGCTACCTTAACCATACCAACCAGCATAAGGTACTCAAAGCCCAAATACAAGGATCACTAACAATATTGGACTTATACACATTTCTATCAACATGGATAATATAGTCAACCTATTTTTAGCAAATCAAAATAAATAAAATAATAATTAATGGCAGCCCACAAATAGAGAAACTCTTACATGAGATCCTCCACCTATGAGCATAATTGTAGAGGATATTAATTGAGATTCTTTCAGCGCATAACAATGAAAATGAAAAGAAAAAAAAATTGTAACAAGAAAAATATTAGAAAGAGAGAAAGCTCTAGAAAAAGAGGAAGAAAATACAAGAGAGATAGTTCTGGATGGCTTACGAGACAATGGCCTAGGAAAGTATTTTATAACCATCAAATCTGACCATTTAGATTTTTACTAGCTCATTAAAATCTATAATAAGAGCCCAATAATAAAAAAATTAAAAGTTTAATAGTTAGAAATTAAAAATCCAATAGCTAGAAAATTAAAAGTCCAATGAACAGAAATTAAAAGTTAGGAATTAATTAATAAAAAAAATTTAGATTTTTCTAGCAACTCAATCTCCACATCAATATTTTTTTTATTGTAAAGTAGAAGAAGTGACGAACTTTCTCTAGTAGAATTTATTGAATAGAAAAAAAGAATGTACAAAGTGAATGAGATTCGGAAAAGTTACGATATATTAGTGACCATATAATAACAAAGGAGAAAAGGGCATCATGGAGAGCAAGATGACTATTATAAGCTTTTCTATAATACAAGATATCACAACTTTTGAACTTATGCAGCACCTTAGACAAACTATCATTAATAAAAGATTTCTTTCCAACAAAGAGTTTAGAGTTCCTCTCCAACCAAATGTGCCAGCAAAATGCCAAAATAAATTGGTCCCAAGCTCTTCGAAGCTTAGATTTAATCTTTCTATGTCGCCAAGAAGAGCCAAAATCTTGAATGTTTGGGGCCATATCCTTTGATCTTAAGGGAAGCCTAAAGAAATTCTCCCCATCCTTTCTGTGCTAAGATGTCACCGATACGCAATCTATTTTTTAATGACAGCCACATAAATTCCATAATTTTTGTAGGAGCCAGTGCCTTCCAAATCCTTTGTTTAGATGGTGGGTTGCTGCCATAAGATACATTTCATGCCCGCATCATCAGTTTGTCCAAGAAATGTAACTTATGGCAGCAACCCACCCATCTGAACAAATAATTCGGAGATGTTCACAGCGAGTGCATGCCTCGTCGGACCATGTGGTTCGTATAAGGATGGACCACCCTCGACCAGATTTCCAGCTGATGGAAATGGCCTACCCTCTGTGCCCTTCAAGTGGTTTCCAGTGTCACGAGCGACTTCTTGGTGCTAGCATTGCATCAGTTCATGATCCTCCCTCAGCATATATGTTGTCACTCTTTTAGGTCATCCCGTGGCATCCAAATTTTATTCATTAATGGTGGGTACATAAAATGAGCCAATGCAAGGTTTGCATGGTGAGAAAAGGCATGACATGGCCTAATAAAGCATATGTGAATGGCATGAACGTGGCATGGCTGTTAGGTCAGTCCTAAAGCTCATCCACAATGAGGAGTTGATATACTAAGAAATGTAGAGTGGAAGAGGGATCAAAATATATTTTTCTTTTAAAAAAAGAGAGTCACATTAAGAGGATAGAAAGATAAGGCACAGAACCTAACTATGAAGGGGACTGGTACACCAGGGAATGGAAAAGGCAATTCCCCCTTGAGGCATAAAGTCATCCAAATGATTACGATTAGGTGGATTGTCCATGTTCTCTTTGTCGTGTAGAAACTCTCGGAACAATGAATTGGCGTGATAAGATTAGGCATTGAAGAGAAGATGTAGCTAGCATGAGAGACAAAGCGACCATTAATTTCCTTTTATGGATAACATGACGCTACTACCAAATATTGTATACTTTGGATCTGTAGTTTCCTTGGCAAATGATTGACATGTTCGATGGTGAACATATGCATAAATGACCAAGGGAAAAAAAAAGAAAGCATAAAGAGTGGAGTACCGAATGTCCGCTGTCAGGTTCCAATGCAAAGATAATTAAAAAATATATAAAATAAAGATGAATACATGGTTTAAAATAGTGGCTATATCAAAATAATTTCAGATACAATGCATTAATTATGTCACACATATTACTAAGGGATGTGTAAAACAGGATTGTTATTTGACAGTTATTATGTTGTAATGGTTCTTATAGCAAGAATAGACATCGTTTTACTATTTTTGTAAAGAAAAAAATACCTTTAAAATTCAACTTTAATTACATTATTATTTCAAAAAAATGTATCAATTGAAAATTTAAAAAACTTAAATAATTTGGATAATAATATCTCCATCATCATCATCATCTTCACCCTCATCATCATTATCATTTAATTAGTTATACTACTTTAATGGTTCTTGGAATAATTGTTAATTTTTAGAATTATTTTTTTTTGGTGAATCGGTCTTTATTATGCTTGTCTAGTATAAATACAAACATGGGGATTAGAAAATAAAATATTCAGAAATTTAAAAGGAATATCTATTGCATCACAACATACAATGTAGCTTCAATATGATGGGTCACATATGTTGCATGCCATCCAATCTACGGTAATATTAGCTTCTTTGTAGGTATATGTCATTTCATATGATATATAGTAGAGTTGCCTTCATTTTCAGCAATATGCATTATTAGAAGAGGGAATTAGTTTCTAAAAATGGTGAATGAGATAGGCACCTAACACTATCCAAAAAATCCCTCTCAATTATGATGCGAGAAACCCCAGAGATTTTGTAACATATATCAATCCTTCTTGTGAAACAAACAATTCTACTATCAGAATCATGGTATAAAATAGTTTGATGCCACCCATTGCAACCACCACACTGCAGCTAGTACTTCTTAATAAAAAACTTACTCCACCAAAGTAACCTTGCTTTTGAATGCTGCTATCAAAGTTGGTCTCGAGAAAACTTTGAAATGATGGCTCCTAAATAATAATAATAATAATAATATCACTTTTAGGAGCACAAAGATCATGGAAAATGGGCCACAATTTTTTCTACTATTGAAGATCCCTTAAAGCAGTCATATAGATATACTTTTGTACTTGGATAGAAGCTCTCGTTGGAATAATTTGTATTTTGGGGCTTCAAAAATTATTTTGAAAGGTATGAAATACATATTTGTTATCCAGTTGGCAGCTCAAGAGGGGGAGTGAATTGAGTATTTTAAAAATTTTAAGGAAGTATATGCAGTTTAAACACTTGGCTGTGTATGTGTTAGTGATGTGCAATGCAATTCGAAAGCAAAAAGGTAAAAGGATCAAAGTAAAGAGACAAATACACTCAAACACAAGCACACTCAAATACTATAAATTTATAGTAGTTCAAAGTAACACTCGGCTTCTACGTCCACTACCCAAGGTGCACACTTGGGATTTCTACTATATTCCCTCAAGAATATAGCTGGTTTGTTTTACATCGGGCTCACAAACCAAAATCCAATATAACGTTTATTTTTACGGGCTCACGAACAACTCAAACTTGATTTTCATGGCTCACCAAAAATCTTAAACAAGACCACAAGATGCAGCCCCTTACTGCACTTGCTACGATACCCAAAATAGAGTAATAAAACTACAACAAAATAAACTCTAAGAAGCTGAGTTGTTACAGTTAAAGCTCTTGAATGAGGGCCTCTTCAATGCTTCTTCAATGCTCTTCAAGTTGCTCTTAACTCTTGAGTAAATGCTTTAAGATTTCTTGGTAGAAAGTGGTTGAATACTTAAAGTTTTGTTGATAGCTTAGAAAACTTTTGATCTCACTTGATTTTCTTCACTTTTTTCTTCCTTGTGCTTTTTCACTCTAAAATTCATCATTTATATTTTTCTTAACTGTTCCTAACTGAATATAACCATTAGAGTGCATTGGGAGATGAGAACTAGCCGTTGTAAGGCATAAAATCCAAGAAATTTAATTTATGGAACTAGCCGTTGCAGTTTGAAAAACTGGGATTCAAGTCGGCTCGAATGACTCGAGTCAGCTCGGATGACTCAAGTCGGCTCAAATGCTCAGACATGTAAAAACTAAACTCTGTCAGAGTTGGCTCTTTTCAGTTGAGTCGGCTCAGTTGACTAGTTTCTCATAACTGAATTTTTCTTCACTCTGGAGGAGTTGGCTCAGGTTCTCAGGCCTTTTGGTCGAGTCGACTCTAGCAGCTTTCTGTGCCAGCCTTCAGTTCTATGCCGTGCCGTGCCATCTCATGTATCAGCTCAAACCAATAGAGCCAGCTCGAGTTGACACACTTCAAAAAGCTCTAAATTGCCTTCAAACTTCTCTAAACTTTTTCTAAACTTATTTTAAACCTAATCTAGCATGATTTTCTTACAAAATACCTTGAATTTTACTATTCTGCCATTTTTACACAAATATTACAAAATATCAATCATTAGGACTTTCAAATGACAAGAGTGATACAATAAATTCATTTTTGATACATGAAGGTATGCCAATGGTCTTAAATAGTACAATTATCAAACTTCCATTTGGAACTACCTACAAAAACTTTTAAAGTACTTGAATATCATTGGTATCAAATACATGCTCCAATATTTTGTTATCATCAAAATCATTCCAGGGATCAACAATCTCTCTCTTTTTGATGATGACAAAACACTGGACATGAAGGAATTAAAACTTTATAGTTATGTATATGTATTGTATGACACTAAGAAATATCAAAGTGACTTGTATATAGTTAAAATTGAAGTGTATCAGAAAGTATCAACATGTATTAGTTATGTATCAAGAAGTATCAGAGTAAATATTGAGTTTATCAAAAACTTTTCTTTACTTCAGAATTTACATATTTTATGGATTAATTTTCAATTAATTTCCATTAACTTCTCCCGCTTTTTCATTTTCTTGCATGTTTTCATGCATACATAAAATATTTTCTATTTTCCATGCATACTACTCCCCCTTTTTATCATCAACAAAAAGGTAAGACAAAATAAATAAGAGATATAATAGAAGTACACATTGAGCTAAAAAACATATGTATCATTACTTCCAAAAAGATTCATTACATATATATCCAAGAAATTACAGCCTTTAAATCAAAGCATAAGTCATACAAGAAAAGATACATCATAATGTGTGTTTAAAAGATATCATGGTTACTCTCACTACTAGAATCTAAATCTAGGGTCTCAGTAGCATACACTCTAGAAGATCTAATGGGAGGTGAAGGTCCTTTAGAGTTGCGAGTCCTAGAAGTAGGACTAGTTCTAGGAGGTGGTCTAGAGTGAGAAGGTGGCTATCTATCCCTAGGAGTACACTATGGAGGTGGCTTAGGTGCCTGTTTAGAGGAAGAAGCTCCAAAGCCGGGTCTCACTCCTGTGAAGCCAAGTAGAACTACTCCAAGCTTAGTCTCCATCCTCTGCATCCCCTGCTGAATACCATGTAAGGTCAAGGCCTGATGTGCAGCAAAGGAGTCAGCAGTGCCACAAAATCTGCCAAAGTCTGAATGCAGATCTCTGAGATCAGTCTGATAATCCTTCTATGTCCTATGGCTATGCTCAACTATCTCTACTCTCAAAGTGAGCTCTCTCATATCATTACAAAACTCCTGAAGGCCACTCTCGACTGTCTGATGAAGATCACTGAACATCGAGTTGAATCTGCCAGTTAGGGTGTGTCTGCAAACTGAGTGAGCTACTCAATAGTCACTGTAGTCCAAGTAGAAGTAGCAGTTGAAGTGGAAGGGGATGAAGGAGCTGCAGATGGGCCAGGTGGAGTCCTCGGACTACCAGGCTATCCACCCATCTCAGTAGGTGAAGGTGCAACATCATCAGCCTCTTCTCTAGTGGAGTCACCATCACTATTAGAACTGTCACTAGACTCTGAATCTACATCCTTATCTGAGTCCTCATATCTAGCAGTAGAAGCAGTAGTCTCAAGCTTCTCATCATCATCATCAGAAGGATGTGCTATCCTTTGTCCAGAAGTCTATTTCACCCATTGTCCTTAAATCTTGTGATATCCCATTCGGTGAAGAAACTTATCAGAGTAGTTGTCAGTGTGTAATAAAGGTCTAGCATCCTCATCTGTCTGGTCAACTCCAAAATCTCTGAATATTAAGGTAAAAGTCATGCCATATGGTAGGCATGCTCTAGCTTTCCTGGCAGCATCCTTCATTTGTGTCAACATAATGAATGGTAGGTTGATCTGCTCCCCCTTAATTAGATAGCTTATGAAAACCATGTCCCTCACACTCACCTAATCAAATCTACCTATTCTGGGCAAGTATATCATGCTGATAAAGTTATGCAACAGCCTCATTTCCAAAGAGAGTTGGTTTGCTTGAAGATTTATAATTCCACTTACATTTTTCCTCTCTAAAACTATTCTTAAGGTAGCTTGCTTATTCTTTAAAGTCAGATAGAACTTTCCTCCAGTAGGAAGATGCAACACTCCATTAGGACATGATTTGATCATCTCCTAGTATCAGGTTCTTGAAGAAAGATCTTACAAAAGTGGGGTATGTGGATAAATCTAAAGAACTGAAGAACTGTCACCCTTGAAATGAGATCCAATCCCCAATCCAGAAATTTTCGTGCTCAAGAAATTCGAAGATTACCTTTCTTCCAGAGGTAACAAGATGATTTCCCATTCAAATCACTTGCCTAGGTGGGGAAATGGGCAAATCTCTCTGAGTCGACTCCTCATTGTGAGCTTTAGCTCTTCGTTCCAATATACTAGAGCTCGAAGCCTTCCATTTTCCATGTTGAACGGTTGCCTTCTTTGGAGCCATGGATCACGGATCTAAGGAAAAAAGAGAGAAGGGTGTGGTCCTTAAGGCTTGGAAAGGGATTTTCTGTTCTTTGGCTAGGGTTCAATAGGAAAAAAAATGAGACCTAGGTTTTAGGTCCTACGTGTTTTAAAAAAGCATGAGCCCATCAGCCGAGTCACCTTGGCCAGAACACTTATCTACTCGAGTCAGCTCGAGCAAAGACCAAGAAAAAGGTTCCAAAAGTTCAGCGAACAAGATCCTATCCCAGAAATATACTAGATAAGGTAGTTATTATCTTTTGATTGGTGATGGAGGTCTTCTGGATAAATTTTCCTTAATTCTTGGAAAAATTAGGTCAAAAATCTAAAAGAGGTCACATAGGCCTAATTCTCCTCTAATCATTATAAATCTATCCTCACTAAGTGGTTTTTTAAAAATATCAACTAATTATTTTTTAGTACAAATAAATTCAAGTTCAAAGTCACCATTTTGTATATGATCTCTAATAAAGTGATGTCTAATTTCTATGTACTTTGTTCTTGAGTGTTTAATTGGATTCTTTGTTAAGTTTATAGTACTGGTGTTATCACATCTGATAGGAATCTTGGATTGATTAACAACAAAGTCTTCTAGCTATTGCTTAATCCAAAGCACTTGAGCGCAACAAATCCCTGCAGCCACATATTCTGTCTCAGTAGTGGATAGTGCCATGGAGTTTTGTTTTCTACTATGCAAAGAGATTAAGTTCAACCCTAGAAATTAACATGTGCCACTAATACTTTTTCTATTAATTTTACATCCACCATAATCAGCATCCGTGTATCCAATTAATTCTAAAGATGATTGTTTAGAATACCATATACCTAGATTACTTTTTCCTTTTATATATCTTAAAATTCTTTTAAGATCAAGTATATGTGATTCTTTTGGATTAGATTAAAATCTAGTACATATACAAACATTGAATAAGATATCAGGTCTACTAGCATTTAAGTACAATAATGATCCAATCATACCTCGATAAAGCTTTTGATCAATGTTGTTTCCATCTTCATCCTTGTTAGGTATGCAGGTAGGGCTCATGGGTGTGCCAATTTCTTTGGCTGATTCCATACCAAACTTCTTTAGAATCTCCTTAATGTACTTAGCTTGGTTGATAAGTATTCCTTCTTTTGTTTGCTTAATTTGAAGTCCAAGAAAGTAGGTCAACTCATCCATTAAGCTCATTTCAAATTCGTTCTGCATAAGCTCAGCAAATTCTCCACATAAATTTTTATTTGTTGTACCAAAAATTATATCATCTACATAAATTTGTACAACTAACATATCATCTTCTTTTTTTTTAATAAATAGAGTTGTCTACACTACCTCTAGTAAAATTATTTTCAAGTAAGAAATTACTTAATCTATCATACTATGCTCTAGGTGCTTGTTTTAAACCATATAATACTTTATTGAGTTTGAAAATATGATTAAGTAAAGCATGATTTTGAAATCTAGGAGGTTGTTCTAAAAATTTTTTTTTAGAAATGTAACCATTTAAAAATGCGCTTTTCACATCCATTTGAAATAATTTAAAGTTCATGCAGCAAGCAAATGCAAGTAAAAGTCTAATAGCTTCTAATCTTGCTACAGGTGCATAAGTCTTATCAAAATCTATTCCTTCTTCCTGGTTAAACCCTTTGGCAACTAATCTAGCTTTATTTATAATTATATTACTTTTTTCATCTAATTTATTCCAATATAGCAATTTAGTACATATAATAGGATGTTCAAAGGGTCAATCTACTAATGTCCATACATTATTTCTTTTGAATTGATTAAGTTCTTCTTACATAGCTATCATCCAATTGGATCATTTTTAGCCTCTTCTATGCAATTTGGTTCTACTTGTGAGACAAAAGCAAGATAATCATGTGCATTTCTAAGTGAAGATCTAGTTCTAATACCTTCAGATGGATTTTCAATAATTAATTCCTTGGGATAGTGATGTACATACCTCCATTCTTTAGGCAAATCACCATTCTCTTTACTTACCATTTCATCTCCTTCTTCTACTTGTCTATCCTTTAAGCTCATGTCCTTCATTGCTTTGTCAACAGTACTTGCATCATTATCAATGCACTCTTCTTTTGTAGAAGGTAAGGAGTTAGCTTTATCAAATATAACATATATAGACTCTTCTATAGTTAATGTTTTTTTGTTGAAAACTCTATATGCTTTGCTAGAAGTTGAATAACCAAAAATTATTCCTTCATCAGATTTAGCATCAAACTTTTCAAGGTTATCCTTTTCATTATTCAATACAAAGCATTTACAACCAAAAACATGAAAGTAATTAACATTTGGTTTTCTATCTCTTTAAAGCTCATAGGAGATTTTCTTTAAAATAAGACTAATCAAAACACAATTTAATATATAATATGCAGTGTTCACAGCTTTTATCCAAAAGTACCTTGAAAGATTACCTTCACATAACATAGTTCGGGCTATCTCTTCTAATGTTCTATTTTTTCTCTCCATAACTCTATTTTATTGAGGTATTTTTGGGGCTGAAAAGTTATGATCAATGCCATGTTTAGTACAAAATTTTTCAAAATGTTGATTTTCAAATTCAGTGCCATGATCACTTCTAATTAAAATAATTGAAAAGTTTTTTGATTTCTACTCTATCAATACAAATTTTGAAAGCCATTGAATGCTTTATCTTTATGTGTCAAAAACAAAACCCATGTATATCTTGAGAAATCATCTACTATCACAAGTCCATACTTTTTACCTCCTAGGCTCATGGTCCTAGTTGGTACAAATAGGTCCATGTGAAGTAGCTCTAATGGTCTTGAAGTTAAAAGAATATTTTTAGCTTTAAAACTTTTTCTTATTTGTTTACCGTATTGACAAGCATCACAAACATGATCAAGATCAACTTTAACTTTTGGTAAACCATTTACTAAGTTTTTAAAAATCAGCTTTGACAAAGTATGTATGATAGCATGACCTAATCTTCTATACTAAAGTAGACTAGAATCCTTGATGTTAGCATTCATTGCCATTAGATTTGAACTACTCGATATGGCTAGATCATTCAAATCTACCACATAGATATTTTCAAGTCTATGACCTACAAATTTAATGCTAGAATCAAGTGTGCTAGTTTCTATGCATATAGAAGATTCGAACACCACTTTGAAGCCTTTATCAGATAATTGACTAATACTTAATAAGTTATGCTTCAATTTGTCAACTAGCAATACATTTTTAATAAAAATGGTAGGAGTGATTTTAATCTTATTAATGCCAATAATCTTCCCCTTACTATCATCACCAAATGTGACCATTCTACCTTCTTTTATTTCAAGGATGATGAATTGTTCCTTGTCACCCGTCATATATCTTGAGCAGCCACTATCCAAATACCATCTCTTTTACGATTTTGGATTGCAAGACATCCCTACAAAATAAATCAAGTAGATTTTTTAGGTACCTAAGTTTGCTTGGGTCCTTAAAGGTTAGTTGCCTTGGTTCCTTTAGGAACCCATATTTTCTTTGTTTTGTTCTTCCTTTTCAATTTCAGAATACACTATATGCTTTATGTCCTAAACCATTACAGCAAAAGCAAACAACCCTTGACTTTTGAAAAGATATGGATACTGAAAACTTTGATGCACAAGGTTTTGAAGTTGAAAACTTGTTGGTATGTATTGAGTTGTATCCAATCCCAGCTCTATTATTTGATTCTTTTTTATTTTTCAAAATTAGCTCAAGCTTGTTTGAACTTAAAGTTAATTTATCAACTAAGGGCTTGAGTCTATCCATTTCATTTTGCGAACTTTTGTTCTTTTCAAGGCATTCATCTTTTCAACTTGTAAAACTTTATATTTTTGGAAATACAACTTAATTATTTTTGTAAATATTTATTCTTTTCAGAAATTTCATTCTTCTCATTCAATAATGTATCATAATTATTTTTCATGATTTTAATTTTTGAGCTAGCCTTTTTATACTTAGTTAGAAGGTCATGAAATGCAGCATATAATTCATCATAAGTGAAATCAAGAGTGGATTTGGGAGATACCTCATCCTCTAATCCCATCAAGCAAATATTTGCTGATTTTGATTGATCTTCTTCTTCACTTGAGGATGATTCCTCACTGTCAGACCATGTTGCCACCATAGCTTTCTTTTTCTTCTTTTTATAGCCCTTCTTTAGAGTAGAACATTCAAATCGGTAATGTCCGACATTCTTACACTCGTAGCATATACGGTGTTGTTCTTTATCCTTATTTTGTTCACCCTTAGATATGAATCTCTACCTATATCTTCCTTTTCTTTTACCCATAAATCTTCTGAATTTTTGCATGACCAAAGCCATCTTGTCATCTCCAAGTTCTTCACCTGAGAAGGGAGTTTCTTCTTATATTTCTTCAAATTTCTTTTCCTCCAAAGCAGCTTTAAGTGTGATGGTCTTCTTCTTCTTTCCATCATCTTCAGAACGGCATGTTGCCCATGTGGCTTTCTCAAGAG
The DNA here is from genome assembly GCA_021397845.1 of Areca catechu. Taxonomy (NCBI): domain Eukaryota; kingdom Viridiplantae; phylum Streptophyta; class Magnoliopsida; order Arecales; family Arecaceae; genus Areca; species Areca catechu. The sequence goes on along the minus strand of CM038052.1, from coordinate 149,617,706 downwards.
GGGGGTGAATTGGAAATTTAAAAAATTTAATCAGATATGTGTTCTTTTGAATCTACTTTAGTGTGGAGGTGCTATATTTCAAATAATTAAGAGCGAAAGCAAATACAAACAAAAAAAGCACAATGCAAACACAGCAAATTTATAGTGGTTTAGAGCACCCACGCTCCTACTTCCACTATCCAAGATACCACTTGGAATTTCCATTATATTTACTATCGAAATACAGTCGTATTATTTTATCGGGCTCACAATCCAAAACCCAACACTTGGTTTTCAACAAGATCACCAAGAACCCAACTTGGTTTTGAACAGGATCACCAAGAACCCAACCTTGGTTTTGACCGGGCTCACCAAAAACTCTTGCAACGTTAGTTTTAAAATGGGATCACTAACAACCCACACTTGGTTTTTGTTGCCCATAAATGGAGCCCAAGAGGGGGGGGGTGAATTGGGTCTTTTAAAAATTTAACACAATAAAACAAATGGTCTAGTGGTGCTTATGAGTAACAAATAATTAGATGCAAGATAATAGCACTTAATTAAAGAATGCAAAAAGAAAAGAGCAATCACACACAAACACAAGATATATAGTGATTCGGTGCAAACCTAGCACCTACATCCACTCCCCAAGCCACCCTTGGGAATTCCACTATAATCCACACCAGATTATAGTTGACTTGTTTTTTACAAGGCTCACAAGTCAAAAACCTAAGTTGGTTTTATCACTTAGGCTCACCAACAAACCTAACTACTTGTTTTGTCTTTGGGCTCACAAGTTAACCCTAGTTGGTTTTAACACTTTGGCTCACCAACAAACCACAATAACCTTCTTTTAAGATACCCTTGAAAGCAAGGTTAAAGCACAACAAATCAGATATAAAATTTAAATGCTACAACAAACTCTCTTCAAGAGTGGATTGGAATCTTTGAAGCCCAAGGATTGCTTTGACTTCACTCTTCTTCAAGTTGCCTCCTTTTGGAATGTAGTAGATTTGAGCAAGTAGGCTTTTTCAGTGGAATCAAGCTAGAAGAGGCTTTTGATTTGAAGTTTGGAGAGAATAAAGGCTTTTTGGCTTTAGAGTGGACTTGAATGCTCTTGAATAGACTTCTCTCTTTTTTTCTTGACTTCTTCTCACTTCTCTTGCTTTAAAATGAGGTTGGTGGAGATTAAATACACCAAAAACCTTTTAAAAATGGTTTGTGACCGTTGGAGCATTGAAAATAGCCGTTTGGAGCTTGAAATCCCATTTCTGCAAGCCAGAAAAATAGATCCGTTAGAGCTGTCAGGCTGCAAGTGTCGACACTTGGCTGTCAGGTGTCGACACTTGGCTGTCAGGTGTCGACACTTGAATTCTGGGAGTCAACACTTGATCATTCAAGTGTCAACACTTGATGCACAGGTGTCGACACTTGACACAAAAAATCCTCGAACCAACAAGTTCTGTATTTTCAAAATTCTCAGGCCTTGAGTCGACACTTGAAACCTAAGTGTCGACACTTGGTGTCGACACTTGAATTCTAGGTGTCAACACTTGGCATGCCAAGGATTTTTCTTCGTGCCAAATGCTGAAGTGTCGACACTTGTCTGTCCAGGTGTCGACACTTGAGACTGAAAACATCCAGAATCAAGAGTAAAAGCCTCGAAATCAAAAATAAAGTTCATAAAAGCATAAACACATAATAGTTAAGCAAATATTAGCCCTTTTTCAATGAAGAGAATGTCCGGATATGTGAGAATTGCTCCGTGCCATTGCGTGCCATACACCATAAGTTTTTGGAATTTTGAGGTGCTTTCTTCCTGAAAACTCATAACTTGAAATTCACATTAGAATACAATATGTGCTCAATGTTTTGTTATTCATCAAAATCATTGGATGGAGCCAACAATCTTCCCCTTTTTGATGATGACAAAACCTTGAGAAAAAGAGAGAACATAGTTCAAACCATGAGATTTCTAATTAATAGGAAACAATCTCCCCCTTAATTAGATACTTCTTATTAAGGTAAACTTCAAATCAATATAATGCATCTTTTTCTTTTAAACAAGATACACAAATCAATATAATGCATTTTTTCTTTTAAACAAGATACATGTCCTCAAATTCTCAAAAACAATTAAACATCCATTATCACTTTTTTTCGTCATAACAATTACTTTTTAACATTACTTTTTCTCATTACTTTTTCTCTCCCCCTTTTTGTCAATCATAAAAAAAGTAACCTCCCCCTTTCAATTAGCATGTATACAAAAAGAGAGTATAGAGAATATTATAGCTGAAATTGTGCTTGTGTCAGAGTTAAAATATCCCATTATATCAGAGCTAAAATATGACAAACTGAAGTATAACAAACATATATAGATGAGACAAGTTTTTAGTACAAACAAAACTGAAACATACATATATCAAACATAAAAAGAGATCTAAAACAGTCATCTATGAGGCTAGTCCTCATCAGAAGGAACATCAAGACTAAAAGGAGCACTAATCCTAGATCTGGTGGCTAAAGCCCTAGGAGGTGCTAAAGCTCTAAGACTCCTGATACGACCGGCAGGACCAAAAGCGGGTACAACCCTAGAAGATCTGGTAGAAGGAGGCGAAAGACGATCAGTTGGCTCAATAGGATCTAGAACAAAGTCAACTAGAGCAGTAGAATGAGCAGGTGTAGTAGGAGGATCTCGACTGTCCACCTCATAAGCATCAGCTCCGCCTACACTGTCGCTGTCAGTGCCTACCACCTCAGTGGCTCGGTCAACATCCTGATCACCTCCATCAGCAATATCAGTATGGTCGCTCTGGTGATCGCCGCCGTCATCATCATCATCATCATCATCATCATCATATAGAGCAGGAGCAGGTGCAGCAGGAGGTATAAGTGATCTCAGAAGATCCTCAAGACGTGTAAAACCCTCCTCCATAGATCTGCGGATCTCAGCGTGCTCTGAGGTAGTCTGTGCTCGTAGAAGCTCGACCTCGCTACGCAACTGAGTCACCTCTCCTCTGATCTGTGTGAACTGGGCTCTGGCATGCTCCTCAAAGGATAATCCGATAGATGGTGGTGGAGGAACTGAAGCATCAGGTGACAGGTGCTCTGCCTGTGTCGATGGTACATCCACTGGAGGAAGGACTGCTGGCTCAGATGGTCCAGCCTCAGCCTCTCAAATCTCATCCTCCTCATCTAGCTCCTGGCCAGACTCTCTCCGAACCCATCGACCTCCAACCATCCTGAAACCCATGCGGTGCAATGACCTCTCATCATATACATCTGTGTGCAGTATCTCCTTGGGGATCTCCCCCTCCAATGATACTCCACAAGCTCTGAAAAGACGGGTCAGTGCCATCCCGTATGGCAAACAGTGTCGGCGCTGAGTGGCAGCATCATGCATCTGTGACAGCATCAAGGCCGGTATGTCAACTGGTCTCCTCTCGATCAGACTGGTCATCAACATCAGCTCTCTCTCTGTGATGAAATCAATTCTGCCAGTCTTCGATAGAAGGATACGTGCGGTAATGTGGTGCAGCAGTCGCATCTCTAAAGATAACTGGTTTGCGGTAACAACTGAGATACCGCGAACATCCTCTCGCTCAAGGATGCATCTGAAAGCTGCCTCTCTATCATCAACTGAGAATGCACTGACTCCTCTCCGGGGTATCTCCCATACTCAACTCAGCAACTCATCAGTCAATGAAATCTGTATACCTCTGACGGATGTCGTCCATAAGAGTCGTCGACAGTCCAGGGCACCGTAAAACTCCCTCACCAGGTGAGGATAGTATCTCTCCTGCATGGTGCAGAAGGGTACTAACCCTGCATCTGAGAGTATCTCTCTAATGCCAAAATGGTGCCTGTCGAAACAGTGTAGATCTACTCTCCTCCCTGAAGCTACTGACTTCCCTGCCATCCTCTCTGCAGGGGGGGAGCTCGGAGTGGCTGAACTGCTCTGTGGAGCAGGATCGAATCTGGCCTTCGACCTCCTCTCACTACCCCGACTAGGCCTTGCTCTAACTGCAAGTCTCTTCCTAGGACCCATATCAACCAACTGACCAGGAAGAATGAAAAAGGTTCAGAACAAACGACTGTCCATAGGTGAGATTAGAGTTTAAATTGCTCTCAAAAACCAGAATTAATAAGTTTTGATCAAGATGAGAAATTTTGAGTAAAAATTGTAGGTAAAATTTGTGTTGGGTGGAGCATATTTGAATCCCAAAAATTATTTTTGTAAAGAGAAAAAAATAAAAAAATCATGGGATTTAGGTTTTAAGCATTTAGGGTTTTTGCAAATAGGCGAAAATATTCAAAATGCAATACTAGAAATCCTTCCTAATCATCAATAAAAGGATTTATTATATTTAAATTAGATGAAAACCCATTTTATTTTGCCCAAAATTGATGAAATAGTGATTTTTATGAAAAAGGGTTGAAAAACACCAAAAAGATGAGGGAAATTCGAGGAAAACAAATCTAAAACAAGATTCCCTCAAATGGAGTTTTAGAAATTTACTAAAACACACAAAAATCCGGTTAGATTGAAGAAAAAAAATTCGGAAAACCTAAAATACGATTGTTTGGTTTAAAAACAATAAAGTTAAAAACATAGAGAAATAAAAACTAAATTAGAGAGGGAAAATACCTGATTTGAGATGGATTGAAGGGTGAAAAGATGGGTTTGGACAGGGGGGACCACTGTTCCAAGAAATTTGGGGAAGGAAAATTTTCAAAAAACCTTTTGTTCAGCCCGTTTTAAAACAGTTCAGATTCGCAAGTGTCGATACTTCGGATTTGTCAAGTGTCGACACTTGGTCAGGTGTCGACACTTGACACTTTCCAAGTGTCGACACTTGGCCAAGAAAATTCGAGAAAAACCAAAAAAAAAAAAAAAATCTTGGGGTTTAAAACAATAAGTATTGATCTTTTAGGACAAGGTAAAAAGGATACTAAGAGAGTCCTAGGAGAATGGATCAATTACACCTAACTCCCTTCTAATCAGACAGAACCTATCCTCACTCAAAGGCTTTGTAAACACATCAGCTAATTGATCATTGGTACAGACAAAATCAAGAATTATGTTTGAGTTTTGTACATGATCTCTTATGAAATGATGTCTTATTTCAATGTGTTTACTTCTTGAATGTTGCACTGGATTTTTAGATAAGTTGATTGCACTAGTATTATCACATCTTATGGGTGTCTTAGTTAGTTTTATGCCAAAGTCTTCGAGTTGTTGTTTGATCCAGAGGATTTGAGCACAACAGCTCCCAGCTGCTATATATTCGGCTTCTGCCGTAGATAGAGCAACAGAGTTCTATTTCTTGCTACTCCAGGAGATCAAATTTACTCCAAGAAACTGACAGGTTCCACTAGTACTTTTACGATCAAGTTTACATCCAGCAAAATCAGCATCAGAATAAGCAATTAAATCACATGAAGAATCTCTAGAGTACCATAAACCAATTTTAATTGAGCCAGATAGATATCTAAATATGCGTTTAACAGCCAAAAGATGAGACTCTTTAGGATTGGACTGATATCTAGCACACATACAGACACTAAACATGATATCTGGCCTACTGGCAGTAAGATATAATAACGAACCAATCATGCCATGATATAATTTTTGATCAATTGATTTACCTGATTCATCCTTGTCAAGTCTACATGTAGAGCTCATAGGGGTACCTAATGGCTTAGTGTTCTCCATCCCAAACTTCTTGAGTATTTCTCTTGTGTATTTTGTTTGGTTGATGAAGATCCCCTCTTTGGTTTGCCTTATCTGGAGTCCGAGGAAGAAATTTAGTTCTCCCATCAAGCTCATCTCGAACTCACCCTGCATTAGACTTGCAAAATCTTGACAAAGAGATTCATTAGTAGCACCAAATATTATATCATCAACATAGATTTGTACTACTAAGAGATCATCATTCTTTTTCTTTAAAAATAATATTTTATCCACATTTCCTCTAGCAAAATTATTTTTAGTAGAAAAGAGCTTAAACGATCATACCAAGCTCTTGGAGCTTGTTTTAATCCATATAAAGCTTTATGAAGTTTATAAACATGATTTGGAAATTCAAAATTTTCAAAACCAGGGGGTTGTTCAACATAAACTTCTTCTTCAATTAATCCATTCAAGAAAGCACTTTTAACATCCATCTGATACAGTTTAAAGTTCATGAAACAGGAAAACGCCAATAGTAGCCTAATTGCCTCAAGTCTAGCCACAGGAGCAAAGGTTTCATCAAAATCTATCCCTTCCTCCTGATTGTATCCTTTGGCAACTAGTCTAGCTTTATTTCTAATTACTATTCCATTTTCATCAAGTTTGTTTCGAAAAACCCATTTTGTGCCAATAATTGATGTGTTTGAGGGCCTATCTACTAGTGTCCAAACATTGTTCCTTTTAAATTGATTAAATTCATCTTGCATAGCATTTATCCAATTACTATCACATTCAGCTTCCTCAATAGTTTTAGGTTCAATTTGAGACACAAAAGCTAAGTAGTCACAAATATTTCTAAGTGATGATCGAGTACTTACACCTTTAGATGGATCACCTATAATTAGTTCTTTTGGGTGTCCATGAGCATACCTCCATTCTTTTAGTAAAGGATCAACAGTTGAGGTATCTTCATCACCTTGTGCTTGATCTTTGTCGGTGTTCTGATCATCATTCTGTTCCTTGGTAAGCTCTTCATTGTTGTTTCTTTCTTCAGTCTTCTTGTTACCTGATTCATCAAAAAGTACATCTTCTTTTCTTGAAGATTTTTGGTTAGTTTCGTCAAATACTACATGAATGGATTCTTCAACAACAAGTGTCCTTCTGTTGAAGACCCTGTATGCCTTACTAGATATGGAGTAGCCTAGAAAGACTCCCTCATCTGATTCGGCATCAAATTTACTTAGATTGTCTTTACCATTGTTTAAGATGAAACAACGGCAACCAAAAACATGAAAATAACGGATTGAAGGTTTTCTACTCTTCCAAAGCTCATAAGGAGTTTTCTTTAAAATTGGTCGAATTAAAACACGATTTAAGATATAGCATGCAGTATTTATGGCTTCCGCCCAAAAGTATCTAGGTAAATCATTTTCACAAAGCATGGTGCGTGCCATTTCTTCAAGAGTTCTATTTTTTCTTTCTACTACCCCATTTTGTTGAGGTGTCCTAGGTATAGAAAAATTGTGATTAATTCCATTTTCAATACAGAATTTATTGAAATCGACATTTTCAAATTCAGTTCCATGATCACTTCTTAAGGAAATTACTGAAACACCTTTTTCATTTAAAACTCTTTTATGAAATCTTATGAATTCAGAAAACGTTTCATCTTTGTGTGCTAAAAACATGACCCATGTAAAATGTGAGAAATCATCTACAATGACTAGACCAAACTTCTTTCCTCCCAAACTAGATGTTCTAGTAGGCCCAAAGAGGTCCATATGAAGCAATTCTAAAGGTCTAGATGTAGAGATTACTCCTTTAGGTTTGAAAGAATATTTTGTTTGTTTTCCAAGTTGACATGCACTGCAAATCTTATCTTTTTCAAAATTCAGTTTAGGCAAATCTTTTACTAAATTCTTTTTGCTAAGTTTTGAAATTAAATGCATGCTAGCATGTCCTAGTCTACGATGCCAAAGCCAACTAGCTTCATCGATCTTGGCTTCCATTGCCACTAGACATTGACCTTTCTGAATAGGGAGATCATCAAGATCAACCATATAAATATTGCCATGCCTATGACCGATGAATTTAATGCCATTGTCATCTAGACTAGAAACAATGCACAAAGAAGATTCAAAAACAATTTTAAAATTTTTGTCACAAAATTGACTAATACTAAGCAAGTTATGTTTTAAACCATCAACATATAAAACATTATCAATATAAGAGGTGGGGGTGATATGGATTTTATCAATACCAATGATTTTTCCCTTTCCATTATCACCAAAAGTTACATTGCCACCATTTTGATATGTGAGTGATGAGAACTGCTCCACATCTCCTGTCATATGCCTTGAGCAACCGCTATCAAGATACCACATTCTCTTCTTGTTGGTTGCAAGGCATACCTGTAATAAAGATCAAGTGGAGACTTTAGGTACCCAAGCCATCTTGGGTCCTTTTTGGTTAGTGGCATTGGTTCCTTTTGGAATCCAAACTTTCTTAGTTTTTCTTAATTTTCTTTTGTTGCACATGTAAGATTTATGTCCTATAACACCACAAGTATAGCATGTAATTGAAGAAGATGCAGGTACAAAGAAATTTTTAAGGAGTTTTTGTTTCTTATGAGTTCTGAATCCTAAACCAGCTTTGTCAAATACTACTCTTTGGTTATTTAACAGTAAATTCAATTTTTCAGAACTGTAAGTAAATTTTTCGACAAAAGGCTTTAGTTTATCGATTTCCTCTTTATATTTCTTGTTTTCCATTAAAATTTCTTTGTGTTGTCTTGACAATTTTTCATTTGAAACTAAGTTACTTTTCTTTTCAAGTATATTCTTTTCATTTTCAAGACCCATAATCTTATCATTTAGATTTTTATTTTTTATTAGAAGGTATTCATTCTCATTTGAAAGGTTGTTATTTATTTTAGCTAGTTCCAGATTTTGCTTCTTTAAGTCTTTATGTTTTGACTTTAGTTTTTGAAATTCTATTACTAGTTCATCAAAAATTTCATGAAGCTCATCAAAAGATAATTCATTTTCGGTTTCAGAACATACCTCTTCTTGATCGGCCATTAGACAGAAATTTGCTACTTCCTGTTGTTCTTCCTCAGAGCTGGAGTCTTCACTTTCGCTCCAGGTTGCCATCATGGCCTTTTTCCTTAACTTTCTTCTGCCTTTCTTTAGTAAGGGGCAGTCTACCTTAAAATGCCCTGGCTTTTTGCACTCAAAACATGTGGGCTGCTCCTCCTTCTTCTCATCTTTTTCTATACTGGGCTCACCCTTCAGAGGTTTCTTTTTGTAGTTAAATTTCTTTTTCCTCATAAACCTTCTGAACTTCCTTGCCAACATAGCAGTTTCATCTTCTTCGTCATCCTCTTCAGAGTCTTCGCTTGAGTCTTCTCTGGTAGTAGATTTGAATGCTATTGTCTTTTTCTTTTTGTCCACCTCTCCGTTCTTCTATTTGATAGATAGTTCATATGTCATTAAGGAGCCCAACAGTTGTTCCAGTGGGAGAGTGTTGACATCTTTTGCTTCTTCGATTGCAGTGACCTTTGCATCCCATGAAGCTGGTAGAGACCTGAGAAGTTTATTTACAAGTTCACCATTAGAAATTATTTTTCCTAAACTTCTCATGCCATTCACAATGTTTGTGAACCTAGTATACATTTCACTGATAGATTCAGTAGGTTCCATTTTAAACATTTCATAAGTATGAATTAGCATGTTGACTTTGGTGGTCTTTACTTAGTGTGTACCCTCATGGGTAACCTCAAGTGTATCCCAAATCTCCTTTGCGGAGAGACAGTTGGATATTCTGTTAAACTCACTAGGATCAAGAGAACAGAATAAAAGGTTCATTGCCTTTGCATTAAGCTCAATTTGCTTAATGTCACTCTCATCCCAATCATCTTCCATTTTAGGGGTGAGAATGCCATTAATCATCATTGTAGGCTGATGAGGACCTTTTACTATTATTCTCTATAAATTATAATCAAGAGCTTGTATAAATATGCGCATGCGTGTCTTCCAGTATGTGTAATTTGTGCCATTAAATAGTGGGGGTCGGTTTGAGGCTTGACCTTCAACAATACCCATGCCTATTGGGGCTGCTATGATCTTTTACTCAAGATCCTTGGACCTACAAGAGAGTACCGGTGCTCTGATACCACTTGTTGCCCAGAAATGGAGCCCAAGAGGGGGGGGGTGAATTGGGTCTTTTAAAAATTTAACACAATAAAATAAATGGTCTAGTGGTGCTTGTGAGTAACAAATAATTAGATGCAAGATAATAGCACTTAATTAAAGAATGCAAAAAGAAAAAAGCAATCACACACAAACACAAGATATATAGTGGTTCGGTGCAAACCTAGCACCTACATCCACTCCCCAAGCCACCCTTGGGAATTCCACTATAATCCACACCAGATTACAGTTGACTTGTTTTTTACAAGGCTCACAAGTCAAAAACCTAAGTTGGTTTTATCACTTAGGCTCACCAACAAACCTAACTACTTGTTTTGTCTTCGGGCTCACAAGTTAACCCTAGTTGGTTTTAACACTTTGGCTCACCAACAAACCACAATAACCTTCTTTCAAGACACCCTTGAAAGCAAGGTTAAAGCACAACAAATCAGATATAAAATTTAAATGCTACAACAAACTCTCTTCAAGAGTGGATTGGAATCTTTGAAGCCCAAGGATTGCTTTGACTTCACTCTTCTTCAAGTTGCCTCCTTTTGGAATGTAGTAGATTTGAGCAAGTAGGCTTTTTCAGTGGAATCAAGCTAGAAGAGGCTTTTGATTTGAAGTTTGGAGAGAATAAAGGCTTTTTGGCTTTAGAGTGGACTTGAATGCTCTTGAATAGACTTCTCTCTTTTTCTTCTTGACTTCTTCTCACTTCTCTTACTTTAAAATGAGGTTGGTGGAGATTAAATACACCAAAAACCTTCTAAAAATGGTTTATGACCGTTGGAGCATTGGAAATAGCCGTTTGGAGCTTGAAATCCCATTTCTACAAGCCAGAAAAATAGATCTGTTAGAGCTGTCAGGCTGCAAGTGTCGACACTTGGCTGTCAGGTGTCGACACTTGAATTCTGGGAGTCGACACTTGATCATTCAAGTGTCGACACTTGATGCACAGGTGTGACACTTGACACAAAAAATTCTCGAACCAACAAGTTCTGTATTTTCAAAATTCTCAGGCCTTGAGTCGACACTTGAAACCTAAGTGTCGACACTTGGTGTCGACACTTGAATTCTAGGTGTCGACACTTGGCTGTGTCGACACTTGATGCACAGGTGTGACACTTGACACAAAAAATCCTCGAACCAACAAGTTCTGTATTTTCAAAATTCTCAGGCCTTGAGTCGACACTTGAAACCTAAGTGTCGACACTTGGTGTCGACACTTGAATTCTAGGTGTCGACACTTGGCGTGCCAAGGATTTTTCTTCATGCCAAATGCTGAAGTGTCGACACTTGTCTGTCCAGGTGTCGACACTTGAGACTGAAAACATCCAGAATCAAGAGTAAAAGCCTCGAAATCAAAAATAAAGTTCATAAAAGCATAAACACATAATAGTTAAGCAAATATTAGCCCTTTTTCAATGAAGAGAATGTCCGGATATGTGAGAATTGCTCCATGCCATTGCGTGCCATACACCATAAGTTTTTGGAATTTTGAGGTGCTTTCTTCCTGAAAACTCACAACTTGAAATTCACATTAGAATACAATATGTGCTCAATATTTTGTTATTCATCAAAATCACTGGGTGGAGCCAACAGTTTTTAAATCGGGATCACTAATAACCCACAAACTCATAAAGAGTTAAAAGAAAGTAAGCAACTAATGACAAACCCAAGTTGTCTGATGGTTACAGTTGTAGCTTAAGAGAAGCCTTCTAAAATGGGCTTTAATGTACTTCAATGGCTTCCTCTTCTTCTTCAATAAGTGCTTCAAGCTTCTGATTAGAGTTGGTGAAGACTTGAAGGCAGACTTAAATGTTCTTCTTTGTGCTCTCTTTCTCATAACTCATTTAATGTTCAATTAAGCATTAGATTCTTTAAAGATTGTCCAAATCCCTCATTTATAGAGTTATGTACTCTTCTTGGGTGGATATAGTCATTGTAGACCATTGGGACTTGATATTTGACTGTTGTAGCACTTTTTAAATTCAAAAATGAAGTTATGGAATTAGCCGTTACTTGCCTGAGATCGACGTTCAAGCCGGCTCGGATTCTCAGAGAGTTGATTCTTCACTCTGGTTGAGTCAGCTTGCCACAATCGAGTTGGCTTGGATCCTCAGTGTTGATGATTCCTCACTCTGGTTGAGTCAGCTCACCTCAATCGAGTTGACTCAGATTCTTAGGTCTTCAAAGTGGTACTCTGGAGGAGTTGGCTCGGGATCCTTTGAGTCGGCTCTCCTGGCTGTTCTCTCAGAAATGATTTTTCTTGGACTCTGGAGGAGTCAGCTCGGATTGCTGAAGGGTTGACTTGGATGCCTAACTGAATGATTGAGTCGGCTCAGACTGCCTTCAGGTCGGCTCGCCTATCTGATTCAAGAAATGTTGCCCAGGTGGCTACCTAAGAGGGGGGTGAATTGAAAATTTAAAAGTTTAAAGCAAGTGATGTGCAATTTCAAATCCCATAGAAGGTGTTAGGTGCTGTGATAGAGTTATAAGTTGCAGAAGCTAAAAAGAAGCAAAAAGCACAACATAAACATACCAAATTTATAGTGGTTCGGAGAAACCCAGCTCCTACGTCCACTACCCAAGATACCACTTGGGATTTCCACTATATTCACACCCAAATATAGTAGGATTATTTTGCAGGATCACAATCCAAAACCTCTACACTTTGGTTTTATGGGATTACCAAAGAAAATCCAACACCCTTTGATTTTAATAAGCTCATCAAAGAAAACTAACTTGGTTTTACCAGAATCACCAAGAACCCAACACTTGGTTTTAACAAGGCTCACCAAGAACCTATTTGGTTTTTCAACCGGGCTCACCAATAACCCAATAATTCAAAAATGAATTGAAATAAATGCAACAAAAATGACAAATTCAATTTGTCGGATAGTTGCCGGTGCAGCTTGATGGAAGTTCACTTGAATGCACTTGAATAAGCTTTAATTGCTTTAGTGGCTTCTTCCCAAAATTGCTTCAAACTTCAAATTAGAGTTGGTGAAGTCTTGAAGTCTAGCTTGAATGCTCTTGTACTTTTTACTGTTAGTTGGTAGAATATTTAATGAAGCTCTCTCTTCTTTTTAAGAACTTATTTTTTTATCTCTTCTATAAGGAAATTCAAATCCTTCAAATATAAAGTCTTCCATCACACCAAGGCAGTTAGAGACATTTTTGATCGTTAGGATGTGACTTGTGACCGTTGGAGCACTTTTTGGCATTCAAAAATAAATTCTGGAACTAGCCATTAAATACCTGGAAATGACGTTCGAGTCGACTCGAATTCACTCGAGTCGGCTCGGATCTTTTGAGTCGATAGGTCGAGTCGCCAAATCTTCATTGCAGTCAGCTCTTTGTCTCAGGGCACAAAACATCACTCTAGACGAGTCGGCTCTTAATAGCTTGGGTTAGCTCGAACTTCTTTCTTTGAAAACCTTGAACTCGAGGAGTCGACTCTTTTCAGCTTGGGTCGGCTCTTCTTCTCAGGTTTGGAAATCCTCACTCTGGAAGAGTCGACTCGATGCAGTTCAGGTCAACTCACTTTTTCAGGCGTTCAGAATTAGGTCTGGTAGAGTCGGCTCTTTCTAGTTCGGGTTCGCCTGGCTGTTCTCAGAAATCTTCAGAAATTGGACTCTGGAAGAGTCGGCTCAGACTGATTCCAGTCAACTCGGATTCATTAGAGTCGGCTCGGTTACCTTCAAGTCGGTTCGGATTGCTGCATTCCAGAATCCTTGCTGCGTGCCAATAAGCGTAGTCAGCTCTTCAACAAGTTGGGTCGGCTCGAGTATCTTCTTTAGGTTTTTTACACTTGAACTTAAAGAAAATCTTTTGCCTACTCTTTACATTTTCAAGCATACCAACTCACAACTAATTTCAAGGCACACAAACACAGAAGTAACCCTCTTTATATGATTTTTTCTTAGCTTTTTCATTGGGTTCTTCTTTACAAAAACACATTATAACACAACTCAAACAAGAAAACAGAGGTGTAGGAGTTGAAGTTTGAACATTTAATCCATCCTACAAAAACTTGTAAAATACTTGAAGAGTTGTCAGAAATAAATATACATGCTCCAATGTTTGGTTATCATCAAAATTACTTATGGGATCAATAATCTCTCCCTTTTTTATGATAATAAAATACTGGGCATGAAAAATTCTTTTACACTTTACATGTATGACTGTGTTTGAAAGTTATGTATTCACATGTATCAGAGCTAATAAGAAAGAAAAAGTATCAGAGCTCAAGAGATGATTGTATATCATCAAAGTGCTAGACTTTTCATGTTTCACAAAACATGGAGTATCATAGATTCAAAAATTGACAATAGTAATCAGAGCATTAATCTTAATTTGAGCATTAAGATTAATTTGAACATCAATCAGAGCAAAAATTCATTCAAGAGAATCTTAATTTGCCGGTGCAGCTTGATGGAAGTTCACTTGAATGCACTTGAATAAGCTTTAATTGCTTCAGTGGCTTCTTCCTAAAGTTGCTTCAAACTTCAAATCAGAGTTGGTGAAGTCTTGAAATCTAGCTTGAATGCTCTTGTGCTCTTTGGATGTTGGTTGGTAGAATATTCAATGAAGCTCTCTCTCCTTTTTAAGAACTTTTTTTTATCTCTTCTATAAGGAAATTCAAATCCTTCAAATATAAAGTTTTCCATCACACCAAGGTAGTTAGAGGCATTTTTGACTGTTAGGATGTGACTTGTGACCGTTGGAGCACTTTTTGGCATTCAAAAATAAATTCTGGAACTAGCCATTAAATACCTGGAAACGACGTTCGAGTCGGCTCGGATCCTTCGAGTCGATAGGTCGAGTCGCCAAATCTTCATTATAGTTGGCTCTTTGTCTCAGGGTGCAAAACATCACTCTAGATGAGTCGGCTCTTGATAGCTTGGGTCGGCTTGAACTTCTTTCTTTGAAAAACTTGAACTCGAGGAGTCGGCTCTTTTCAGCTTGGGTCGGCTCTTCTTCTCAGGTTTGAAAATCCTCACTCTGGAGGAGTCGGCTAGATGCAGTTCAGGTCGGCTCGCTTTCTTAAGCTTTCAAAATTAGGTACGGCAGAGTCGGCTCTTTTTGGTTCGGGTCAGCTCGCTTGGCTGTTCTCAAAAATCTTCAGAAACTGGACTCTGGAAGAGTCGGCTCGGACTGATTCCAGTCGGCTCGGACTAATTCCAGTCAACTCGGATTTATTAGACTTGGCTCGGTTACCTTTGAGTCAGCTCAGATTGCTATGTTCCAGAATCCTTGCTGTGTGCCAGTAAATGAAGTCGGCTCTTCAACAAGTTGGGTCGGCTCGAGTATCTTCTTCAGGATTTTTACACTTGAACTTAAAGAAAAATTCTTGCGTACTCTTTACATTTTCAAGCATACCAACTCATAACTAATTTCAAGACACACATATACAGAAGTAACCCTCTTTATATGATTTTTTCTTAGCTTTTTCATTAGGTTCTTCTTTACAAAAATACATTACAATACAACTCAAACAAGAAAATAGAGGTGTAGGAGTTGAAGTTTGAATATTTAATCCATCCTACAAAAAGTTGTAAAATACTTGAAGAGTTGTCAGAAATAAATATACATGCTCCAATATTTGGTTATCATCAAAATCACTTATGGGGTCAACAAGAAATGATGCTCTAGATAAGTTGGCTTGGGTTCCTTCGAGTCGGCTTGGATCTCTGTATGCCAGAATCCTTCAACCGTGCCAAGGATTAATGTTGGCTCTCTTTACATGAGTCGGTTCGTGTGAATTTTTAATAAAAACTTTAACTCTTCTCCAGAATTTATCCAGCAACTCTTCAACACTTAAAACTCTTCCCAACTCAACTAATAATAAATTCTAAAGAAATTTAAGCTTGAAAAATACATAGAAGTAACTCTTTTTCATGAATATTACATCAACCTTTCTTTGGGTTCTTCTTTACATGAAACATTTACAATGCAACACATAATATATAACAAGATTGTAGGAGTTGCAATTGGGCATTAAGATCATCCTACAAAAACTTGTAATGCACTTGAAGAGTTGTTAGTAAGACAAATAATGCTCCAATATTTTGTTATCATTAAAATCACTCAAGGGGTCAACACGGTATTTCATTGCAAGTTCATGTGTGATGAAGGATCCAAGAAGTTCATCCAATGGTAGATTGTCCAAGTCCTTTACCTCTTAGATTGCAGTTACTTTAGGGTCCCCGTTGTCTGACAAGGATCATAAGATTTTTTTAACATGATATGCATTTGCATAAGTCCTGCTAAGACTTTTCAAAACATTAATAATGTCAGTAAACCTTGCAAACATTTAATATATAGTCTCATTGGGATCCATTTTAAACAGTTCATAACTATGCACTAACATATTAATCTTTGATGTGTTAACTTGGTTAGTGCATTCATATATTACTTGCAGTTTATCCCAAATTTTCTTTGCTGAAGCACAAGTGAAGATTTGGTTAAACTCATTGGCATTTAAGGCACAATAAAGAAGGTTCATGGCTTTAGTGTTGAGCTCACCCATTTTCATTTCATTGTCATCCCATTCCTCTTCCAATTTTGGGATGTCAACTCCATTAACCTTCACAGTGGGTGTATGTGATCCTTTTAGAATAATTTTTCATAGTTGAAAATTAATATCTTGAATATAAATCCTCATTCTAGCTTTCCAATAACTATAATTTGTGCCAGTGAAAAGTGGAGGTCAATTACTTGATTGACCTTCGGCCAAGGATGTGCTCATGTGGTTTGCCATAGATCTATTCTCTAAATGATTGGGTTACAGAAACACTGCTTTGATACCACTTGTTGCCCAGTTAGCAAGCCCAAGAGAGGCGATAAATTAGGTATTTTTAAAATTTTAAGCAAGTATGTGCAGTTTAAATACTTGGCTGTGTGTGTGTTAGTGGTGTGCAATGCAATGCTGAAGCAAAAAGGTAAAAGGATCAGAGTAAAGAGAGAAGCACACTCAAACACCACAAATTTATAGTGGTTCGGAGTAACCCTCGGCTCCCACGTCCACTACCCAGGTGCACACTTGGGATTTCCACTATATTCCCTCAAGAGTACAGCCAGTTTGTTTTGCAACGGGCTCACAAACCAAAATCCAATACAATATTTATTTTCACGGGCTCACAAACAATCCAAACTTGGTTTTTAAAGCTCACCAAAAATCTTAAACAAGACCACAAACTACAACCCCTTGCTGCACTTGCTACAATACCCAAAACAAAGTAATAAAATTGCAACTAAAACAAACTCTAAGAAGCTGAGTTGTTGTAGTTAAAGCTCTTGAATGAGAGCCTCTTCAATGCTTGTTCAATGCTCCTCAAGCCTCTCTTAACTCTTGAGTAAATGCTTCAAGATTTCTTGGTGGAAAGTGGTTGAATACTTGAAGTTCTATTGATAGCTCAGAAAACTTTTGATCTCACTTGATTTTTCTTTACTTTTATCTTCCTTGTGCTTTTTCACTCTTAAATTCATCAATTATATCTTCCTTAACTGTTCCCAGCTGAATATAACCATTAGAGTGCCTTGGAAGATGAAAACTAGCCATTAGAAGGCATAAAACCTAAGAAATTCAATTTTTGGAACTATCCGTTGCAGTTTGAAAAACTGGGATTCGAGTCAACTTGGATGACTCAAGTTAGCTCGGATACTCAGTCATGTAAAAACTGAACTCTATCAAAGTTAGCTCTTTTTAGTTGAGTCGACTCATTGACTAGTTTCTCATAATTAAATTTTTCTTTACTCTGGAGAAGTCAGCTCGAGTTCTCAGGCCTTTTGGTCGAGTCGACTCTAGCAGCTTTCTGTGCTAGCCTTTAGTTCTATGCCATGCCGTGCCATCCCATGTATCAGCTCGAACCAATAGAGCTGGCTCGAGTTGACACACTTCAAAAAGCTCCAAATTGCCTTCAAACTTCTCCAAACTTTCCTTAAACTTATTTTAAACCTAATCTAACATGATTTTCTTACAAAATACCTTGAATTTTATTGTTTTGCCCTTTTTACACAAATTTTACAAAATATCAATCATTAGGGCTTTCAAATGCTAAGAGTGGTACAATAAATTCATTTTTGATACATAAAGGTGTGCCAATAGTCTTAAAGAGTACAATTGTCAAGCTTCTATTTGGAACTACCTACAAAAATATTTAAAGTACTTGAAGATCATTAGTATCAAATACATGCTCCAATGTTTTATTATCATCAAAATCTTTTCAAGGGTCAATAATATTCAAAACTACAACTTTTGAGATATAAAAAGGTTATTATAACAATTATAATAGTATCTTTACCAAAAATAAATAGCTATAATAGTATCACTAGCTATATGTTATAAGAGATTAATAAGGTTATTGGAATCTTGCATGGAATAGGACATCCAAATTAGCTATTACCATAAATTGTTGTTTATGTAAAAAGATTATAAATTACAAGAACTTCCCTTTCAAATTTAGTACAAATTTACTTATATCTTGTATGATGTGGCGAACCATTAATGCGGCGTCCGTATCAGATGTAGCTAGTGGTTGAGGCGATGGGTAGAGCCGCTAGATGAGCGCCATCTATCGAGCTCCCATTTGAGATGAGCTCCCAGTCGAGGTCGAGCTCCCATTCGAGGTGAGCTCCCAGTTAAAGTCGAGCTCCCATCAAAAGTGAGCTCCAAGTCGGGATCGAGAACCCATCTAGTGTGATCTCCTAGCCGGGGTTGAGCTCCCGTTTGAGGTGAGCTCTTAGCCTAGGTCGCGCTCTCATCCGAAGTGAGCTTCCAATCGAAGTTGATCTCCCGTCCGAGGTGAACTCCAAGCCAGGGTCGAGCTCCCATCCGAAGTTAGTTCCCGATCGAGGAGGGCTATGGTCCAGTAGAACCCTTGATCGGGCTAGATGCTAAGGATAACAGGAGCCCTTGTAACCATGATGGCAAGACCGATGGAGGAAGGGGGTGTGCCCCCTCATGGAGCTACTACAGGGGCAACCCGGATGGTGACCCTAGCAGGCAACGTCGCTAATGTGCATCATAATGCACCAATTTAGTACCTTAATTCCACTATTCTTATGAAGCATAGTGGTAGTAAAAGTCTAATGCATAGGGACCTTTGAGTTATTCTAAAAGTAAAATAATCCAAATATGCATAGTAAAAAAGAGAATTATCAGGAAATTAGCAGTGAAATTAGTTCAGGGATGATCTATCTTAACGAGAGCATGGCCTATATCCATAGATCACGGCCCATCCCTTTTGGAATAGATCAATTACAATGATAGTGAAAATAATCCAGATATGATCTTTCTTAGCGAGAGCATGGCCCGTACCTATAGATCATGGCCCATCCCTTTTGGAAACAAATCAATCATAATTATATATTCACGTAGAGAAAGATCGTAGTGAAGATAATCAAGATATGACTTATTTTAACGAGAGCACGACCCGTACCCATAGATCATGGCCCATCCATTTTATGTATAGATCAGTCAAAATTATACTCACGTAGAGATACTTACCTCTAAAGCTTTTCACTGCTTATGAACCTGCTTCAAACAAGATAAAGAAAAATAGGAATTAATCAAAAGCCCTTTTCATTTTATAAAATGAAGAGTACATCAAATGAACATTAAAACATAAACTCCTTTTACCAAACAGTGTTCCAGAGTGAAGCTACAGCATATCCAAAGATGGAGCAGTCTGGTGATGCGGTGGAGAGCAAAGAGTGGAGAACCAGGCAGGGCCAGTGCAGTGGGAGTGGAAACTAGTCAAGGAAAACAAGGAAGAGGACTTGGAAAAATAGAAGAGAGTAGTAACAAGGAAGAAGAGAGATGGAAGAGAGTGAAATGGATGGGGAGAAGAGAGATGGAAGAGAGATGGAAGTGGAGGAAGGATTAAGAGAAGCTGTGGGCCTTTTTGAACTAATGAACTAAAACTTCGATCCCCCTCCATTGGACTCCCTTTTATAGACCTCAACCCAACCGATTTTAGTTCTACTGTTCAATAACCCAACTGAGCTAACTACATTCATTCCACTATTGCAACAACCTCCAGACTCCAGTGACTTCCAGCAATTCTAACTCCTAGTTAGTTCTAATAATTCCATCTACTTCCAGCTACCAGGATCCAACTGATTCTAGCGAACCCAGCAAAGCTTCATGATCCCTGTGGCTTGGACAATTTTGGCGATGCTCCACAATCCTTGTGGCTTGGACCAACCCGGCAACGAAGAGGCCAAATAGGGAAGAGGAAGGGGTTGCTGTGATCGATGGCTGAGGTTAGATCTTGGATGGATGGCGGCTGAAACTAGTGGTTGGGGAGATAGATGACAGCCTTTCCAACCATGGGCACCTCCTCAGTGATGAGGAAAAGGGTGCCGATGGATCTTCTGGTGCCAAATCGGCTTTAAAAACTATGGGGAAGAAAAAGGAGGAAAACCATGGTCTTTTCTGACCATTTTCTAGCCAAAGGAGGCCTCTCTGACTAGCGGTGGAGGTGCCGGAGGCTTGGCGATGACGGGGAAGCTGCTCCAATGATTTTGGCCCAAAATGGGCTTCGCGGTCCATGGCTCTATTTCATGGACCACGACCATGGCAGCCTATGGACCACAAGCCCAATCGTAGACTGAGTGGTCAGTCCATGGTGCACCGGCTGCTTTAAACTTCATGCAATTTCTTTATTAATCCTTTAAAAATCAATTCCAGGTTCATTTCAAGCCCGATTCACTTAATACTTGTTTCATTTGAACCCAAAAATTGAGCTCGTCATGTTGGCACTCTCCTTTCCTACAAATAATATATACATGTATCAATTTTAAAGAAATAAAGATAATTTAATTATTAAATTAATACTTTTATATGTGTATAATGTAGTTATTATACCCTCCAACTTGAATTTTGCTCATCCCCGAGTAAAGCAGATGGATTATCCATGTGTATCAACCCATCCTTGAATTAGATGTTAACCTAAGTAGCCTTAAAGGTAGATGATACCTAGTCAGACCACTACTGAGATACTTCATCGGATTGTTAATTCAATTCAATTATTGGTTGGGTAGAGCCCATAAAGATTTCTAGAGTTTTTCTTTTGCCAACTTTCCACCTCACTGTTTGAATCCTCTAACTTCCTAGGAGTTTAGTGAAGTACCTTTTTGCCAACTGGTTTTCCTTTTTTTTGTTTAAAGTATAATATCATGTCCTAGTCTCTTAAGTATTAGTATTCTCCCCTTTTGACGCGAACCATAATGCTTACTTAGACGAAGGGGCCCGGTTACTCAGGGAGGTACCATTGCTTAAAAGATTTCTTGACCTTCTCACCTTTTGATGTGAACCACAATCTTACCTAGGTGACTGTGCCCAGTTACTCAGTAAGAGTTCAAGCAAAGCTATGAGACGGGACTAAATCTTTTTTTATTCAAGGGAAGACTTTAGCATCCTTGACATTTTGATTTATACTCCCATAAAGTAGATTCTTTATTAAGATCAATGGTCAGAAGGTTCTAGAATTACTCCATGAAATTATTTATGATCTAAACCCTATCATTTATTGAGTTTCATTGATAATTTATCCCTCAGCATCTCCAGTATTATCTAAACCATTAATCAATCATTGATTAAGGTACCTATGTAACTCCAATTTGAGACAATAATTAGGTACACATAACAGATTATTTCAACCGTATTCGAAGATCTAAGCAAGTTGAGTTTTGCTCTCCCCCCCCAACTTATTCGACATTGTCCTCAATGGAGTAGGAAAGAAAATAAGAGGTATAATAGGAAAGAATACACTTGGAGTGAATGTGCTTTGGGAGTTGAAGAGGACTTCATGAAGTAGTGGGTTCCTATTCTGCCATCTAAGTTCCTGTAAGTACACTTAAAAAGGAAAGATGAGATTGTTGGGTTGCCTCCCAACTAGTGCTAAGTTTAACATCTTCAATCGGATGCTATGAGAGAGTATTATTGATATTTAACTTGGGTACATCCCTCCAAATTTTTAAACGATAGGACCAATCAAGAGGCCTTGTCATCATGGTAGAAAAATATTTGTTGAGTTTTTTATGATGATTATCCCGGATCCATAGAGTGCACCAGCAAGCATGCTAGACCAAGATTTAAAAATATTCTTATAATTTGATCAATGACTAGGAAGGGATTGTGAGTGTTGGGCCGAGAGTGGTGGTGGGGGCTTGAAAATTTTTGTAACTTTAGAAAGATCTACCATAATCCCTTCCTGATGGCACTTTATCCAAGTTAATTGTAGGTTTGTCTCCATACATCGTTTCAGAATAAAAGATAGATTTTGGAGGCAATTTTTGAAAGTAGTGCCAAATATAGAGAAATCAGTTATAAAATCTTTAAGTTCATTATCCTTCATTTCATAAACATCCTATCCAACAGCTTTTTTATTCATTTTTAGAACACCAACTATTTGGTCTTCCTGATTAGAGATCACTGGTAATGTGTCAGTAAGTATGATAAGAAGAGATTTCAATTCTAGATCCGGTGGTGATTCTAATTGAGGAGCTATTGGGGGGCTAGGCATTGGCTCAACTTGTTCAATCAAAAGTAGGGTGGGTTTGAACTGCGGTATATCAAGTTGGTTATCCCTCCCTATGATATATTCATCTTCTTTAAAATTAACTACCCACACGAGCCATATGGGAATCTAATGACTTCTGAGAAAACTTGAAGGTATGGCTTCCCCTGTTATATTATTTTGTTGTGGTTCTTAGGGTTCCTTAATTAATTCCATCATATTATTAATTTCTTTTTCCCTCCTATAAAAAGTAGTTGATGATTCTAAGGCACTGGAAAGGGGACTATTAGTGAGTGAGATGATGATGGAGGTGGGTCATCCCACCATTTTGCCTTAGTTAAATCATCTATATTGGTTTCTATGATAGTACAGGATTGTTTCGTAACCAATTCATTCCTGAGAATTATGGTTAATTATTCAGAAAAAATTAAAGGATCCTTAGAATCTTCAACTTAATAGAGTACCTCTAAATTACTCTCAAACTGACTAGGCAGTATTCCTACCTCCTCTCTATTAATTTCAGCTAATGTCAGTTTGATTCATAAGTTCATCGAGAGATTATTGCCAAAACATGATTGATTGCTACTGTAGCATACTCTTATCGATAGATTATTGGAATTGGGCAATCCTGTCGACATCTGGGTTGATCGGTTGGAGATGTGGGGTTTAACCAATTTCTTCGATTCGACCTATGGCTTGCAAAACCTTCTCTTGAAATGGTAAACTACAATTAGGAGAAGGTTGATAACATGGATAGGGCTGATCGTAATAAGGCCCATCTACAAATGGAGGTCTTTGTAGTACTGGGATAACCACTAGGTGTGGTTGCCATGACAAATATGGTTGAGTCCCCCAACTTTGGTTGTAAGAATTGAAGTGAGGGTTTCCTCTTGGTCTATAGGCCATATGAGTTTGATCTTGATAAACTTAATTATACCTAGACTCAAGAAATTGATACATGGCTGGGCACTCACTTACAAAGTGAGTTGGACTTGGATATGTGGAGCATGCCTGTTGTGCAGGAAAAAAGGATTGAGTGGAAGAGTGTCTAATAGTTTGTAGAAGATCGAGTTTATAGGATATGGCATTGAGAGCATGGGACAACTTATCCACTCCACTATTGGGATACATGTTTCTAGCACTGCTCCAATTTATCAGATTATTCTGATGATTCTAAAATATTTAATCAAAGGTCCTAAATCAGAGCAGTCCTTGATGCGAGATGATTCTAAGATTGCTAATCATGCAAGAAAAATAGTAAACTAAATTTTTTATGATTTTTATGATTTAGGTTTATAGGCTAAATTCTCAAATAAAAGTAAGAACTAGCATAAGGAGTAGCAATGCATAGAATCATCGTGCTCGCAGGCAAACTCATGCAAAAATAATAAATTCCATGACCTGAGAATTGAGAAACTCCCAGATTAGGATAGTTTATCTTCATCAAAATAGATATCAAGAGAAGGGAAGGTTTCTTACCAGTCAGAGATTGAAAACTTTGTAGTGGAAAGGATCACTCACACTCTGATTGGAGCTTGGAAGAAGAAGCTTCAGTTCCTTGAATCAGATGGCTGATCTGGACCCGGTCTGAAGGCAAGGAAAGCCTCCTTTGAGGAGGTGAAACACCTTGGAGACCCTGCAAGCATTAGGGGTCAATCAAAATAGCAATTAAACAAAGGAATAAAAACTAGGGTTTAGAAGGAAATGAAATTAGGTTTAGGTGTGGGTGTCTTGGGGAAGAAGTTGCTTGCTTGGGGCAGCAGCTAGGGCATCTTCCTCTAGACATGGCTGATCTCCAAGGATGCAGAAGGGTGCTAGGGCAGTAGGGTTTCGATCAGGGAATACAAGGAGAGCACACAAGAATAAGAGAACCAATACTAAAACACCAAATACAAGGCAATTACTCAAATTTCAACAAAGTTTATTCATAAGAAAAAGTTGATTACAAGAGGGGGAGGGATGGGGTATTTATAGAGTTTCCATGCTCTATCCTAACTAGGGTTACACTTAGGTTAACAAGCCTTTTCCTAGTTAGATTACATATCCTTTCCTAGCTATGTTAGAATTACAAAGCTTAAAAGAACTAGGAATCCTAACTAGGTTTAGAACTTTGACTAGTCTTCTCCTCTTTGCTGCATGCTTTGACTTGGTCAACTCCAAGGATGCCTAGGATGGTGTGTTGGGCTTCTAGGAGTAGCAATGGGCCGACCAAAGGGTGAAGGGCGCATGGGCTTGGGCCTCTTGGAAGTTGGGATGCCCTGGATGAAATATTCTTGGAATAAAAAGAGCATCTTGGTTCTAGTGGGCTTGGGCCTGGTGCCTGGACTTGAATTCCTTGGGCTGGGATGCAGGTGGACCTTTGGAATCATGGATACCCTGGTTTGAAAATATGCTCTGGTATCTGGAGAGGAATCTGGGCATCTGAAAAGAATCAGGATTTCTGGAAGCATCTTGGATCCTAGGTTGTCACACAAAATCTAATAGGCTGATGTAGTGGCCTCTGACTCCTGGATGTGGCCTGGTGGAACTTCAAAATAGGGTAACATCCTCTCTTGTACAAAAATTAGGCTCATACTGGATGCATACTAAAATACATGACTCGATACTGACTAGGATTACGAGTTGAGACAAATCAACTAACCTTAACTTATTACAGGACTCAATCTTAATTGATACAAAATTGTGACACATGACTAAGTGAACCATATGGGATCTAGTGATATGTGCCTGATCCTGATATCCCCACCAATTCTCCTAGGATGGGAGGAACTTGACCCCATCGAGTATGGGTCAATTTGGTTCAAGGAGGGTCTGGGTTCAGGCGCTGCAGATCCATAACAGCGTTCCACAAATCCTCAGATTCTGGCCAACATTGCCACCGGACCAAGTACCGCTAACAATCTCTATCCCAGGTGCTGATAGCTTGATCATCTAGAGTCCTCTAAATCTTTTTCTCACCAAAAGGCCAAATTATATATGGTCGCTCTAGGGTGGGTTCACTCATAAAGCAAGGGAGTGGCTCAAAGGGCTTGCTAGGTATCACTGCTGGCTCCCTAGACTCTATAAAATCTGAGATGATGAAGGTGGAGCTAATACCTAAATCATGTGATATCTTAGGCACATAGGCATTGGGTCCATTACTCTTCATTATTTTGGATGGCCGAGCTTCGCGAGCAGAAAATTCTTTATTATCGCATATTCCTTTGCATAAAATTCTTTATCTCTCTTTTGGGAATCAGCCAAGTTGTTATTTAGTTCATTAATTATGTTCAACTCTTGACTAATTTCATGATGAATATGCTTTACAGAGGCTAGTGCAGGTGTAGATATATGATTTAGGACTGTGAATTTTATTAGACTAAACTAATATCTATTAGACTCAACTAAACTTTCCTATCGAAGAAAATTTTATTGGACTTTTTAAGGTCTAACCTAACACACTATAGACTCTCTAGGTTTGACCCTAGCATGGCATGCACATAAAAATTTACTATGTATGCTTACTAAATGCCAAATGGTATGCAAGAAGTAAGATGCTAACCTAACATGCACAATGTATGAATGCAGTATGTTTACTTCTATAAAATGCAAATGAATGGTTAAAGAAACATAAGAAAATTCATGAAAAGGCAGAAAATATGAGGTGGATTCAAAGTTAGTCTGATTGAAAAAGGATTCGAGATTAATCAGGTAGACTAAGAGACAAGAAGGTGTTTCAAGGATGAGCCCTATACTAATGAGTTTTTTGTGCGGGCACCAGACTCAGAAGAAGACTTCAGGGCTCCATCTGGATCTCTGATTGACCTTGCCTGAAGAATTAGGATTTTCTGGTTTTGTAATAAGGGTTGACTTGGTCAACTTAATTTTTTTGAGTATGTATTTCCCTGCAATTTAAATTTTGTTGAGTCATGTTGACTTAGTACAAGTCCTAGTAAGTGGTCTAGGTCTTCTCCAGGGTGCAACATTTTCTCCCAAGCCCAAGCAAGTGGGCGCCACACTCCCAGCCACACGCCAGAGTCCAGGAGGCACCACATCTCCATCCCAGTGTCTTGGTCCCCACACCCAAGGGAGCAAGAATTTTTCTTGAAGCCAAAATCAAGGAGGCGCCCCATATATACCTTAAAAGGCCAAGCTAAAGGAGGAAAGAGGCATTTCTTGGGGAGCACTTCAAGGGGCGGCACCCAATCCATGCCTAAAAAGACCAAAGCAAAGTTGGGAAGAGCCATGACTTGGGGAGAAAGAAAAGGAGGTGTCCAAAAGAGTTGAGCCATAGAAGGAAAAAATTTTTTCTTGAAGAGCAAGGCTAGGAGGCACCACCTACTTACCATTTAGAGCCACCAATCAACACTTATGGAAGCTCTTGGCCGGCCATATGAGAAGGATTTGATTCTACAAGCCTAATTTGAAGATCCATCCTATTAGTCCCACATGGGAAGATGTAAAACCCCGACCTCTTATAAAGACCTATAAAATAAACCCCTCTTGTAAGTTTTAGAGGAACTGATGAATGAATTCAAATTTTGTGTGAGCAACTTTATGTTTCTCTCTTCCGCACTTGCATCCAGGTGTTGAGCTCCGTGAGGGAGTAAATCCGGGTTCCCCAGGAACATTGAGGAGGTGTGAGATCTCCAACCCCAAAACCCTAGGTTAGCCACTTCACTTCCAAACCCTAGCCGCCCATCATCCTCTTCTTTCCACCAAACCCTAGCCTACCCCACCTCTCATGGCCACTCTCTCCAAGTCAAGGCAGACCACCAGCATCCAGGTCCAGTCCGGATACTTCAGATCTAGAGCAATTCCCAGAGGAAGTCAGATCAGCCTTCAGGAGAATCCGGATTTCAGCAACATCAGCTTTCAAGTTCTTCTAACTGGTAAATCCTTCCTTGAGTATCTGATTCTATAAATTGTTCTTCTTCTTTCCTAGATCCTGAGTTCAGGAGAAGCCAACTCTGCCAAAGGACCAGTATTGGAGGATCCATTGTGAAGATATCCGAATCCGAGGATCCAACAATCTGCTCGAGAGAGTCCTTCCACCAAACTCTGTGAAGATCACTACCTGGTCTGTAATCCTTCTCTTCTCTTTACTTCTGTCCTGTTGAAAGTTTAGAGCGAAACCCTAGGTCTGGGAGTTTCTCAACCCCCAGCGATCCTTTACTTCTGAACTACTCTGATAACCTAGTTTCTTTTAAATTGTGCTTTCAATTATTACATAGTTTCTTTCAATTTAGTTTAACTTTCCTTTGAGTCAAAGCCGACTTCTGAAAATATAAAAAAAAAAGAATTAGTCTTAATTTACTTCCGCATCGCATCATCTCCTCTTTCGTTCTGCATCAGTTTTACCTTATGGGTTTAAGACCTATCTAAAGGGTCTGCATGATGAAAGAAGGGGTCATTGATTTTAGGAAAAGGATCAAGTGGAGTCAAAGAGGTGACTTCATCTTGAGAGTACTGATTTAAAGAGGTCAAGTCCTTAATAAACTCTTCTGGCTCATAAATCAAAGGACTGGGCTCTCTAATTGGATTTTCTTCTAGTGGCTCCTCAGGTAAGATGCTAATAGTGTTGCCCAGTAAGCAACCTAAGAGGGGGGTGAAATGGGTCTCTAAAAATTATTTGATGGAATGCAAGAGTGTGTGATCCAATCTAACAATTTAAACAAAGTACTAAGAATGCAAAATAAGTGTTCTTAAATAAATGTGCAGTGAAAATATAAAGCAATAAAAGTAAGAGCAAGTAAAGGAGACAAGCAATCACAAATACAAAGAAGTATAGTGATTCGGTGCTATCCAATACACCTACATCCACTCCCCAAGATCTTCTTGGAAATTTACTATAATCTTAACCAATTACAACCGATTAGTTTTCCGGGCTCACTAATCAAAACCTAACTTGTTTTTATAAGGCTCACATGTCAAAACCTCACTTGGTTTTACGGGCTAACCAATAACCTAAATGGTATTAAGGCTCACCACCAACCTCCCTTGGTTTTCTGGACTGACCAATAACCTAATTGATTTTCAAAGGCTCACAAATAACCTTCCTTGATTTTGCAATAGGCTAACCAAGAACCCTTACAACAAATAATAGTTTGAAGTAAAGATAATAAAAGCTTTCTAATGAAAAGTGGGCATCTCTTTGAAGCTCATTATTGTGATGCTTTCAACTTGATGAAGCCTCTTTGATTGCTCAAGAATGGTTAATCTTTAATGCTCTTGAAGGCTTTTGAATGCGTGGAGGCTTGCTTTTGCTTGAAAGTTGTTGAACTCAATGAATAGGAATGAATGCTTTTCTTTTCTTCTCTCTTGGTTATATCTTTTTCATTTCCTTCATATATATTCATTTTGATTTGATTTGAACCATATAAATACCTTTCCAAGGCATCAAATCTAGTTTCTAGCCGTTAGACACAAAAAACTAGCCGTTAGGAGACAAGAGAGATGAGTTCTGTGTTTGAAAAACTAGCCATTACTATTCCCAGAACTCCATGTATTGACACTTCATGCTGTGAGTCGATACTTCAGGTCGACACTTGAACTTCTTGAGTTGACACCTAGTTTAAAAATTTTTAATGTAGCTTTCTGGAAATCTCAAATGTGTCGACACTTTTTCAAGTGAGTCGATACTCAGCATCCATGTGTCGACACTTCACTAGATCTTCAACTTCAGCAAGTCTGTGACTAAAAAATCTCAGGTGATGATTTGATCCATGTGTCGATACTTTAAGTCGACACTTCAAGTACATGTATTGACACTTCAGCCATGCCATCTAAAACATTCTTTACGTACCGGCTTGAATCGACACTTCATTATCATGTGTCGATACTTGGTGTCATGTGTCGACACTTTGAGTCGACACTTCATTGAGATTCTTCTCAAACTATCTTAACTTATGCTGAATCAAGTCTGTATTGAAATTAAGTGTCCATTCAAGCAAAATTCAACTGTCCAAGTCTTCTTTGAGCAGATCTTTCATCTAAACTTTGACTTCTTCATTTAAACATCATTTGTCAAATTGATGAGTACCTTTTTCTATAAAAACACACTTCTAAGAAATCATTAGTACTCAATTTATACTTAACCATTTTGCTTATCATCAAAATCAATAACGGAGTCAACAATCTCTCCCTTTTTTATGATGACAAAACCTTTAAGTATAAATTACATAAAAAGCTTTCAAAAGAATTTTTTTAAGATGCAAAGAGCTAATTGCAAAAGATATATCAAAGCAATTTGCAATATTGAAAAGATGTA
Organism: Areca catechu; assembly: GCA_021397845.1. NCBI lineage: Eukaryota > Viridiplantae > Streptophyta > Magnoliopsida > Arecales > Arecaceae > Areca > Areca catechu. Next base: position 149,588,081 of record CM038052.1, on the reverse strand, counting down.
TCAGAGTAAGAATATTACAATGGTTAAGAGTATCAGAGCTTGGGATATATAAGAGAAAAATTCATGTATCGTGATACTCTAAAAGAAACATACTTAGGAGAGACAAATTCAGCAATAGACTAGGCTCCCCCTGAATAGATGATTCATAAAAGAAATTGTAAACATCTTTTCAAACATCTAAAGAGAAGATTTGACATGAAATTCAATTTAAAATAAATTTTCAATATAAAGGAGGTATTGCTCCCCCTTACATAAGAAATTTGTAAAGAATTTTCAATTCAAGCTCAACCAAATTTTCAAAAGAGTTTTCAAATTTATACTATTATACTATTACTCTTATTACTTCCCTACACATTTATACTTTAGTCTTATTACTCCCCCTTTTTGTTATCATTAAAAAGGTAGGAAGAAATTAGGCAAGTTATTCAGGAGATAATATTGAAGTACAATATAAAATTTATTCATGAATAAGGACAATGAAGTACTGAAGGAAATCAAAACATTTCATTTATTTGAAGTCATAATCATGAAGTACAACATAATATTTCATTTAAAGATAGAATTTGTACATAAAGAGAGCATCAAAAACATACAAAAAAGGTGCAGAAAAGCAAACTATATAAACATACAAAGTATCCTAATCCTCATCCTCATCCTTGAAAGATTCAATCTCAATCGGTCTTATATCAGTGAAAGAGCGAGCTCGGGGCCACATCGATCTAAGATCATGAAGATGGGTCCTGGTCATCATGGAGGAGTATGACGATCCTCTATGTTGAGCATATGTCCTACCTCTAGCTGAAGTAGAAGAGGTGGATGCAATGTCATCAACAGGGACAGAGCAGATCGAAGCGCAGTCTCTATAACTGTCGGATGTGGTGTATGATCAAATGATGAACCGGAATCAAGATAATGAAAGCCAGGTGTGTAGAAACCTAGCTCTCAGATAAGAGAAGATGTATGAAGGGTAGGTGTATCAACTATGGGTGTGTCAAAAACTGGTGTATCAGTTGATGAAATGATAGGTGTATCAACAATAGGCGTATCAGTTGAAGAATCAATAGGTGTATCTATAATCGATGAGTCAACAGTAGGAGTATCAACAATGGGGTATCAATAACAGGTGAATCAACAACAGGTAAAAGAATAGGTATAGGAGCATGATCATCTGATCTAGATGGTGGAGTAGATAGAACAGGAGTCTGAGTGGGTGAACTGGGAGGGTCACAATGGGACTCCTAGGCAAGTCTACTGTCACCTCTACCGCTGGCTCTGGAATCAGGTCTGGAAAGTCGAAATTATCAAAGTCGGTCTCCTCATCATCAGCATCATCACTATCATCAATAATTGGTGCTAGGGCAGATGGAGCTAGAGCGGAAACTGGAGTACTCCCTGTAGAAGGTCTGGACAGTGCAGATAAAATAGCGAGATGCCATCACTCAATCCTCTGTGGCTCTCTCTGGTCTCCATAATAAAGTTATCAAGTCACTGTCTAATAATCAAGATATCTGTCTCTATGCGACTGACTCTATCCATCAAAATCTCTAAAACTCGTAGAGTATTTGACTGAACTGGTTGAGGTTGAGATGTAGGCTTAGACTAAGAAGCAGACTTTGGCTACACTACTAGCTCAGGCCGACTCTCTGGAAGAGGTGCCTCTGAAGGTCCTGCCTCGCCTAAAAGTATATGCTCCTCCTCTGCAGCATCATCATCATCTCTGTCATCAGCCTGACCAGATACTCTACGTCCCCACTAGCCTCTGAACAGCTGATATCCCATTCGATATAAAGATATGATGTCATAGACATCAGTATGTAGTAGCATCCGGAAGGACTCATCCTCAAAAGTCACACCATACTCTCTGAACAACAGAGTCAACCCCATCCCATAGGGTAAGCAGAGTCTCTGACTCGTCAAAGCCTCCATCATCTGATATATCATAAGCACCAGAAGGCAGACAGGTGTGTGCTGAACCAATGAGACCATCATGAGCAACTCTTTCTAGTGATGTAATCAAAATGGCCAGTCTTCGGTAGAAGAATCTGGGCGACTATGTGATGCAGAAGTCTTATTTCAGTAGACAAACGGGATGTAGGCACAGTGGCTCCCTCAGGCAAAATATCTGACTCAAATATGCACTGAAGTCCACTCACTCTGTCAATCAAACTATCAACTACTGAATAAGTCATTGGAATATCCCATACTCTGCTTAATATCTCTGAAGTCATGGGGATATCCCTGCCTCTGACCTGAGCTAGCCAGCCATCACTCCCATGGGCTAATGATCCGTAGAACTCTCGTATGAGCCCTGGGTAGTTTCTTTCACTCAGAGAACAGAATGATGTCAGACCAGTGTCTCTAATCTACTGATCGATCCTAAAGTGCTGCTGGTCGACAAAATCAAAATATACATGGCATCCTCTGACAACCATCTTCGAGCTCATTCGACTAGAAGCAATGAATAGGGGTCGAACAGGTGGATCTAGAGCTGCGGCCTCATGTCTAGCTTTAGTTCTTCGCTCTTCTTCCTGATTGGATGGCTGAGGGTGACGAACAACTTGTTTTCAGGGTTCCATTGCATAGAATAAAGGTTTGAACAAGATTGGAGGAGAAACCTAGAATTTCTAGGGTTCAAAGTAGAAATGGAGATGGAATGTCGCTCAATCCGGACCAAAAAGCCATCCAAATTGAAGAATCGAGGGTTTTGAGCTAAAATTAGAAGGAAGGAGCTATTGGGAAGAGTTAGGGTATGTGTCGGCTTGAGTGGGAGGAGAAATGGAAGAAAAAGCACTTCGGATTGCCCTTAACCTTGGTCTGCTGCCGTTCATGTGTCAACTCACGAATGTGTCGACACATTTAGGTGTCGACACATCAACTTAAAACCAAAAATCAAGAGAATAAGGGGCAGATAAAAATCACTGGTAATTCAATGAAATTAACAATAATTGATTATGATTGATGTCAAGTTTGATCTACTTTGAGTCAAAGATTGGAAGATTTTAATCAAAAGGATTAATAATCTCAAGTTCTCTTCTAATCATACTGAACCAATATTCTTGGAGAGGTTTAGTCAAAATATCAGCTAATTGCAATTCAGAATAAATAAATTCAAGCACAATATCATTATTTTCAACATGATCTCTAATGAAATGATGTCTAATTTCAATGTGTTTACTTCTAGGATGTTGAACAGGATTTTTAGTCAAACAAATAGCACTGGTATTATCACACTTTATAAGTGTACTAGTTAACTTGATTCCAAAATCTTCAAATTGTTGCTTAATCCACAAGATTTGAGCACAACAACTTCCTGCTGCAATATACTCAGCTTCAGCTATGGATAGTGCAACTGAAGTTTGTTTCTTGCTAAACCAGGAGATTAAGTAACTCCAAGAAATTGGCAAGTTTCACTAGTACTCTTTCTATCTAATTTACATCCAGCAAAATCAGCATCAAAATATCCAGTTAATTCAGTAGATAAATCTCTAAAATACCATAAGCCAATATCAATTGTACTAGATAGATATTTAATAATGCGCTTAACAATCAATAGATGTGATTCTTTAGGTTCAAACTGATATCTAACATACATGCATACATTGAACATTATATCTGGTTTACTAGCAATTAAGTACAGTAAAGAGCAAATCATACCTCTATATAATTTTTGATCTACAGATTTATCATGCTCATCTTTATCAAGTTTACAAGAAGGGCTCATAGGTATACCTATTGACTTAGTATTCTCCATCCCAAACTTCTTTAGAATTTCTCTTGTATACTTAGCCTGGTTGATGAAGATTCCATCTCTAGTTTACTTGATTTGGAGTCCAAGAAATAAATTAAGTTCTCCCATCATGCTCATCTCGAACTCACCCTGCATTAACTTAGCAAACTCTTGACAAAGAATTTCATTAATAGCACCGAAAATAATATCATTAACATATATTTGCACTACTAATAAATCATTATCTTTCTTCTTTAGAAACAAAGTTTTATCAACATGGCCTCTAAAAAATTTATTTTCAAATAGAAATTTGCTGAGTCTTTCATACCAGGCTCGAGGTGCTTGCTTTAAACCATAAAGTGCCTTGTGCAATTTAAAAACATGATCAGGATGTGCGTGATTTTCAAATCCAGGTGGTTGTTCGACAAAAACTTCTTCTACTATAAAACCATTTAGAAAAGCACTTTTAACATTCATTTGAAAGAGTTTGAAATTCATAAAACAGGCAAATGCTAATAGTAGTCTAATTGCCTTAAGTCTAGCAACAGGAGTAAAAGTTTCATCAAAATCAATTCCTTCCTCCTGATTGTAGTCTTTAGCAAGGAGCCTAGCTGTATTTCTAACAACAATTCCATTTTCATCTAACTTATTCCTAAATATCCATGTAGTGCCAATAATAGAAACATTTGATGGTCTTTCTATTAATGTCCAAACATTATTTCTATCAAACTGAATTAATTCAACTTACATAGCATTTATCCAGTTAGGATCTTTTTCAGCATCTTCAAAACATTTAGGCTCTACTTGATAAACAAATACTATATAATCACATTCATTTCTAATTGAGGCTCTAGTTATTACCCCATTAGATGGATCACCTAGGATTATTTCTTTAGGATGTCCATGAGCATACCTTCACTCCTTAGGTAGGTCTTGGTGCTTTGGAGTGTCTTCACCTTTCTCATTTTTATCTTGACCATCTTCACTTGGATGAGAGGGTTGATCATTCAATGTCAACTTTTGAAGCTTATCAGCACCTACACATGCATCAGAAGTATCCTCTTTTTTGGAGAATTTGTTAGCAGACTCTTCAAAAACAACATGTACAGACTCCTCTACAACTAAGGTTCTTTTGTTAAAAATTCTGTATGCCCTACTTGATGTAGAGTATCCTAAAAAGATACCTCATCAGACTTGGCATCAAATTTTTCAAGATTGTCTTTGCCATTATTTAAGATAAAACATTGACAACCAAAAACTCGAAAATATTTTAAAGTTGGTTTTCTTTGATTCCAAAGTTTATAAGGTATTTTCTTCAAAATAGGGCACATTAAAATTCGATTCAAAATATAATATGCAGTATTAATAGCTTCAGCCCAAAAATATCTTGGCAAATTATTTTCATAAAGTATAGTGCATGCCATTTCTTCTAAAGTATGATTTTTTCTTTCTACTACCCCATTCTGCTGAGATGTTATAGGTACAGAAAAATTGTGTTCTATACCTTTTTCACTACAAAAACTTTCGAAATCTTGATTTTCAAAATCAGAACCATGATCACTATGTATGCATATAACTAAAACATCTTTTTCATTTGAAACTTTTTGATAAAACTTTACAAAGGCAGAAAATGATTCATCTTTATGTGCTAGAAAGAAAATTCAAGTAAATCTTGAAAAATCATCCGCTATAATCAATCCATATCTCTTGCCTCCTAGACTGGATGTTATAGTTGGTCCAAAGAGATCCATATAAAGTAGTTCTAGTGGCCTACTAGTAGTAACAAAACCTTTAGGTTTGAAAGAAGTTTTAACCTGTTTTTCAAATTGACATGCTTGACAAACTCTATCTTTTTCAAAATTAAGTTTCGGTAAATCTCTAACTAAATTCTTTTTGCAAAGTTTTGAAAGTAGATACATACTAGTATGTCCTAATCTTCTATGCCAAAGCCAACTAGTCTCATCTTTAGTAAAATTAATTGCAATAAGACATTCTCCATTAGGCAAAGATAGATCATCTAAATCTACCAAATAAACATTTCCATGCCTTTTTTCAATGAATTGTACTCCATTTTTATCCGGACTAGCAATCATGCAATAAAATGATTTAAAAATAACTTGAAAACCTTTATCGCAAAATTGACTAATACTTAAAAGATTATATTTTAAACCTTCAACTAAAAGTACATTGCTAATATAAGTAGAAGGAGTAATGTGAACCTTACCAATACCCATGATTTTTTATTTACCATTATCCTCGAAGGTCACACTCCCTCCATTCATTGCTTCAAAAGAGGTGAATTGCTTCACATCTCCCGTCATGGGCCTTGAGCAACCACTATCAAGATACCAAAGTCTTTTGTTCTCCTTGGTTGCAAGACATACCTGCAATACAAATCAAGCTTCATTTTTAGGTACCCAAGCTAACTTGGATCTTTTAAGGTTAGCACATAAGATGGTTTCTTTTGGAACCCAAACTTTTCTAAAAGAATTAATTTTTTTTCAAATTATATTGAAAAGATTTATGACCTTATTTTTTGCATGGAAAGCATGTTATGATAGATGATGCTGGTACAAAAAAGTTTTTGAAATACTTTTATTATCTTTGGGGTCTATAACCTTTCTGCTTTGTTAAAAACTACTCTTTGGCTGTTCAAAAATAGGTCTAGTTTTTGTTAACTATAGGTAAATTTTTTAACAAAAGGTTTCATTTTATCAAGCTCATTTTTGTGCTTTACATTTTCCAATTCTAAATCCTTATTTTTCCTTAAAAGATCACCATTTGAAATAATAGTTTTGGGTCTTTTTAAAACTTCATTTTCCATCGTTAAGGCATTGTTTTTCTTTTCTAGAATATCTAGTTTAGTTTTCAAATCACTAACTTCATTTAATAAAGAATTGTTTTCATGAGAAAAATAGTTTGCATGCTTTTTCAATCTTTTGTTTTCAGATAAAATTAATTTGTAATCATGCATTAGTTCATCAAAGGCATTTCTCAATTTATCAAAAGTAAAATCTATTTCTATATCAGATGTTACCTCTTCTTGCGCTTGATGTGCCATGAGACAAAGATTTGCAATTTCAATCTATTCTTCTTTTGAGATAGAGTCCTCGCAATCACTCTAGGTGCCCATCATTGCTTTTTTCCTTAACTTCTTCCTTGACTTCTTTAGGAGAGGGCAGTCGAATTTATAGTATCCCGACTTCTTACACTCGAAGTATGTAGGTATTTCCTTCTCCTTTTTCTTATCTTTTTCTTTTTCTTTCCCTTTTCCCTTTTCTTTAGTTGATTAGAATTTCTTCTTGTAAGGGAACTTTCTTCTCTTCATAAACCTTCTAAAATTTCTTGTAATGAGTGCTTCTTTACTTTCATCTTCTTCTTCTTCTTCGGACTCGTCAATTGAGGATTTTTCTTATGGTAGATTTGAATGCAATCTCCTTTTTCTTCTTATCCATGTCCATAGATTTTTGCTTCAAATTCAGCTCATAAGTCATGAGCGATCCTACCAACTACTCCAAGGTAGCTTGTCAACATCTTTAGCTTCTTGAATGGCGGTCACCTTCGAATCCCATGATGTTGAAAGTGATCTGAGGATTTTGTTGACAAGATCAGCATTAGACATTACTTTTCCTAAGCTTCTCATTCCATTTATAATATTTGTAAATCTTGTGTACATATCAGTGATAAATTTATTAGGTTCCATTTGGAACATTTCATATGTGTGTACTAACATGTTCACTTTTATGTTTTTCACTTGATCGGTACCCTCATGAGTAACTTCAAGTGTGTCCTATATTTCTTTGGCTGATATGCATGTAGATATCCTATTGAATTCACTAAGATCTAATGCACAATAAAGGAGATTCATTGCTTTCACATTGATCTCGGATTGTTTAATATCATTTTCATCCCAATCTATTTCGAGCTTTGGGATGGAAACATCATTAACCATAACCAAAAGAATATGCGGACCTTTATCAACTGCTTTCCATAAGTTATAATCAATTGAATGCATATATATTCTGATTCTAGTTTTTTAATAAGTATAATTTGATCCATTGAAAAAGGAGGTCTATTTGAGGCTTGTCCTTCAACTATACTAGTACCAATAGGGGCTACCATAGATCTTTACTCAAGGTAGTAAAATCTATAAACTGATAACAGGGCTCAGATACCACTTGTTGCTCGGTAAGCAAACTAAGAGGGGGGGTGAATTGGATCTCTAAAAATTATTTGATGGATGCAAGAGTGTGTGATCCAATCCAATAATTTAAACAAAGTATTAAGAATGCAAATTAAGTGCTCTTAAATAAATGTGCAGCAGAAATATAAAGCAATAAAAGTAAGAGCAAGTAGAAGAGACAAGCAATCACAAACACAAAAAAGTACAGTGGTTCGGTGCTATCCAATGCACCTACATCCACTTTCCAAGATCTCCTTGAGAATTCACTATAATCTCAACCGATTATAGTCGATTAGTTTTCCGGGCTCAATAATCCAAACCCGACTTATTTTCACAAGGCTCACAAATCAAAACCTCGCTTGGTTTACGGGCTAACTAAGAACCTAAATGGTTTTAAGGCTCACCACCAACCTCCCTTGGTTTTCTAGGCTAACCAAGAACCTAATTGGTTTTCAAAGGCTCACCAATAACCTCCCTTGGTTTTTCAATAGGCTAACCAAGAATCCTTACAACAAATAATAGTTTGAAGTAAAGACAACAAAAGCTTTCTAATGAAAAGTGGGTATCTCTTTGAAGCTTGTTGTTGTGATGCTTTCAACTTGATGAAGCCTCTTTGATTGCTCAAGAATGGTTGATTCTTAATGCTCTTGAAGGCTCTTGAATGCTTGGAGGCTTGCTTTTGCTTGAAAGTAGTTGAACTCAATGAATAGGAATGAATGTTCTTTTTTTCTTCTCTCTTGGTTATATCTTTTTCATTTCCTTCATATATATTCATTTTGATTTGATTTAAACCATATAAATACCTTTCCAATGCCTCAAATCTATTTTCTAGCCATTAGACATGAAAAACTAGCCATTGGGAGCCAAGAGGGATGAGTTCTGCATTTGAAAAACTAGCCGTAATTGTTTTTAGAACTTCATGTGTCGACACTTCATGCTATGAGTCGACACTTCAGGTCGATACTTGAACTTCTTGAGTCGACACCTAGTTTAAAAATCTTTAATATAGCTTTTTAAAAATCTCAGATATGTCGACACTTTTTTAGGTGAGTCAACACTTTGAGTCGATACTTAGCATCCATGTGTCGACACTTCACCAGATCTTCAACTTCAGCAAGTTTTGTGACTGAAAAATCTCAAGCGATGAGCTGATCCATCTGTCGACACTTCAAGTCCATGTGTTGACATTTCAGCCATGCCATCTGAAACATTTTTTGTATACCGGCTTGAGTTGATACTCATTGTCATGTATTGATACTTGGTATCATGTGACGATACTTTGAGTCGATACTTCACTAAGATTCTTCTCAAACCATCTGAACTTGTGCTGAATCAATTATGTATTGAAATTAAGTATCCATTCAAGCAAACTTCAACTGTCCAAGTCTTCTTTGAGCAGATCTTTCATCTAAACTTTGACTTCTTCATTCAAACATCATTTATCAAATTGATGAGCACCTTTTTCTATAAAAACACACTTCGAAGAAATCATTAGTACTCAATTTATACTTAACCATTTTGCTTATCATCAAAATCAATAACGGAGTCAACAAATAGTAGGATTGGATTCTTCATGGTCTTCTTCCTTTAAGGGTTCTTCTACTACAGGTTGGGTGTGGTTAAGGTCAGCTAACTCTAGGGTGGTTTCAACTTGGGTATTTACTAGATCAACTAACATTGGTTTGGCTTCTACCTGGATATTAGTTTGGTCAAACCTACGGTTCATTTGGTCAAATTGTTCCATCATGGCCTTAAAGAGGGTTTCAAAATTGGACTCCATGGTTGAACCAGGTTGGTTGTACTAGACTTCTGATTCAACTAACTCTGGGTTGACTTCTAATTGGGTTTCCACTGGGTTAACTAATTCTGGGTTGACTCCTAACTCTAGGTCACCTATAGGTATCTCTTCTTCTAAATCTTCAATGGACTTATTATCCTCATACTCCTCTACTAAGCTTGGGTCAGCTTCATATATTTCTTCTTCTAGGTCATCTTGGTGAACCAATGGGGTAGTAGGAGGGGTTTGGCTAAAGGAAAACTGGCTAGGGTCTGGGGTGCTAATCTTATGGGGTTCAGGCTGACTAAGGGTTATGGGTTCATAGGTTATAGGTTCAGTCCTAAGGGTTGACTCGAATTCCAAAGCTATGTTATAGGCTTTCTCTAAATTCTGAATTTGCCAATGAGATAGTTCCCACTGGATGTCTTCACGAAGGCCTATCTCAAACCTAGATAAGGTCACAGATTCGGGTTTGTCTAGGCAATACCTAAGGGCACATTCTTCAAATTGGGCTATATACTCTGACATAGACCTATTTCCTTGATATAACCTATTCCATTGGTCTAGAAGGCACTGTTGATAGTATAGGGGAACATATAGTTTTTAAAGTCTCAGCTTCATGGCCATCCAGGTATCTATGGAAGCTTCATATTATAGTCTAATTAGGTTCTCTACGTCTCCCCAGTATATCCTAGCAAGGTCAATTAACTCGAGTTTGGCAAATTCGCACTTCCTTTCATCACTTAAGCTATACCATTCAAGATATTGTTCCATGTATTTTTCCCAATCTATGTAATCCTTAGGATTTGAGGTGCCACTAAAGGTGGGTACTTGATAATTGGGCTTCCTATAGTTGGACTTCTGGTAAGGGTCAGAGTATTGGGTTTTTCTAGGGTTGGGGTCCAAGTATGGGTCATGGTATGGGGTTCTCCTAGGGTTGGGCTCCCTATATGGGTCATAGTATTGGGCTCTCCTAGGGTTGGACTCCTATGTCACACTAGTTGGGTTGGATTAAGTATACTGGCATTGGGTTCCTAATCTAATACATACAATCAATCAAGCAAACAAAGTGATGTAGTGCAGCCAAGCATGCAAAAAGAAAAAAGTTAGTATAATCTAGGGTTTCCTAGACCCAGAGCCAAAACTGAATGGGTCAGCTCAACTTACACTTAACCCAGCAGCTAATCCTTCCTCTGGCAAGGTAAAGGGTGGGAGTGTAGGAGGCCCCCCTACTTTCGCAAGGACCCAATTAAAAATCACAATACCACTTAGGTCATTTGACTCTAGACCCTCAGTCTTAGACACCATATTTTAGTAATAGCCACAGGATTAAACGTACTAGTTGGCCCACACAGCTCAGACCTGACCTATTGGTGTCACCTAGCCCTCTAGGCCAATATAAGTCTACTCAATTTTAATTAAGGCTTGGGTGGAAATGCTGGGTGGTTGTTTTGGGCCCAAGATAGGTTATGACCTCCTGCCTAGATGTTATATTGATTGCCCTTAAGATTAGATTAAAAGATGATGAACATTCAATGGTCCTGATGCAAACTAAAACATAGCATAAAATAAAATATTTTTTTAATGATTTATGATGTTCCAAGTTATGTTTAAGTTAACTAGGGTTATCAAACAAAGTTTGGCTTAGGATTGGGGGGTTTTGGAAGTTAATTAGGTTATGGTTGAACAAGTATGCAGAACAGTAGAATTTTAAAAATTAGGATTTCAGATGATACAGGTTTTGACATAGATTTTGATGCAGAAAAAAATCCCAAAAATTTTAAGATAGAGGATGGATGGTGATTATGACCTCTACCAAATTTGATGCAAAATAAAATGAAATTGCAAATCCAAGGGTTTTAGGATTGATGCGGAATTATCAGACTTTTAGTTAGGGTTCCTAATATGCTAGATTTTAGAGAATTACAATTTTGGTAAAATTAATTAAAAAATATAAAAATTATCAAGACTAAATAGAGTAAATGACATGCAATTTTTACAAAAAAATAAATTTTCTAGGATACCAAAATAAGATGAAACCTAGACACCTAATGCAGTGGACAAGATGTAGAAATTAGGGTTTGTGAATGCAAAGCAGATAAAAACTATCCTAAACCCGCTCTGATACCAAACTGATGCGAGACAACTCTAAGATTGCTAATCATGCAGAAAATGGTAAACTAATTTTTTTTGTGATTTTTATGATTTAGGTTTTTAGGCTAAATTCCCAAATAAATGTAAGAACTAGCATAAGGAATAGCAATGCATAGAATCATCATGCTCGCAGGCAAACTCATGCAAAAATAATAAATTCTAGGACCCGAGAATTGAGAAACTCCTGGATTAGGATAGTTTATCTTCATCAAAATAGATATCAAAAGAAGGGAAGGTTTCTTACCAGTCAGAGATTGAAAACTTTGAAGTAGAAAGGATCACTCACACTCTGATTGGAGCTTCAGTTCCTTGAATCAGATGGCTAATCTGGACCCGTCAGAAGGCAAGGAAAGCCTCCTTTGAGGAGGTGAAACACCTCGGGATCCTTGTTGACCCCATAAGTGATTTTGATGATAACCAAATATTGGAGCATGTACATTTATTTCTGACAACTCTTCAAGTGTTTGACAAGTTTTTGTAGGGTGAATAACATGTTCAAACTTCAACTCCTACACTTTTGTTTTCTTGGTTGAGTTGTGTTGTAAATGTTTTTGTAAAGAAGAACTGATGGGGGACAGAGATGGAAGGATCGTTGGTGAGCCTAGAAGTCACCTAAATTAGGGTACTATTTTTTTTTAATATTTTTTTCTCTAGGGGTGGCGAAGGAATAGTGGGAATGTAGGATCGGGATATGGATCTCATGGACTTTGGGACTCACCCTAACGAAGAGACCTCTCACCTCTAGGGCATTATACCCTCCTCGATACTTGGAGGTGCTAGGATGGATTTCAAAGGTCACGAGGGGATAAAGAAGATGGAATGGGAAGGGGGATAACTAGGGCATCATGCCCATGCCCGAAGGCGAAGGACAGAAGAATCACTCTTCTAAAAAACTCAATTTTTTTTATGAACTAAACTGATTTTTTTACAAAGGACTGAGGGTGGTATTTATAGACCTGTCCAACCCTCATTTGAATTTGAATACAGGATAAAAAGATAGGGATGACTCAAATTCAAATACAAGATAGGATAAGATAAGCCTATCCATAACTCAATCCTAACCAACCAAATCCTAATTCAAATTTCAAACAAAAGATAAATCCTAAATAAATTTATTTTAGAAATGCTCCAAGATCCATGCCACTTCGGGATCCGTGCTGCTCTGAGATTCGAGCGGGTCGATGTCCCCATCAAGAACCCAATCAAAAATGTTAAGAAAAAATAATTAAAATGGTTACTTCTGTGAGTGTGTGTGCCATGAATTTTAGTTTGAGTTGGTTTATGTGAAATTATAAAGAGTTGGTGAGAGTTTTCTTTAAGTTCAATTGTAAAAACCTGAATAATACACTCGAGCCAACCCCAAGTGATGAAGAGCTGACTCTACTTACTGGCATGAAGCAAGGATTCTGGAACGTAGCAATCCGAGCCGACTCGATAGAAAGCGAGCTGACTCCAGTGAATCCGAGTCGACTGGAATCAGTTTGAGTCGACTCCTCCAGAGTCCATTTTTTGAAGATTTCTGAGAACATCCAGGTGAGCCGACCAGAACCAAAAGGAGTCGACTCTGCCAAACCTAATTTTGAAAGCCTGAGAAAGCAAGCCGACTCGAACTACATCGAGCCGACTCTTATAGAGTGAGGTTTTTCGAACCTGAGAAGAAGAGCCGACCCAAGCTAAAAAGAGCCAACTCCTTGAGTTCAAGATTTTCAAGATTCAAGTTTGAGCTGACCCGAGCTACAAAGAGCTGACTCGTCTAGAGTGATATTTTGTGCTATGAGATCTAGAGCTGACTGCATTAAAGATTTGGCGACTCAACCTATCAACTCGAAGGATCCGAGCTGACTTGATGGAATCCAAGCCGACTTGAATGTCGCTTTCAGGTATCCAACGGCTAGTTTCAGAATTTGTTTTTGAATGCTAAAAGGTGCTCCAATGGTCACAAATCATTTCCCAATGGTCTATAATGGCTAGAACTACCTTGGGATAATGGAAGACTTTAAATTTGAAGGATTTGAACCTTCTTAAAGCAAGTTATTAGTGAGTTCTTCAAAGAAAAGAGAGCTTCATTGAATATCCTACCTACCAACAGCAAAAGAGCACAAGAGCATTCAAGTCAAGCTTTCAAGTCTTTACCAACTCCAATTTGAAGCTTGAAACAACTTTAGGAAGAAGCCACTAAAGTCATTAAAGCTTATTCAAGTGCATTCAAGTGAACTTCCAACAAGCTGCACCGGTAACTATCTGACAAATTGAGTTTGTCATTCTTATTGCATTTATTTTCAATTCAGTTTTTGAATTATTGGGTTATTGGTGAGCCTAGTTGAAAAACCAATTAGGTTCTTGGTGATCCTATGAAAACCAAGTTGGGTTTCTATGGTGAGCCTGTTAAAACCAAAGGGTGTTGGGTTTTCTTTGGTGATCCCATAAAACCAAAGTGTAGAGGTTTTGGATTGTAATCCTGTAAAACAATCCTACTGTATTCGGGTGTGAATATAGTGAAAATTTCAAGTGGTATCTTAGGTAGTGGACGTAGGAGCTGGGTTGCTCCGAACCACTATAAATTTGGTGTGTTTGTGTTGTGCTTTCTTGACTCTGTTTAGCTTATGAATTTTATACTTGCAAAGGATTTTGAATTGCACATTACTTGCCTTCAATTTTTTAAAAGTTCCAATTCATCCCCCTCTTGGGTAGCCACCTGGGCAACAACTGGTATCAGAGCAGTGTCTCTAAATACATTAGAATAAAGATTGATGGCTCATCCAATGAGCACGTCCTTGGCGGAAGGCTAATCAACTAATAGACCTCCACTCTTCACTGGCACAAATTATGCATATTGGAAAGCTAAAATGAAGATCTATATTCAAGCAATTGATTTTTAGTTATGGAAGGTCATTTTAAAGGATCCTTATATCCCCATGGTTAAAATTGATGGAGTGGATGTTCGAAAACCTAAAGATGATTGGGATGAACATGACATGAAGATGGGAGAGTTAAATGCCAAAGCCATGAACTTGTTATATTGTGCTTTGGATAGTAATGAGTTTAATTGAATTTCAATTTGCTCTTCAGCAAAAGAAATTTGGGATAAACTCGAAGTGACCCATGAAGGAACTTCACAAGTGAAGTCTTCTAAAATTAATCTTCTTGTATATAGTTATGAATTATTTAAGATGGAACCAAATGAAACAATCTCTGCCATGTTTTCATGTTTCACTGACATTATTAATGGCTTAAAAAGTCTTGGCAGGGTATACACTAATGCAGATCTAGTGCAAAAGATTCTAAGATCTCTTCCAGACAAGTAGGATCCGAAAGTGACTACCATCCAGGAAGCAAAAGATTTGAATACCTTATTGCTGGATGAACTGCTAGGATTTCTCATCACACATGAACTGACCATGCAGCACCGAACTGAAGATGATCAAAAGAAAAGGAGATCGATCGCCTTTAAAGCTGCCATGGATTCTAAAAGGGATGAAGAATCGAAAGAAGAAAGCTCCTCTACTGAAAGCAACATGGAAGATGAAGATGTTGCCATGGTCGTCAGAAAATTTAGAAAGTTCTTGGAAAGAAAGAAAGGAAGATATTTTAGAAAATTCCACAAGAACAAAGAGGTCAGTAAGGAGAAGACAAGGAAAAGGAGAAAGAAAAAGAAGTGCCCGCATGTTATGAGTGCAAAAAATGAGGGCACATCCGACCAGATTGTCCTTTATTGAAAAAATGATTTAAGAAAAAGAAAAAGAAAGCAATGGTAGCGACGTGGAGTGATAGCAAAGCATCCTCATCAAATGAAGAAGAAGAAGCTCCGAAATCTACGAATCTTTGTTTGATGGGTCTCGAAAATGAGGTATCATCCCCTGAACTTTAAACTGAATTTACATATGATGAACTGAATTCTGCATTTCATGATTTACTCATCGAATTCAAGAAAGCTATGGTTAAAATTAAGTCCTTAAAGAAACAAAACGATGTTTTATTAAAAGACAAGGATGAAATTTTTGAAAAGAATAAAATTTTGCAAAAAAAAATTGAATAACCTTTCTGAAAATGTTATTGTCTTGAACAATGAAAAAACTGTTTTAAACAAGACAAACAATATTTTAGTTACCAAAAATACTGATTTGAAAAAGGAGGTTGAAAAGCTTAATCCTTTAGTAGAAAAATTGACTTTGAGTTCCAATAAGCTTGAGCTAATTTTGAAAGAACAAAAAGACTCTAAAAGTAAAGCTGGAATTAGATTTAATGCTATAAATGCTAAAGGAATTTTAGCAATAAAATTTATATCTTCAAAATCTTCAGCTGTAAATGCTAAATTTGAAAAAGGTTTTCCATCGAAATCAATTTTGAATGGCTTGAAATATGTTCCTAAGGATACTATGCAAAAATCCTTCAAATCAAGTATTTCTGTTTTTGCATCTGTTATAGCTTCAAGGCATGCATTATTCAAAAATGACAAAATTATTTGTTATGCATGTCATAGATTTGGGCATAAATCTTATTAATGCAATTCCTTAAAAATTTTCATGATTAGTGCATTGAAATATAAAACCATTTGAGTTCCAAAGGGAACCAATTTTGCTAACCCCAAAGGACCCAAGTTAGCTTGGGTACCTAAAATCACTCCTTGATTGTTTTGCAGGATTGTCTTATAGCCCAAAAATAAAAGAAAAGATGGTATCTTGATAGTGGCTGTTCAAGGCATATGACAGGTGACATGGATCAGTTAATCACCCTACAAATGAAAGAAGGAGGATTAGTTACTTTTGGAGATAATGGCAAGGAAGAATAATCGGAATCGGTAAGATTAAAATAACCCCCTATACTTTTATTAAAGATGTGCTGCTAGTAGATAAATTAAAGCATAATTTATTGAGTATTAGTCAATTATGTGATAAAGGCTTCAAAGTTATCTTTGAATCATCTATGTATATAGTAACTAACTCTCTTGACTCTAGCAAATTCATTAGCCATAGACTCGGAAATATCTATGTGGTAGATCTAAATGATCCAGCCATGTCTAGTAGTTCCAGTCTAGTAATAATGAATGCTAAGACCAAGGAGTCATATTTATTATGGCATAGATGGTTAGGTCATGCTAGCATGCATACTATTGCCAAATTAATCTCAAAGAATCTGGTTAGAGGTTTGCCTCATTTCAAAGTTGATCTTGATTATGTATGTGATGCTTGTATATTAGGCAAACAAATTATGGAGAGTTTTAAATTGAAAAATATTATTTCAACAACTAGACCCCTTGAGCTACTTCACATGGACTTATTTGGACCAACTAGGACCACAAGCTTAGGAGGTATGAAATATGGCCTTGTGATTGTAGATGACTTTTCTAGATTCACATGGGTATTATTTATTGCACATAAAGAAGAAACTTTTGATATATTTCAGAAATTTCATAAAAAGGTTTCAAATGAGAAAAATCTTTCTGTTATTTCTATTAGAAGTGATCATGGAACTGAATTTCAAAATCAATTCTTTGATGAATATTGCACTGAGCATGGCATTGATCACAACTTCTCCACTCCTAGAATACTACAATAAAATGGTGTTGTAGAGAGAAAGAATAGGACTTTGGAAGAGATGGCCAGAATAATATTATGTGAAGGTAATCTTCCAAGGTTCTTTTGGGCAGAAGCCGTGAACACTGCCTGTTATATACTAAACCGAGTATTGATCTGACCAATTTCAAAGAAAACCCCATATGAGCTTTGGAATGGAAGAAAACCAAATATTAATTATTTTCATATTTTTCGGTGTAAATGCTTTGTGTTAAATAATGATAAGGATAATCTAGAAAAATTTGATGCAAAATCTGATGAATCTAAATTCGTTGGTTATTCATTACATAGCAAAGCATATAGAGTGTTTAATAAGAGGACTCTTACTATAGAAGAGTCAATTCATGTTATCTTTGATGAAGCTAACCCCTCACCATCTAGAAAAGATGAGTGCATAGATAATGATGCAGGTACACTACAAAAGAAAATGGAAGATCTAAACATCCAAGACAAACCAACACAAGATGGAAGTAAGATGGTAAGTAAGGATCATACTGATCTACCAAGAGAATGAAGGTATGTAACTTCACATCCCAAAGATTTAATCATTGATGATCCTTCTCATAGTGTTAGGACCAAGTTAGCACATAGAGATGCGCATGACTACCTAGCCTTTGTCTCTCAAATTGAACCACACAGTTTAGAAGAAGTTGAAACTGATTATAACTAGATGATGGCCATGCATGATGAATTAAACCAATTAGAAAGGAACAATGTTTGGACACTAGTTAGTAGACCTACAAACCATCCAATAATAGAAACCAAATGGGTCTATAGGAACACACTAGATGAAAATGGTAAAGTAATAAGGAATAAAGCAAGGTTGGTAGCAAATGAATTCAATCAAGAAGAGGATATCGATTTTGATGAAACTTATGCTCCGGTAGCAAGACCTGAGACCATTAGATTACTTCTTGCATTTGCTTACTACATGAATTTTAAACTCTTTCAAATAAATGCCAAAAGTGCTTTTCTAAATGAATTTATTTCTGAACAAGTTTTTGTAGAATAACCACCAGGTTTTGAAAATCATGCTTTTTCAAATCATGTGTTTAAGTTGAACAAAGCTTTATATGGTTTGAAACAAGCACCTAGAGCATGGTATGATTGATTGAGCATGTTTTTAGTTGAAAATGATTTCAAAAGAGGAAATGTTGACAAAACTCTTTTTATTAAGAATAAACGAAATGACATGTTAGTTGTACAAATATACATTGATGATATTATCTTTGGTACAACTAATGAAAGTTTTCATGAAAAATTTACTGAGCTAATGTAGGTTGAGTTTGAAATGAGCTTTATGGATGAGCTCAACTACTTCCTTGGATTACAAGTCAAACAAATGAAGGAAGGAATCTTTATAAGCCAAGCCAAGTACATCAAGGAATTAATCAAGAAATTTGGCATGGAAACAAGCAAAAAGGCTAGCACACCCATGAGTCCTACCTGTAGGCTATATAAAGATGAAAGTGGATCCAACATTGACCAAAAGCTATATAAAGGTATAATCAGATCCCTTTTATATTTGACAGCCAGTAGGCCTGATATCTTGTACAGTGTATGTGTTTGTGCTAGATTTCAACGTAATCCTAAAAAACACATATGCTTGCTATTAAAAAAAATTTTAAATACTTGAAAGGTACAAGTAACTTAGGTCTTTGGTATTCTAAAGAATCATCTTTGAATTTAATTGGTTTTTCTGATGCTGACTATGCTGGTTGCAAAATTGATAGAAAGAGACTAGTGGTAAATGCCAATTTCTAGGATTGAATTTAATTTCATGGCACTGTAAGAAGAAAACTCCATAGTATTGTCTACTGCTGAGGCAGAATACGTTGCTGCTGGTAGTTGTTGTGCTCAAGTGTTATGGATTAAATAATAGCTAGAAGATTTTGGTGTTACACAATCTAAAATTCCAATCAAATATGATAACACAAGTGCCATTAATTTGATAAAAAATCCTGTTCAGCATTTACGAACCAAACACATTGAAATTAGGCACCATTTTATAAGAGAACATGTTTTGAATAATGATATTACTCTTGAATATGTGCCAACTTAAAATCAACTTGCTGATATCTTTACCAAACCATTGAATTTAGATAGGTTTGCAATGATTAAAAATGAACTAGGATTATGTGATTCTATCTAGAAACTCCTCCAGAGTCTTAAGGACAATGTATCTAGATAACCTTCTGATCCAAATCCCAAAATTTTATGAGCCTTGATTGAAATACAAAAATTATTTTTTGAGCTCCCTCTGCTGGAGCCGACTCGAGCATATGAACTGTTGGTCAAGCTGGCTCGGATGTCGAGCCATCTCTTTTTAGTTCAAGCCATAGGATTTTGTTTTTACCATTCTTACTCCTAAACCCTATTCCATTCCCTCCAAGAAACTTTTCAAACTTCTCTAAACTTCCATAAACCTCTTCTAAACTCAATTTCTTTGCACAACAGCACCAAGGAGAGTAGTTGGGAAGAAATTTGGGAGAGTTGGTGATGCGGCTCCACAAGAATGAAGAACGAAATTCCGAGAAGATAATGTCTCCCGGAATGAACCATAGCATGAAGAAGATGCAAGCCCGGTTTCTCCAAGCCACCAAATGTCCCTAGGTATGAGACCAATCACTACTGGCCGACATATTTTATTCGAATATCTAAGGAAATCAGTTTTGTGATTGGGGATCTTATTGAAAATCAAGGTTGGAGGAATTTGTGTCCACTGGATATTAAGACCTATCCAAACCTAGTAAGAATGTTCAATGAAAATTTAAGGTTTGGAGAAAATTTCATTGAGTCCTCAGTTAAAGGGAAGAGGATAATTATTTTTGCTAAAATTCTACGAAGTGTTTTGAAAATGCTTTTTGAAGGCACAGAATATCTTGTACTGAAGGACAGAACCAAGGCATTGCAGAAAGTTTTGGAGAGAGCTGAGGTAAATGAGATTGGGATTCTCAAAGCAAGCATGCTGTCCATTGAGATGAGACTCCTACATAACTTCATAAGTCGGATCTTCTTACCTAGAATAGGTCGATTCGATTGGGTAAGTGAAAGGGATTTATGTTTTATGGAGCTCTTAATTAATGGTGAAAAGATTAATTTGCCTGCAATTATGATTAGCCAAATGAAGGAGGCAATTAGGAAAGTTAAAGCCTACTTACCATATGGAATGATTCTTTCAATCTTTTTTCAAAGAGCAAGTTTAGATTTGACAGGAGAAGACAGTAAGGTATTACTCCACACTGACACATACATAGCCAAGACCCTTCAGAGAATGGGATACTTGTTAATAGATGGTACCTGGAAGAAGAAAACTGACACTCCTATAGTTGAAGAGACTGAAGAAGTCCAAGAATAAATAGAAGAAGAGGCTGGTGAAGGCACCACAATGCATATCCCTGAGCCACAGCCACAGCAGGAATCTCCTGTTTAGACGGACTTTGATACTTCTTTTCTAGATATTTCTATCCCTGACTTGCCTGACATGCCATACAGCTCACCTACCTTTGATCATGCTACATACATTCCAAGTCATGATCAAGCTGCTACTGCTCCTACTATGAACACTTCAATGATACAAGGCTTCTTGGCACAATAAATGAATAGTATGACTGAATCCATTAAGTCTTCTATGGGTGAAATGTTTGGAGCACTTCAAAAATCAGTTGATGACAGGCTAACCCAATTTGGAGAACAAATAAATGATCTAAAAGGAAGAATTGACAATATTGAAACCTCCAAATCTGCAGCAACTAGTACAACTATGACAGTTGTCCAGCTGATCCTTCAGTTGATTACATCAAGTTCAGATTCTATCAAAAGCTCAGTCACTCAAATCCTTGAAGACTACAGAACTGAGATGGATAACTTGAGGGTCAGAATGGGATCACTTGAAGCAGGAAAAAGGATGGAGGAAGATTATACCAAAGGTATTGGTATAATTAGAAGTGAATTTGGAAGATTGAGAGGTTCAGTTGAAGCATTTGCTAATGTTCAAGCTTCAGAAATGCTTTCACTACAAAAAGAAGTGGCAGAAATCAAAGAAAGAATAGAAGACTTGGTTGCTTCTAGAAGTGTAAAGAAAGTTGAAGCCGAATTAAAATCAATGAACAGCTTTCTATGAAAAATGATGGCCAAGATTGAAGATATCCAAGCTACTCTCAATGCTCCTTCTAGATCCTTTCCTAGTCATTCAGGCCATCCAAGACAACCTGCTCCACACATTAAGGCACCTGAATCCCATAATATTCCATAATTTATTGATCCTCTTGCTTCTCTACCACCTGGCATTCAAATTCCTGGCCAAACTCCTTCAAAACCTAGCGTAGATATAGATAGTGACTAAGTGTATTACCTTTTTATACTTTGTACTGAACTTTTGAAATGGAATGAAAGTACATCTTTTGTCTCACAAATTCTTCAATTTCTCTATGAATTGAATGTTTGATTGCTCTTACAATGATTAATCTTTTAATTAGAATTTCAAGATAAATATGAGATAGTGGAATTATCTTAAACAATTTTAAATACTCTCTCAATCTATTTTAAAATCTGAGCTTAATTCTTACTCAATCTTTTTGATTGATTGACAAAAAGGGGGAGAAAGTATTGCATGAAAAGGATAACATATTGATACTTCAAAGCTCCGATACATATTTGCTCTAATACTTGAAAAGAACATGTATTGATATTTCAAGCTCTAATACTTTAAGTTCTAACTTATAATGTTTAAAGCCTTGAATTACAATTTTTTACAAACTCTGATATATAATGTTTTACACTTCAACATTTCTTAGCTCTATTGATCAAAGTTTTTGAGCTTTGAAATGTAAAATTGAATGAAAAGTATGCCAAAACATGGAGTATTTTATTGAGGGGAAGATTATCTCTCTAAGTCCTAATTCTCCTCTCATTGTTTGGCACTAATTGAAGTCAATTTGTTCTACTTGTTCATATACTCTTGCAAATACTATTATACAAGTAATTGTAAAGTTTTATATTGATTTTTCATGCCCAATATTTTGTCATCATCAAAAAGGGAGAGATTATTGATCCCATAAGTGATTTTGATGATAACCAAATATTGGAGCATGTACATTTATTTTTGACAACTCTTCAAGTGTTTAACAAGTTTTTGTAGGGTGAATAAAATGTTCAAACTTTAACTCCTATACTTCTGTTTTCTTGGTTAAGTTGTGTTATAAATGTTTTTGTAAAGAAGAACTCAATCAAAAATGCTAAGAAAAATCAATTAAAAGGGTTACTTCTATGAGTGTGTGCAATAAGTTTTAGTTTGAGTTGATTTATGTGAAATTGTAAAAGAGTTGGTGAGAGTTTTCTTTAAGTTCAATTATAAAAATCCTGAATAAGACACTCGAGCCGACCCCAAGTGATAAAGAGCCGACTCTGCTTACTGGCATGCAGCAAGGATTCTGGAATGCAGTAATCCAAACTGACTCAATAGAAAGTGAGCCAACTCCAGTGAATCCGAGTCGCTGGAATCAGTCCGAGTCGACTCTTCTAGAGTCCATTTTTGAAGATTTCTGAGAACATCCAGGCGAGCCGACCCGAACCAAAAAGAGCTGACTCTGCCAGACCTAATTCTGAAAGCCTAAGAAAGTGAGCCGACCCAAACTGCATCGAGCCGACTCTTCCAGAGTGAGGTTTTTCGAACCTGAGAAGAAGAGCTAACCCAAGCTGAAAAGAGCCGACTCCTCGAGTTCAAGATTTTCAAGATTCAAGTTCGAGCTGACCCGAGCTACAAAGAGCCGACTCGTCCAAAGTGATGTTTTGCACCCTGAGACAAAGAGCTGATTGCATTGAAGATTTGGTAACTCGACCTATCAACTCGAAGGATCCGAGCTGACTTGATGGAATCCGAGTCGACTTGAATGTCGCTTTCAGATATCCAACGGCTAGTTCCATAATTTATTTTTGAAAACTAAAAGGTGCTCCAACAGTCACAAATTATTCTCCAACAGTCTACAATGGCTAGAACTACCTTGAGATGATGGAAGACTTTAAATTTGAAGGATTTGAACCTTCTTGAAGCAAGTTATTAGTGAGTTCCTCAAAGAAAAGAGAGGTTCATTGAATATCCTACCTACCAATAGCAAAAGAGCACAAGAGCATTCAAGTCAAGCTTTCAAGTCTTCACCAGCTCCAATCTGAAGCTTGAAACAATTTTAGGAAGAAGCCACTAAAGTCATTAAAGCTTATTCAAGTGCATTCAAGTGGACTTCCAACAAGCTGCACCGGTAACTATCCGACAAATTAAGTTTGTCATTCTTGTTGTATTTATTTTCAATTCAATTTTTGAATTGTTGGGTTATTGGTGAGCCTTGTTGAAAACAATTAGGTTCTTGGTGATCATGTGAAAACCAAGTTGGATTTCTTTGGTGAGCCTGTTAAAACCAAAGGATGTTGGGTTTTCTTTGGTGATCCCGTAAAACCAAAGTATAGAGGTTTTGGATTATGATCCTTTAAAACAATCCTACTGTATTCGAGTATAAATATAGTGGAAATCCCAAGTGGTATCTTGGATAGTAGACGTAGGAGCTGGGTTGCTCCGAACCACTATAAATTTGGTGTGTTTGTAT
This sequence comes from Areca catechu, assembly GCA_021397845.1. Taxonomy (NCBI): domain Eukaryota; kingdom Viridiplantae; phylum Streptophyta; class Magnoliopsida; order Arecales; family Arecaceae; genus Areca; species Areca catechu. Next base: position 149,564,068 of record CM038052.1, on the reverse strand, counting down.
TGTGCTTTCTTGACTCTATTTAGCTTCTGCATTTTATAATTCTATCACAGCACCTACCACTAGCAAAGGATTTTGAATTGTACATTACTTGACTTCAGTTTTTTAAAAGTCCCAATTCACCCCCCTCTTGGGTAGCCACCTGGGCAACAATCCTGCAAGCATCAGGGGTCAATCAAAATAGCAATTAAACAAAGGAATCAAAACTAGGGTTTAAAAGGAAACAAAATTAGGTTTAGGTGTGGGTGTCCTTAGGAAGAAGCAGTTGCTTGACTGGGGCAGTAGCTAGGGCATCTTCCTTTGGACGTGGCTGATCTCCAAGGATGCAGAAGGGTGCTATGACAATAGGATTTCGATCAGTGAACACAAGGAGAGCACACAAGAATAAGAGAACCAATACTAGAACACCAAACATAAGGCAATTACTTAAATTTTAGCAAAGTTTATTCATAAGAAAAAGTTGATTACAAGAGGGGAGGGGTGGGGTATTTATAGAGTTCTCATGCCCTCTCCTAACTAAGGTTACACTTAGGTTAACAAGCCTTTTCTTAGTTAGATTACATGTCCTTTCCTAGCTATGTTAGAATTACAAAGCTTAAAAGAACTAGAAATCCTAATTAGGTTTAGAACTTTGACTAGTCTTCTCCTCTTTGCTTCATGCTTTGACTTGGTCAACTCCAAGGATGCCTAGGATGGTGTGTTGGGCTTCTAGGAGCAGCAATGGGCCGGCCAAAGGGTGAAGGGTGCATGGGCTTGGGCCTCTTGAAGCTGGGGTGCCCTGGATGGAATATTCTTAGAATAAAAAGAGCATCTTGGTTCTGGTGGGCTTGGGCCTTGTGCCTGGACTTGATTTCCTTGGACTGGGATGTAGGTGGACCTCTGGAATCATGGATGCCCTGGTTTGGGAATATGCTTTGGTATCTGGAGAGGAATCTGGGCATCTGGAGGGCATCTAGAAGGAATCAGGGTTTCTGAAAGCATCTTAGATGCTGGGTTGTCACACAAAATCCAATAAGCTGATGTAGTGGCCTCTGACTCCTGGATGTGGCCTGGTGGAACTCCAAAATAGAGTAACATCCTCTCCTGTACAAAAATTGGGCTCATACTGGACTCATACTGAAATACAGGACTCGATACTAACTAGGATTGAGAGTTGAGACAAATCAACTAATCTCAACTTATTACAGGACTCAATCTTAATTAATTATAAAATTGTGACACATGCTAAGTGAACCATATGGGATCCAGTGATCTGTGCCTGATCCTGGTGTCCCCACCAATCCTCTAAGTTTTTTTTGATATTTTAATTTTTTTGAGAGAGAAGAGAAAGAAAAGAAGAAAAGAAAGATAGAAAGAAGACCAAAGGTAAGAGCCTAAGGGTTTCTAAAGCTAAGAGTGATAGAGAAAGAGTATTAGTTAAAGTTCTAAGTTAATTGTAAACAAGTTAGCAGTTAATGGACTCTCTATCTTAGGATCCCTAGTTCTAGATAGCTCCAAACTATTCCATGATTACCTTCAAGCACTCCAAGCCCAAGATCAATCAACTGACCTGACCAGGTAAGTGTAAGGTTAGTGGGGGTCCCCTCGTTGCTTGCCTTAGATACCAATTAAAATTGGCCAGGTAAGCGAACAAAACCAATTAAAGAACCACCTTCCTTCAAGCTCTTATCCCTGAACCACTTGCCTTAGACACCGAGCAACTAACTGATTTGAACTCAATCCAACTCTAGGGTTTCCTTGTCCTAGTGAGCTCAAAAATCCTTAGGGGCCAATGTCTAATTGATTTTAATTTTAGGGCTTAGGTCAATGCAATATGCAAAGTGATGGTTTGTGGGCCAAGGAAGGGTAATGACATCCTCACCTTATATTGTTTTGGAGTTTAGTGCCCTTAAGATATTTTATGAATTATGCAATGCAAAGATAATAGATGTCCAGAAAAAGAAAAATAAAACTAAATTGAGTTAGGAGATTAAATTTGGAAACAGTAAAGGGAAATTTTTTTTAAATTTTTTTCTTTTAAAATAGTGCCAAAATGACAACAGTGCCAAAAATTTGATGCGCATTGCAATACATCGATTTAGTACCTTAATTCCATTATTCTTATGAAACATAATGGGAGTAGGGGTCGAATCCACATGGATCTTTGAGTTATTCTAAATGTAAAATAATCCAGATATGCACGATAGCAAAGGGAATTATCAGGAAATCAGTAATGAAATTAATTCAAGGATGATCTATCTTAACGAGAGCATGGCCCGTACCCATAGATCATGTCCCATCCCTTTTTGGAATATATCAATCAAAATGATAGTAAAAATAATCCAGATATGATCTTTCTTAGTGAGAACATGGCCCATACACATAGATCATGACCCGCCCCTTTTGGAAACAGATCACTTAGAATTATATATTCACGTAGAGAAAAATCACAGTGAAGATAATCAAGATATGACCTATCTTAAAGAAAGCACGATCTGTACCCGTAGATCACGGCCCATCCCTTTTAGGTATAGAACAATCAAAATTATATTCACGTAGAGACACTTATCTCTAAAGTTTTTCACTGCCCATGAACTTGCTTAAAACAAGATAAAGAAAAATAAGAATTAATCAAAAGCCCTTTTCATTCATAAAATGAGGAGTACATCAAATGAACATTAAAATATAAACTCCTTTTTCCCAACAGGCTTCCAGAGTGAAGCTGCAGCATATTCGAAGATGGAGCAGTCTGGTGACGTGGTGGAGAGCGAAGAGTGGAGAACCAGGCAGGGCTAGTGCTGTGGGAGTGGAAACCAGTCAGGGGAAACAAGGAAGAGGACTTGGAAAAATAGAAGAGAGTAGTAACAAGGAACAAGAGAGATGGAAGAAAGTGAAATGGATGGGGAGAATATAGATAGAAGAGAGATGGAAGTGAAGGATCGAGAGAAGAAGCTGTGGGCCTTTTTGAACTAATGAATTGAAACTTTGATCCCCCTCCACTGGACTCCCTTTTAAAGACCTCAACCCAACCGATTTCAAGTCTACTATTTGGTACGCATCACTACGCACCGATTTGAAACCTTAATTCTACTACTCTTAAGAGTAAAATAGTGGGAGTGAGGGTCGAACCCACAAGAACTTTTGTATTACTTAAAGAAAATAAAACTATTATTAAACTAATGCAAATAATGGAGATAAGAAAATAATTACCCGTGAAGACAACCAAGATATGTTCTATCTTGAGAGTATGGCCCGTACCCGTGGATCATGGCCCGTACCTTAGGTATACATCAGTCAAGAATTTCTTCACTAAAATAAAAAACTTATCTTAAAAGTTCCGTATCCCTATCATTACTTGTCCTAGCATTTAAATTACTTCATACAAGATAAAAAGGCATGAATCAATATGAAGTAAAATATATGAAAAGAAAACATTCATTTCATAAAATATGGAGTACATAAAAAAATTAAAGAATTGTAGAAACAAGGTCCCTCTTTCCCTTTTTTCTGATTTCTGGTTCTCTGCAATGGGAAGCGGCGGCACCATCTAGTAACAAGTCAAGACCCCGTGAAGTAGAAGTGGATGGGTGGAATGAAGTGGAAGTAGAAGTAGATTGATAGAATGAAATGGAATCCGGAATAGAGTGGAGAGGTGGAGTGGAGATGTGAAAGTCAAAATCCTCTCTGGAGCGGAGAATGACCGAGGATTTTATAGATAGAAAACACTGCGTTGGGCCCATGTGGAAAATGCGGTGATTTCTTATCTCAATATGCCCAATAATCTTGATTTCATCTCCCTATCTTCGCACCCGCTTGTGCAATCCCAGCAACGATTCCACCGATCATGCATGTGTCGCATGATCTCCATTTCTTATCCGAACGAACTCCTCCATGTCCGTGAACTTCCTCCTTATCCAGCATCTTTCAAACATCTAGCTCCCGACAACAATGATTTGAACATCATCCAAAAGTGGGTGGCAACATGGACTGGTGGCACGATGACTATGACCTGTATCATGATAAAGGGAGAAGAAAACCCCTATGATGTTGGTGAATGGCAGACGGTGGTCGGATGGTTGCTGGAAAGTCATGGTAGCTGGAATGGCTATGATCGATGGCTTCAATGGAGAAGAGGTGAAGATGAGTAGCAAACATGGGAGAAAGGAGAAACTCTGAGCGCTGGACCATTATGCATCGGGCGGTGACCTTTGAGGAGCATGGGTCTTAGCAGCAGAGATGAAGAAGAGTGGTGTCCATCATTGTGGTGGCTTTGGAAGATTGATGGCCTGTTGGGCGGTTGTTTGGCAGCTTCTCCAGCTATAAGAGGTGACTCCAGCAGCCGGTGGTAAGTCGAACGGTGGTTCCGATAGTGAGGGTAGTTTTGGGATGGTGAAAATGAGGAGAAGAAGGTGAAGAAGAGTAGCAACCCTTTTCCGATAATTTTCCGGCCAAAAGAGGCCTCTCCGACCATCATGGAGGTCAACAGCGGCTCATGCGGTAGCAGGGGCGTCTCTCCGGCGAGTTTGGATTAAAATGGAGGAAGGTGGTCCATGGTTCTGTTTCGTGGACCGCGGTCATGGAAGCGGTGGACTGGTGGGAAATCTGTGGACCAATCAACTGATCCACGGTGAACCGGCTATAATAATTTCAAAAGTTGTTCTGCTTTGAAAACCGTGCTATATTCTTCTAAAATTGATTGTGGGCTCATATGAACTCCAATTTATGTCTGGTTTGCTCTGTTGGGCTCATAAATTCGGCCTCTTCGCATTTATGAAGTCAGTTTCTAAAAAATACCACATAAAAGTATCAATTTCAACTAAATAAAGTTAGATTAATTATGATAATTTTAATAACTATCACATCCCCAACTTGAACTTTGCTCATCCTCGAGTAAAGAAAATGAATTAGTCTTATGTACTAACCCATCCAAGAAGTAAAAATCATCTTACTAACTCTAAAATCAAAGGATACTCGGTTAGACCATTAAAAATGTACTTCATTGGATTACCAATTCCACCCATTTAGTGGTAAAGTGAAGTCCATGGAAGTTTTAAGAGTTTTTCTTTTCCCAACTTTCTATCTCACTCTCTAAATCTTCCAACTTGCTTTGGTTTTGGTATAATATTTATTTAGTCCCCACTTTATTTTTTTTCTGAGAACAAGTAGAGTCAGTGTAATATCTGACATCTTGCTTTCTAATTAACCCTTGTAACGAGCTTTAGGCCAATAACTCCCAAACCAGTTGGCTTTAGGGCATTAGGTGTAAAACACCCATCGAGCTTATTGACTCGAGTCAAAAAGGCTTCAAGTCAAGACTGACTCTACAAAAGGCTTCTTTACATCCTCACCTTTTGACGCGAACAACAATGCTTACTTAGACGATGGGGCCCGGTTACTCAGTAAGACATGCTAGAAACCTTTATTATTAAAGGTGAAGACTTTTTATGATGCCTATACCATTATAAGTATGATTCTTTATCAAGATCAATAGGCAAAAGGGTCTTGAATTACTCAAAAAAATTTTCTGGTTTACACTCTACCATTTATAGGGTTTTCTTGATAATTTGTCCCTCAGTATCTCCAAAATCATCTAAATTGTTAATCACTCCTCATTTAGCGAGCTTGATTATTTTCAATTCGAGACAAAGCCTGTACACAACAACCAATTAAAATTTTACTCGAGGATTAGATTAATTTAATTATCCCCCTAACTTAATTTCTATTGCCCTCAATGGAAGAGGATACTAATAATGTAATGACAAGGAAAATTACAACCTAGTAGGGTATTAACATTGGATGTTCTTTCGTTGCCATGTTCCTCGCATTCTTCTTTTATTACTCCTCTCGATTTATTCTAAAAACAAGAAATAAAAGGTTAAAGCTAAAACCATGACTGGGTTGCTAAAACTGAAAGCATGAACTAAGTTAAGAACTGGGCTGCCTCCCAGGAGTGCTAAGTTTATAGTCTTCAGCCAGACTAAGCTGATCTTTTACCATGGTGGATGGTTGGACAAAGTCCAATCAGTAATGTTCCATATGATATTTTTCTTATATGTACCTTCCAAACATGTTTCCATATTAGAAACAGGAGCTGGCTCGATGTGCAAGGGAAATACTGGTTCTAGTGCAAAGGTTGGTAAGTGTTGGAGGATGCTACAAAATTGCTTATAATCTGATATCTAAGATGGATCTAATAGATCACTTAGCTCCTCCACATCATCAAATCCAGCCACATTATCAAATCCAGTACAATTAAGATGTTTACAGAACAGATCCTCAATCAAATTATCGAAGCTATCGTGCGGACAGACTACATTACTCAATTCTTGCAATGACATTTTGGTTGGGCAGCCTATTGGCAAATCCCAGATTGTTTCTCTAATAGCTTCTTTGAATTCATTTGATGAACCTACCTGGTCAGGGATGGCATCATGCTCGAAAAAGGGGTCCTTTACCATGACTAGGTATGGCTCTTATCCAGTATAGGTAAGGTCTGACAAGAAGAAGCTATCGGTGTATCAAAAGGAGAGGTTATCTGCTTATATTTCTTGGCCCATGGGGGAGTGGTGCAAAAATTAGATACTTCTAACAATATGTTCACTTCTTCAGTATACCCATCAACATTAAAATCATCCACTTCGAAATGTGTTAAGCATACTTGTAGAGGATCTGAGTCAAGCAAACTAGAAGTTTTATCTTGATAACTTCCTCTAGCACTTCCTTTACCATGTTTACCTCATTATAATCACACATGGGAGGTCCTTGGCATGCATTAAAAATGTTCAGCCTCATTTTCTTGTTTCCAAAAGAAACATCCATAACCCCCATCCTACAATTTATATAGGCATTGGCAGTTGCTAGGAAGGGTCTTCCAAGAATGATGGGGATTTGGCTAGGATTATTGCTTATTTCTATATCCAGAACAAGAAAATCAATAGGAAAGTAGAATTCACTACTTTCACCAACACATCTTCTAATACTCCACGGGGTACCTTGACTGATCGATTAGCTAATTGTAATGTCACCATCGTGGGTTTTAATTCTCCGAAACCAAACAAATCATACACTGAGCTTGGAAGAAGGTTGACACTTGCACCCAAATCTAACAAAGCTTTCTTGATTAAGAGATCTCCTATGACACAAGATATAATTGGGGTACCAGGATCTTTGAGTTTGGGTGGGGCTATCTACTGAAAAACTAAGCTGGCTTGCTCAGTTAGCTGGATTTTCTTAGGGATGTGTGCCTTAGGTTTTCATTTCTATATGCACGGATCCTTAAAAACATTGGCATAGGCCGGAACTTGCTTGATAGCATCAAGGAGAGGTAAGTTTATTTGGACTTGCTTGAATAGTTCAAGCATCTCATTCATTTTCATATTCTTCCTATCCAAAGGTAAAGGTGATTCTAAGGCACTGGGGAATGGAGCCTTAGGTGCAGGTGCTTGACCAATGGATTCCTTCTCCTCTTCATTCTTCTTCTCTAGCTTAGCCTTTTCTAGCTTTTGGGTCAGGTCAGGTTGGTTCAATGTTTTCCCACTTCTTAAAGTTGTGATAGATTTAGTATGTTCAAGAGGAAAATTTTCAGGTCTAGTGAAAGAGCTTTCAGCCATGTATTGACCTTTAGGATTGCTAATGGGCTGGCTAGGTAACTTACCTTCCTCCCTTCGATTGAAAGCTGTAGCTAGCTGACCTATCTGGGTCTCTAGCTTGGCAATGGATTGTGTGTGGGAGTGGAGGATTTGGGTATTCATTTTCAGCCCCTGCAATGCTTGGAGCACCTTCTCTTCAAACAAAGGGTCATGATTATTCGACGGAGGTTATGGAGGTTGTGGGGCACTTGGGTACTACGAAAATGGCATGCTTCTAAAGTTGGTCTCCTGATAATTGGGCCTAACCAATGAATTGATTCTAGGTTGGGATTTCCAAGAGAAATTTGGATGATTGTGCCAGCCAGGATTATATGTGTTCGAATATGGGTCATTTCCTGGTCTAGGAGCCATTTGGGTTTGGGCTTAATGGGCTTGCTCCTGAAGGAGCTCAGGAAATTGGTAAGCAACTGGACAATCACCTAATAAGTGGATGGGACTCGAGCAGATAATACAGATTTCATGATTGTGAAGAGATGATGAGGGAGTAACACAGACTTCATGATTATGAAGAGATGATGAGGGAGTATTTCCAGCTTGCAAGATTCAGTCTAGCTTCTGAGATAGCTCATCTACCTTGCTGTAGATGTCTACAGAGTGACCAACTTCATACATTCCCCCTCTCTTGGGTCCAATGCGTCCTATGGGCGAATCTCTTCGGGTAGCAAACAAATGATGCAAGGAGTTTTCACTCAAGATTTCAAATAGCCGCCATGCCTCATGTTTATTTTTTAGCATGAACGTTCCACAACATAAGGCATCCACCATTTGCCTGTGCCTTTCTGATAGTCCGTCATAAAAGCACTGAACTAATTACCACTTTGGTATGGCATGGTGAGGGTATTTCCTTATCAACTCTTTCAATCTCTCCCAGGTTTCATGAAACATTTCTCCATCCAAGTGGGAAAAACTAGTAATGGCTTTTCTGATTTGATTTGTCTTTCCTATGGAAAATACTTCTTAAGAAACTCCCTTTGAAGTTGATCCCAAGTTGAAATAGTTACAATATCTAGGGAATTCAACCAGCATTTAGCTTTGTCTTTCAAGGAAAAAGAAAATAACTTAAGCCTTAAAGCATCGTCGGAGAAATTTTGTATCTTTACAGTTGAACAGATCTCCAAAATTTTGTCTAAGTATTTATAAGGATCTTCATTCGCAAGTCCGTAGAAGGAGGTTAACATTTGTATTACACTGAACTTGATTTCGTACTGGACAGCATCTACAGGGGGGTACTTGGATACAAGGTGAATAGGTGTATTTTGAAGGAGTGAAGTACTCCTTCAATTGTCATGGAGGGTCAATTCCTTGATTTCCTTGATTGGGATCCATAGTACTTGGTCTGTTTGTTCTACAGGTTCTTTCTATTTCTGGGTCTAGGGACATGAGTTTGGGTTCTAGTGACCGACGATCTAGCATACACCCTATAATAAGACTCTAAAGCAAACAACAATTAAGATTTTTTTTTAATTAAAGAAAAGTGGAAGAATGGGAAAAGGTCTAAAAAAGAGATTCCTAAGAGAGTCCTAGACTAAAGAAAAGAAAAGAAATTATTTTAAATAACTCTTTTTTTTTCAAAAAAAAGTTATACAATCAAAATCACTATCCTAGGGTTAACGTGGATCTAAATAGCTCCTAATTGATCCAAGGTTACCTTTGAGTACTCCAAGCCCAAGATCAACTAACTGACTTGGCTAGGTAAGTGTAAGGTTGGTGGGGATCCCCTCATTGCTTGCCTTAGACACCAATTAAAACTGGCCAGGTAAGCGAACATAACCAATTAAAGAACCACCTTCCTTCAAGCTCTTGTCCCCGAACCACTTTTCTTAGACACCAAGCAATTAACTGACCTGAACCCAGTCCAACTCTAGGCTTCCCTTGTCTTATTGAGCTCGAAATCCTTAGGATGGATGTCTAATTGATTTTAAAATTAAGGTTTGGGTCAATGCAAATGCTGGGTAATGATTTGTGGGCTAAGGAAGGGTATTGAACTCCCCACCTTATTTAATTAAATGGATAATGCCCTTAAGTTAATTATGAAAAAAATGAAATGCAACAACAAACAAGGTGTCCAAGTTATCACACAAACAAAATTAATCTAAAACTTTTTTTTTTTTTTAAGTTTGGTGATTAAGTCTCTAGTCCTAATAAATTATGAGATGTCAGGATAATATTTTTTTTAATTTTGCAAAAAAGTAAATTTACCTAAATTAATCTAAAAATGGAAAGAAAAAAGAAAAAAATTTTTATTCAACCTTTTTGTACCCTAGGACAACCATTCAACATAACTTCCTAGTTATGCCATGGCAACCTCATGTCAGGGCACTCAAGATTGAAAATTACTAACAACTAATTTTTTTTTAATTTTTTTTTGAACTTTCAAATTTTGAATTTTGAAATTTAAATTTTTGAAATTTGAATTTAATTTTTTTTTTAAATTTGAACTTTTTTTGGATATTTGATTTTTTCTTGATTTTTTTTAAAACAACGGTGCCAAAAATCTGGTGCACGTCGCTACGCACCAATTTGAAACCTTAAATCCACTACTCTTAATAATAGAATAGTGGGGTAAGGGTCAAACCCACAAGGACTTTTGTGTTACTTAAAGAAAATAAAACTAATATTAAACTAATGCAAATAATGGAGATAAGAAAATAATTATCCATGAAGACAACTAAGATATGATCTATCTTGAGAGTACGGCCCGTACCTATGGATCACAACCCATCCCTTAGGTATAGATCAGTCAAGAATTTCTTCACTAAAATAGAAAACTTATCTCAAAAGTTCCGTATCCCTATCATGACTTGTCACAGCATTTAAATTACTTCATACAAGATAAAAAGACATGAATCAATATGAAGTAAAATATATGAAAAGAAAACATTCATTTCATAAAATCTGGAGTATATAAAAAAAATAAAAGAATTATGGGAACAAGGGTCCCTCTTTCCTTTTTTTCTAATTTCTGGTTCACTGTAATGGGAAGCGGCGGTAGCATCCAACAACAAGTCAGGATCCCGGGAAGTAGAAGTGGAAGGGTGGAATGAAGTGGAAGTAGAAGTCGATCGATAGAATGAAATGGAATGCGGAATAGAGCAGAGAGGTGGAGCGGAGATGTGAAAGTCAGAATCCTCTCTAGAGTGGAGAATGATCAAGGATTTTATAGATAGAAAACACCGCATCGGGCCCGCGTGGGAACCACGATGATTTCTTATCTCAATATGCCCAATAATCTCGGTTCTATCTCCTTGTCCTCACACTCGCTCGTGCAATCCCAGCAGCGATTCCACCGATCACGCACCTGTCGCATGATCTCCATTTCTTATCCGAACGAACTCCTCCGCGTCCGCGAACTTCCTCCTTATCCAGCATCCTTCAAACATCTAGCTCCCGACAATAATGATTTGGACATCATCCGAAAGTGGGCAGCAGCATGGACTGGTGGCACGATGACTATGACCTGTATTCATGATAAAGGGAGAAGAAAACCACTATGACATTGGTGAACAGTAGCCGGTGGTCGGATGGTTGCTGGCAAGTCATGGCAGCTGGAATGGCTATGACCGATGGCTTCAATGGAGAAGAGGTGAAGATGAGCAGCGAGCATGGGAGAAAGGAGAAACTCCGAGCACTGGGCCACTATGCATCGGGCGGTGACCTTTGAAGAGCATGGGTCTTAGCAGCAGAGATGAAGGAGAGTTGTGTCCATTAGTGTGGTGGCTTTGGAAGATTGATGGCCTGTTGGGCGGTGGTTTGGCAGCTTCTCCGGCTAGAAGAGGTGACTCCAGTAGCCGGCGGCAAGTCGGGCGGTTATTCTGGTGGCGAGGGCAGCTTTGGCATGGTGAAGATAAGGAGAAGGTGAAGAAGGGTAGCAGCCCTTTTCCAGCAATTTTCCAGCCAAAAGAGGCCGCTCCGACCAGCTCGAAGGTCACCGGCGGCTCGGGCGGCAGCAGGGGCATCTCTCCGACGTGTTTGGGTGCAAATGGAGGAAGCTGGTCCACAGTTCTGTTTCGTGGACCGTGGTCATGGCAGTGGTGGACCGGTGGGAAATCTGTGGACCAATCAACCGATCCATGGTGAACCAGCTGTAATACTTTCAAAGTTGTTTTGCTTTGAAAATTGTGCTAAATTCTTCTAAAATTGATTGTGGGCTCATATAAACTTCGATTTGGGTTTGGTTTGTGCCATTGAGCTCATAAATTTGGCCTCTTCATGTTTATGAAGTCAATTTCTGAAAAATACCACATAAAAGTATCAATTTCAACTAAATAAAGTTAGGTTAATTATGATAATTTTAATAACTATCACCGTTCAACAACCCAACTGAGCTAACTGCATTCGTTCCACTATTGCAACAACCTCCAAACTCTAGTGACTTCTAGCAGTTCCAACTCCCAGTTAGTTCCAACAATTCCATTAGCTTCTAGCTCCTAGCATCCAACTGATTCCAGCAAACCCAGCAAAGCTTCATGATCCCTGTGGCTTGGACAAATTTCCCAACACTTCACAATCCCTGTGGCTCGGACCAACCTAGCAACGAAGAGGCCAAACAGGGAAGAGGAAGGGGCTACTATGACCGATGGCTGAGGTTGGATCTTGGATGGATGGGCCAAAACCAGTGGTTGGGGAGATAGATGACGGCCTTTCCAGCTATGGGCACCTCCTTAGCGACGAGGGAAAGGGTGCCGATGGATCTTCTGGTGCCAAATCGGCTTTAAGAGCCATTGAGAAGAAAAAGGAGGAGAATTGTGGTCTTTTCTGGCCATTTTCTGGCCAATGGAGGCCTCTCCGATCGGTGTTGGAGGTTCCGGAAGCTTGGGCGGTGACGGGGAAGCTGCTCCAATGATTTTGGCCCAAAATGGGCTTCACGGTCCATGGCTCTGTTTCGTGGACCACGGCCATGGCAGGCCATGGACCATAAGCCTAATCGTAGACCGAGTGGCCGGTCCATGGTGGACCAGCTACTTTAAAATTCTTGCAATTTCTTTATTAATCCTTTAAAAATTAATTCTAGGTTCATTTCAAGCCCGATTTGCTTCAAACTTATTTCATTTGAACCCAAAAATCGAGATCTTCGCATTGGTACTCTACTTTCCTACAAATGATATATAAAAATATCAATTTTAAAGAAATAAAAATAACTTAATTATTAAATTAATACTTTTATATATGTGTATAACATAGTTATCAGTCGCCATCTCCTCCGAACCCACTGCGGTTCTTAGGGAGTCGAATCTCTTGCAATATAGGTTCTCTACTGGAGCTCCAAATCCTGTAGCACACCACCTATACCTTCCATAAGGGAGTGCTCCACCAGAGCTCCAGACCCTGTGGCATGTCGCCTGCACCTTCTACAGTGGTGCTCCACCAGAGCTCCAGACCTTGTAAAATGCTACCTGCACCTCCTACAGGGGAGTACTCCACCAAGGGTTTAGACCCTATAGCACCCCACTTGCAACCCCCGTCAGGGTAGTGCTGCTCCATGCTTCTAGGCCCAGTAGCACATCGCCTGCACCCTCTAAAGGAGTGCCCTATCAACCCTATGGCATGCCACTCGCACTTGTCATAGTGGGTCACCCCATTAAGGGTGTAGATCCTATAGTATGCTGCCTGCACCCATTGCAGAGCCTCCCATCGAGATCTTCGAACCTTATTCTGCGTGGCTCTGGGAACAAGGCAGTCCTTCGAGATGAGATGCCCCTCCAAGGAGGCACAAGAGATAAAGGGGTGCTCTAAGCCCTACAATAGAGAACCAACGGCTATAATAAAGGAAAGGGACCTCCAACAAAGGTAAGGAAGAAATGAGCGAAGGTGAGGGCTAGATGTGTGCTAGAGCACACCCACAGTCACCCGCTATTCTAACTCTTTTATCTTTCAGACCCTCTAGACATGGAGGCTCCTTTAAGCCCTACTAAAGAGGATCTACTCTCTTTGATTGCTCTACTGACTTGACCATCAAAGTATCTCTGCCGGGATCCCCAGCCCGGGTCTCCTCTTTTTTGCAGGACCAATTGATTGGGTGCAAGAACTTCGTGGTGGAAAGCCTAACCCTCCTATGAGAGCTCAACTTCGACCAGACCTCGCTCGAGCTTCAGGCCACGACAATCTAGGTGGCAATAGATTAGCATGCCAGGAAGTGAGAGTGGTGATTGCATAGTGACTGATCCATGATATAGATCACTCCACCCAGAAGGCATATGCAAAGTTTGGTGGTTCTATGATGGTGACCCAAGCACGAGAGGCCTCTGTCAACCACATGGGGGATCCATCCCATCATGATGACCGATGCAGTCTGGAGGTGTAGCCCCCTACTCCATAACCACCACCTCTAACAGACCCATAGATTACCACACTCACCCAGCAGGTCCAGACCCTGCCCGTGGTGGTGCACCGCTGCACCATCAGCACTGGTCCTTGACAACCCAACAACAGCCAGAGACCCCGGCGACCTAAGCTGCTGGACCCATGCTAGCTTGAGGTCCTTTTGAGTAGGGTTGTCACATTCATGGGTGGCATCTTACCCATGAGGGAGCCTAAGAATGGCTAGAAAATGAAGATGGGATGGGTTGGCTGACCAGGAGAGCCATTCCCTAGCCTCAGACCACGGTGTCATATCTCATCGTAGGCATCGACATGAAAAAGGGCCAAAGAATGAGCTTTTCCAATCTTTGCCTACCTCTCCCCCGATGGTCTCGGTGGAGGGGTCGACTGACGAGGCCATCTGATGGCAGGCTGAGAGGCATTTGGAGGAGTAAGAGCACAAGCTAGCTGAGCTTGCCCTCCAATTTGCCAACATGCAGGGCTCCCCGAGTGAGCCCACGGGCTATGACGCCCACCCTCCTTTCTCCCGTAGAATCCAAGATGAGCCAATTCTAAGCCAGTTCTGCATGCCACAGGTGGACCCCTATGATAGGACCACCGATTGCCTAGATCATCTCAAGAGCTACAAGGCTCTAATGTGGGTTCAAGGGGCCACCAATGCCCTCCTTTGCATTGCCTTCCCAGCTACGCTCTGAAAGGTTGCTTGAGTTTGGTACTCCTACCTCGAGCTAAAAAGCATTGACTCCTTTGAGTAGCTAGAGAAGAGGTTCGTGGCTCACTTCGATGCATGCCGGAAGGTCCCATGTAAGGTCGATAGCCTCTTCTCGATCCAACAACAAAATCTGAGCCCCTCCTAGACTACGTGTCCCACTTTAAAGTTGCCACCCTAAAAATCTATAATCTGGATGAAGCTGTTACCATGTTGGCACTAAAAAGAGGGCTTAGGACCTTCTGCTTCACCTATTTCCTTGACAAGAAGCCCCCGAAGACCTACTCCAAGCTCCTCCTCCATGCTCATAAGTACATTCATGTGGAGGAGGCCGATTGCACCAGGAGGGAATTTGATGGGAGGCCCCCGAGGAGCAAGCCCAAGGGGAGCCAAGCAAGACCCATGGCCCAAGGCCATTCCAAACTTCTATTAGGGTCCCAAGCCAAAGGATGCCTCTGCTAGGGATAATAAGTATACCACTCTCCTCGCCCCAAGATCCAAAATCCTGATGGAGATCGAAGGCAAACGTTATTTGCATCACCCTTCTTTGCTTAAGCCATTCGGGGGTCATGACAAGTCCTGGTACTGCAAGTTCCACCGAGACCATGGCCACGACATCGACGAGTGCTGCCACTTGAAGAGGGAGATCAAAGATCTAATTAGGAGAAGCTATCTCAGAAACTTCATGGGTGGAAGAGCTCCATCCAGGCCCCAGGGTGTCAAGGCCCTTCCTCCTCCCATCGATAATTAGCCCATAAAAATGTCGATGGGAATGATCTCCTGGGGGGCAGGGCGAGAGCTAAAGAGAGCCAGGGTGAGGGAGAGAGCTGATGTTGTACTCCCCTTCATAGGAGAGGGGGGAGCTGGGGTAGAGAATCCAAATAATGATGCTATCATTGTAGAAATAATGATAACAAAGTATCCTGTAAAGAGAATCATGGTTGATAGTGGAAGCTCAACTGATATCCTTTTTTATGATACTTTACCAGGATGATTCTATCCCTCGATCTATTGAAATAGATATTCACCCCCTGGTGGACTTTATTGGAGACTCCATGTGGGTTGAAGGAGAAGTTACCCTCCCTGTCACTACCAGGATGCCACCCCGACAGAGCACCATCATGATAACCTTTATAGTTGTTAAGCTCCCTTTGGCCTACAACATGATTATGGGCTGCCCAGGGCTCAACCAGCTCGATGTAGCCATCTCCACTAGATGGCTCCTTGTCCAATTCCCGACCCCATATAGAATTTGGGAAATGAGGAGAACCCGCCAGCCGATCTAGCACTGCCTGCAGATTGTCTTCGGAGCCACGGGTGCCAAGGGAGGCATCGTAGTTGACCAGCAAGACCAAAGGGAGTAGGAGACTAAAGGTGGGCTGGTGGAGCACCTGCTATCATTCCCCCTCGGGGATGATCACTTTGAAGACAGTGCAAAAGGAGCCCTCTTACTAGAAGAAGAGAAGGTCCGCCTTCTAAGTTTCTTATGGGTGAATGCTGATGTTTTTGCTTAAGCGATGGTAGACATGCCTGGGACTCCCCCTGTTGTCATCACACATAAGCTGAACGTCGACCCCAAGTGCCATCCGATCCAACAAAAGAAGAGGAGCTTTGCCTTAGAAAGGTAGAAGGTGATAGACGAAGAAGTTGAAAAGCTCCTCATAGCAGGCTTCATTCGAGAAGTGCAGTACCCCAGTTGGCTAGCCAACATGGTTATGGTAAAAAAGACTAGCGGAAAGTGTAGGATCTACATTGACTACATCGACCTTAATCAAGCATGCCCAAAGGATAGCTTTCCACTACCCAAGATCGACCAGCTAGTGGATGCCATCTCAGGGCACCAATTGCTTATCTTCATGGATACATTCTCTTAGTACAACCAGATCCGCATGCACCCAAAGGACTAAGAGCATACAGCCTTTGTGATGGACAAAGGGACATTTTGCTATAAGGTGATGCCGTTTGGCCTGAAGAATGCTTGGACGACATACCAACACTTGGTCAGCAAGGTCTTTAGGGACCAGATAGGCTAAAACATACAGGTCTACATGGATGATATGCTTATAATGAGGCCAAGATTCAAACCACATCGCTGACTTGGCAGAGGCTTTCAATAACCTTCGCCTCCAATAGATGAAACTGAACTTAGTGAAGTGCATGTTTGGTGTGGCGACAGGAAAGTTCTTGGGCTTCATAGTCACCTAGCATGAGATCAAAGCCAACCTTGAGAAGATCCAAGCGATCACAAATATGAAGCATCCCACTTCAAAGAAGGAGGTCCAATGCCTGACCAATTGCATCGCCGCTCTAAGCCATTTCATCTCATGCTCTGTTGAGCATTTCTTGTCATTCTTCAAGGTGCTCCACAAGATGCATGGTTTTGCATGGATGGAGGAATATCAGGAAACATTTGAGGAGCTGAAGAAGTTCCTCGTCTCCCCCCATTTTGTTCAGGTCGGAGAGCAAAGAGGAGCTCCTCCTCTACTTGGCAGTCTCTCCTAGGGCAGTTAGCTCAGTGTTGGCCCAAACCGATGAAGACAGTGTCTAGAGACTGGTGTACTACACTAGCAAGTAGCTTCGTGATGCAGAAACCAGGTACACCCACTCCAAAAAAATTATTTTCGTACTTATAGTTTCTGCTTAGCACCTCAGGCCTTACTTCCAAGCCCATTCGATAGCAGTCCTCACTAACTAGCCCCTAAGAGCTATCTTGAGTCGCCTAGATACTTTGGGATGTCTGGCCAAGTGGGCGGTGAAGCTCAGTAAATTTAACATCTCCTATCACCCAAGGCCATCGTAGAAGGCCCAGCTCCTGGCTGACTTCCTAGTAGAGTGTACGTGGATGGATGAAGAATCGAAAAAGGCTTCCCCCGGTCCTGCATTGAACCCGCCCATGGAGAAGGCATGGATCCTCCATGTGGATGGAGCATCCAATGTAGGGGGAGTGGGGCCAATCTCATCCTCGCTAACTCAGATGGAGTGGTGGTCGAATATGCCTGCATTTTCTCTTCAAAGCGATAAATAAATAGGCTAAGTATGAGGAGCTCCTTGTGGGTCTCAAAGTATTCCACGAGCTAGGCATAATGAGCTTGAAGGTCTTCATGGTAAATTCTCATGTGCATACCAGACCAGGGTCAAACCTAGAGAGTCAATAATATGTTAGGTTTAGGCCCTAGAGAGTCCAATAAAATTCCTCTCAATAGGAATATAGAGTTGAGTCTGCTTTTTGTCAAGGTCAGTGTGAGTCTCAGAGTCCGCAAAATCATTTGCACTGCATATTAGAGGCATGCATAAGAAAATTAGCCTGAAAATCAACCTAATACAAAAAATTGGCTGATTCCCGAAAGCAAGCCAAAGAATATGAAATAAGGGATTCTGTAATGATTAAGCTCAGGCCTAAACGATTTCCACCAGGAACCATTAAGAAACTTCATGCTCGTGGAGCTGGCCCCTTTAAAGTGATAAGGAGAGTTGGCCCTAATGTCTATGTACTTGAGCTACCCCGGATTATGGCATTAGCACAACTTTCAATATCTCAGACTTAGTCGAGTATAAGGAACTAGCAAACATACCCAACGAGCCATTTGGGCCTGACCTTTCATTTGAGAGCGAACCTGACCCAGAGTATTCACTACCAATTTTATCTAAGAGAGGAGAGCGGATCGAGCGTATCCTGGATGATCAAGCTATCACCACCCGGGGCAAAGGCTATCAACGTTACTTGGTTTGATGGAAAGGCTAACCGAAGTCCAACGATTTGTGGATTACCCAGGAGGACTTGCAGCGCCTCGACCCTAACCTTCTGGAGGAGTACCAAAGCCAAATCAACCCTTACTCAACAGGATCGAGTTCCTCCTACCCCGAAAGAATTGGTGCGGGCACCAGGATCAGACAGAGGCTCCTCAACCCTCTGTGGATCTCAGATTAGGGTTTTCAATTGTTTAGATCCTGTAATAAGGCTTCAAGCCTGAACATTTTAATTTTGAGTCATGTATTTAGTTCCAATATTTTGTTTTAGTCATGTACCTTGATCAATTTGGTCAAGTTAGGTCAAAGGGTCCTATATTCAGCTGAATGACTCCAAGCCCAAGTCTACTTGAAGATTGGGCCCAAGCCTATTTGAAGAAGAAGTGGTCATTGAGCCTAGGCCAATTATTATTGGGCCAAGCCATCTTCCACACCTTGAAGGATGCCAATTCAGCCCTTGAGCGCCACCTCATCATTTCATGTGGTGCCACATCATCATGACAAGTGGGCGGCCAAGGCAAGAAGGAAATGCTGAATTTGTGGGCGCCATTCCTTGATCCTTTCCTCTCTTCCCTCCCCCTATCAAGCCTCTTTCCAAAGGAGCTATGGGCAGCTAAGGAAAGTCAATGGATAATGAAGACATGATCCTTGTTTCAAGCCCCATATCAAGCCTTCTTCCCAAAGTGCTTGGTCGGCTATGGAAGAAATGCATTGACCCAAAGGGCGCCAACTCAAATCAAGAAGACAACTCTCATCTTTCAAGCCCCAAATCAAGCCACAACAAGACCATGGTCGGCCAAGAGAAGAAGAAATCAGATTTTTGGGCACCCTCTTCATGAAGCCTTGTATTTTTTTCATTTGAATTTAAATGGGTTTTAAGGTTCCTATATAAAGGGCCTTACCCCTCCCTTGTATGGTTAATGCTTATGAAATGAAAAAGAAAAGAGTTTGAGTGCTATTCTAGCTTGTTGCCTTCGTTCTTTTAGAACGTCGACCTTCGTGAGGGAGTGCCTTCACCTTCCGCCTCGAGGGGTGTGAAGCCCTAAGTTACCATCCCTTCCATGCAAGCCATCTTCCATCTTCGATTTTGGATGCCATCTAGATGATCCATCTGGGCGCCTAGCAAGAAGATCCCCCATCACCACCATTTTCAACCTTTATTCCCTCATTTCTTCTTGCTCTTTGTGACTCCTAACCTTTCTCTTGATTGCTCGCAGGTCCTCCAGGTGCCACGAACATGGAGTCGGTCTCCCTTGCCTTCACGACCTTCGGACGGAAAGCCAGCACATCCGCAGGGTTGAAGGCTTGATCCTCCAGGCCGCATCCGCGAGAGCGAGTGAACTCGGCATCGGGCGCATCAGAGTTTTACAAAGTTTGGAATCCTAAACTCCTAAGTTGGTATTGATCCAAGAGCTAAGTCCTATAGGATTTCTCAATCCCGAGATCCTTTTTATCCTTGTTTGGAGACTTATTTGCTTGCTTGAAGTTCTTATTATTATAGAAACCCTAGATCTACTTTTGCTTGTATTTGGGAATCCTTAACTCCATTAAAAATATCTAAAATCACAAAAGAAAAAACTACTTGCATCATCTATCTCATCCTAGCATCTAGTTAGTCCCGCATCATAGGTCTCCACCTGCCCATCTGCGCCCCACTTCCACTTGAAGATCCACTTGCACCCAATGGATTTTATCCCTTCAGGTGGATCAACCAATGTCCATACATTATTGATTTCCATGGACTCTATTCTAGATTTCATAGCTCTCAACCATGACTCAGAATCAGACCTTGAAATTGCTCCATGTAGGTGATCGAATCCTCATTGTTCTCATCGAGCTCAACAGGATCGCCATCTTGGACCAAGAAACCATAGTATCTGTATGGTTAACATGGTAATCTACCAGATCTCTTTAATGATTGCACTATAGGCTCTGGATCTGATCTAATCAAATATGGTTCTATAGTGGCCTTAGAGTGAGAAGGTACTCTATCTATTAAACTTCTCCAAGTTCAACCTGAGCAGCTTTAGTGCCTTCACCAAGGTACTCCCTTTCTAAAAAGGTTGCCCTAAGATTGATGAACAACTTTTGTTCCTCAGGTAGATAGAAATAATACCCTTTGGATTCTTTCAGATATCCAACAAAAAGACACTTATCAGACTTAGGTCCTAGCTTATCCGTCTGCAAATGTTTGACATAAGCTGGACACCACCAAACCCGAAGGTGAAAGAGAGTTGGCTTACATCCAATCTATATCTCATACGGTGTTTTATCAACGAATTTACTTGGAACTCTATTTAGAAGGTAGGATGCTGACTCAAGAGCATATCCTCAAAAGGATTTAAGCAGACTAGCTAAGCCCATCATGGATCGAACAATGTCCAACAAAGTTCGATTCCTCCTTTCAGACACACCATTTAACTGAGATGTC
Organism: Areca catechu; assembly: GCA_021397845.1. Classification (NCBI taxonomy): domain Eukaryota; kingdom Viridiplantae; phylum Streptophyta; class Magnoliopsida; order Arecales; family Arecaceae; genus Areca; species Areca catechu. Next base: position 149,543,238 of record CM038052.1, on the reverse strand, counting down.
CTCGGAGGAGTCCACTGAGAGAGAATCCCATTCTTCTCAAGATAAGTTAGAAACTTGCTAGAAAGATATTCACCACCTCGATCTGATTGAAGGGCTTTAATAAACTTCCTAGTTTATTTTTCAACTTCATTACGATAATGTTTGAACATTTCAAACGAATCAGATTTATGTCTTATTAGGTAGACATAACCATATCTTGAAAGATCGTTTATAAACTTAATAAAATAATTATACTCGCCTCTTGCACTGATATTCATAGGTCCATATACATCAGTATATACTAGACTTAGATATCATTGGCTCTTTCACCCTTTCTTGTAAAAGGTGACTTGGTCATTTTTCTAAGAAGACAAGATTCAAAAGTTGGTAAAGATTCACTCTCAATGATATCTAGGAGACCGTCTACCACCAACTGATTGATCCTGTTCTTATTAATATGGCCTAGCCTACAGTGCCAGAGATAAGTATCACTGACTTCATCTAACCTAGGGGGTTTATTAGTAGTGTACAATATAGTAACAAGCATGATAGTACATATACGCCATTCTTCACTTATCCAAACATCACATTAGAACCATTCAACGTGATATTGCAAATATCATTCTTTATAGATAATTCATAACCATCTTTGGCCATCAGGCCTACAGAAATGATATTCACCAAAAAGGAAGGACAAAAGTGATAATCATTAAGAATGACAGTACAAGATTCGAAATATAAAGAAATACTTCCCAATGCCAGAACTGGAGCTTGGCTTCTATTCCCAACGTTCAGAAACTTTTCACCGCTCTCGAATCTTCTACTAACTTAAAGTCCCTGTAAAGAATTGCAAATATGGTAAGGACTTCCGGTATCCAATACCTAGCTAGTAGTATCACAAACAGAGAAACTACAAGAATTTATCATAAAAATACATTGACCAGCAATAGCTTGATGTTTTCCTTTCCTTTGCATGTTCGGTCCAGAGTAGCAAGGTAAGCAGAACAGTTCCACTTCCAGTGACCTAGCTTCTTGTAGAAGAAGCACTCTGACTTACTCTTGTTAGCCTTCACCCTCTTGGTTTGACTAGGCCTAGCACTTGGCACCTTCAAGTTTTTCTTATTCTTTTTCTTCTTCTTCCCTTTCCCAAAGGGATGATGCCCTGCTCCAGATCCTCCCACCAAATTCACCAATCCCTTTTGAGATTGTGGTCTCTCTCATAAGTCTGCAGTAGCCCTAACATCTCATGGTAGTTGCAGGCCTATTCATTCTAAAATTATCAAGAAAGACCTGGTAGGAAGGGGGTAGAGAATTCAGTATCGTGTCCTTGCCGAGCTGCTCATGCAAAGGACATCCGAGTTTGCCTAGATGCTCAAATAACTCGATCATGTACATTACATGATCGGTCACCGAAGCTCCATCATGCATACGCATGTTATTGATGGTGAAAGAGATCCGGTATCTCTATGTATCTTTTAGAGTGCCAAAAGATTCCTTCAACCTTTGAAGAATCTCCTTTGGCTGGGCCTCCTCAAATTTGTGACTGAACTCGTCGTTCATCATAGCCAACATAATACAATTCACCATGGTGCGGTCAGAGATCCACTTCTAGTAAGTATCCCTAATAGTGCCACGAGCATTGGGGGCTGGGATCTCAGGTGCCAGATCCGTTATCATATAAAGGATCCGCTTGAGCTCCAAGACTATCTTGAGTTTTTGATACCAGTTATCAAAGTTGGATCCAGAAAGTTTGTCATTATCCAATAATAACCGGAGCGACAAAGTAGTCGACATTATTTGAAAAAGGAGAACAAGACTTATTAGTATATGAATTATATTAAACATCCTAAAGACATGGGTTTTAGTCTAAAGGTTTCTCCCACTATTTTATTCAAACTGGTAGCCTCTACACTCCAATCCGAAGAATAACATTTATCCTTTAGCGGGGTACTAGGATCCAATAGACTACACATGAGCCTAACTTTGGCCAACCAACCCACATGCATCTAAAGGTAGGTACAATACCAATTGCTTCTCTAAGCAATTTCTAGTATTCATTTTGCCCCAAGGATCCTCACAATCAGCCTTTGGGCCTCCTATTGAAGGTCCTGGTTAGGTCCAACCATTAACATGATCGAATTCAATGCTTCTAACTAACCCATGATCAAGCCCGACTTTGGCTGGCTCACCTGACCACGTGTTAAGATAGTCATACTAAGCCATCATATGTTGAATGGCAATCCCACTCGCCTAATGACCACCCATTCTTTGGAAATACCGATGATCACCGAACTTATGGACTCATTACCAATCCAACTTAATGGGAGGCTAAGACTTAGGCTATCATATAACTTAGTCTTTTTATGGATCTAATAATTTAGAGGATTTAAAACTTTGTGACACATGAAAAGAAGGCATGGACCTTGATTATGAAAACTCCCACCAAACTCTTAGAGGGTTTCAAGATCAAATTGGTCCATGGGCACTTAAAACCAGTCAGACTGATTAACCTTAGTTGACATGGGTCAACTCGAATCAATAAGTAATCTAATCAAATCTGCTTCACCACATTAGCTAGGTAAGTGAGATCGAGGGATGGGTTAAGCCAAGTGAGCCTCTTTCCTTAAACACCAACCATGAGTTGGCCAGGTAAGAGTTAGCCCCAAAGAACCTTGATCACAACTGTCAAACTTATCTTAGACACCAAGTGATTTACTAGACTCAATCAGATTAACCTAAAGATCCGACGTCACCACGAAGCCATGAATCAAGTCCATTTAGATGTATGGACTGATATAACTAACTATTAGAGAGATCTATAGAGGAGAGACCTAATTCAACTTTTGATTAGTCTTTTCTCTATTTAATTCATTCATATAAACCTAGGTCTAACCCATTTAAGGACCCAATTCTAGCTAACCCAATCAACCCATGGTTTATCAATCATGACTTAAGATTAGAATCATATCCTAAATCTTAAAAAATGTTTCAAAAATTATAACTTAATTATTAATCAAATATAACATGGCAATTGAAATATTTTTAATTAAACTGAGTGAAACAATTTCATAAAAGAAAAATTCTGAACTTCAAAACTTATTGTTTCAGGCTTTTCTGCTCGAGTCGGCTCATGCAGGATCAGTCAGCTTATCCAGAACACATAAGATAGACTATATGTACTATCTATTGAATCGAGTCAAATCGAACGAGGATCGAGTCGGCTTAGTTCATCAGAGAAAAAATAGTAACCTCAAGTTTTAGAACTTTTCACTTGAACTTTTCAAGGATCATACATATTTTAGATCTTATCTAAACATAGTTATGATCTATCAACCAAAGATTAAAACCATTTTAATCCATCAAATCCCTCACTTTCTTCTTCATAAGGTCGTGACACAGTAGCACCCCTACACGCCATAGGAGAACCCCTTGGAATGGGAAGAGATGGTCTTTAAGCCATACTTTGGTGCGGGCACCAGACTCAGAAGAAGACTTCAGAGCTCCATTTGGATCTCTGATTGACATTGCCCGAGAAATTAGGGTTTGTAATAAAGGTTGACCTGGTCAACCAGTTTATTTATTTTATTTATTTCTTGAGTCACCATTTAAATTTTGTTGAGTCATGTTGACTCAGTGCAAGTCCCAATGTGGTTTCAATTTGGTCCAAAATGGTGCCACATTTGTCTTCCAATCAAACCAAGGTCCAAGCAAGTGGAGGCCACACTCCAAGCCACACGCCCAGCCACACTCCGAGCACACGCCAGGGTCCAGGTGGCGCCACAGAGGCATCCCAGTGTCATGGTCCCCACACCCAAAGAAGAAAAAATCAAATTGGAAGCTAATTTAAAGGAGGCGCCCATACCTGCCTATTTTACCTAAGCAAAGAAGGAAGAAAACTTCTCTTGGAGAAGAAATCAAAGAAGGACATCCAATTGAAGTTCAAATCAAAATCAAAGAGCTTAACTTGGAGTGGAAGAAAAGAAGAAATGCCATAAGAAGAGGAGGACTCCAAATCCAAATCCAACTCCAAAGGAGGCGCCATAAAAATTCCAAAAAAAAATTCCTTTATGGCCGTCCCAATTTTTTTTGAAGTCTTGGTCGACCAAGAGAGGGGGTTTTCTACCTAATCTAGAGGTTGGAAGAGTTTAGTCCCACATGGGAATTTGTACAAGCTAGGAGAAAATTTTAGGTCTATATAATAGACCTCTCTTTGTAACTTTGAAAATCAATGAAGAAAAATTATTTTTGCTATTCTCTTGTGTTGAGTGACCTAGGTTTCTCTTCTTCTGCACTATTCTAAGTGTTGAGCTCCGTGAGGGGGTAATCCGGGTTCCATTGGAGCCTTGAGGAGGTGAGAGATCTCCATCTTTATCCAAAACCCTAGGTTAGCCACTTGAAATTCCAAAACCCTAGCCGCCCTTCATTATTTTCAATCCATCAAACCCTAGCTCCATCCATCTCCCACGGCCTCTCTCTCTCTACAAGTCCAGGCCGTCCACCTTCATCCAGATCCAGTCCGGCTACTTCAGATCCAGAGCAAGTTCCAAGGAAAATCACATCAGCTTCCAGGAGAATCCAGTTTTCAGCAATTTCAATCTTCAAGTTCATCAACCTGGTAAATTCTTTCCTTGACTCTCTGATTCCATCAATTGTTTTTCTTCTCTTCCAGATCTTGAGTTCAGGAGAAGCCAACCCGCCAAAGGACCAGTACTGGAGGATCCATTGCGAAGAAATCTGAATCCGAGGATCCAACAATCTGCTCGGGAGAGTTCTTCCACCAAAATCTGTGAAGATCATTGTCTGGTTAGGTAAACCATCTCTTCTCTTTATTTCTGTTCTGCTGAAAGTTCGGAGCGAAACCCTAGGTCTGGGAGTTTCTCAACCCCCAGCGATCCGTTGCTTTTGAACTACTCTGATACTTTAGTTTCCTTAAAATTGTGCTTTCAATTATCATATTAGTCTCTTTCAATGTTAGGTTAACTTTTCTTTGATTTGAAGCCAACTTCTACAAACATATAAAAACAACAAAAAAATTAGTTAATCTTAATCTACTTCCGCATCGCGTCCCTTTATTTGTTCTGCATCATTTTTGGTATCAGAGCCCAGTCTAGGGTTTCTGATTTGCTTGCTTGCTTGTTTTGATTATTTTCTCTTTTTATTTTGTCTGCTCAAAGTAGACTCCCCAGGACGTCCGGTCCTAGGAACTAAGCGAGGCGCAAGCCTTCTCCTCCCATTCCACGGGGTGTTCCTAGGATGTGTAGGGGATCCATTGGGTTATAACTTCGTAGCAGGGATTATAAACGGGGAAGACAATCTAGTTGCAGCCCGTAATTGCCCTGTTGTCTGAATTATTTCTCCCTGCATAAAACTCCGAATTGCATGATTTTTGCTTCGTTGAAACCAGTATAATTGAACATATTTTCCATAATTTTCTGTGATTTATTGGTTTCGGTAAAAATTCTGAGCATTAAAATATAGAAACTCTATTTTTTGTGTTCTGCAATTCAATTCTTTTTGGAGTGATCATCTCATAATTTACTTAAGGGCAATTGAGCATCTAAGATAAGGGGAGGAGTTGATTACCTCTCCTTAGCCCAAAACCACCATCCAATCATTCGAACCTAGACCTAATTTAAAATCAGTTAGACCTAATTTGCCCTAGTGGGCTAGGGACACCAATTGGTCGGGTCTAGGCTAGTGTTGAGTCAGTTTGCCGAGTTATTCTGTGTGTGCTTAGCACTCAGTGTCTAGAACGGTGGTTCAGGGATCCATTCCCGAAGGGCTTGTGTGCTGGTCCGCCTACCTGGCCAATCACTGATTGGTGTCTAGGATTGGCAATCAGGGACCAAACACTCCCCTTACACCTGCCTGGCTGAGTCCTGAGTTACTACAGGCTAGCTTGCCACTCTGATTGGGCATCTAGTTTGGACTCTAGGTCTAGTGATCCAGTAGTCGATTTAGTCTAGTCTCATTTTGTGTGCTTGCTTGAATCATCATGTCTACCAGAAACGGAGTGCCATATCAACCTGGTCAAACCCAACCTGATTTAGAGGCCATGATCAGAACTCTTACTGAAAGTATGGCTAAAATGAATCAGGATATGACAAACACTGTGGCCCAGTTTAGCGCACAAATTCATGAGGATCTTACCCAACTTAGGGACCGAGTCCAAGTACTTGAAGAACCTAGACATCGGAATTGGACTCCTGACCCCGATTTTAATGTGCCTCAACCTCACCCATATCAGGAGCCTAGAAGGCCTTTATATAGAGATCCTGAACCTAATCATAGGAGGCCTGACCCAGAGCCTGAAGATAGAGATGATAGGTTCATCAGGAACATCAAATTAGATGCACCCACTTTTGATGGTAGTCTGAACCCTAAGGTGTATTCTGATTGGGAGGGTGAGATGGATCAATACTTTGAGTGGTATGCTATGTCTGAGGAGAGGAAATACAAGTTTGCCAAGATGAAATTAGTGCGTCAAGCTAGGTTATACTGGGGGAACATTGAGCTAACCACTAGGAGACGGAATATTGAGCCCATAACCACTTGGCAGGGTATGAAAGAAAAATGAGAGATAAATACCTACCCATTTCATACCAGCAAAACCTGTTAGACCAATGGCAAAACCTGAAACAAGGAAACCAATCTGTCTCAGACTACATAACTACTTTTGATGAATACCTAATGAGATGTGATGTGAGTGAAGCCCACGAAGTCACTTTGTCTAGATTTAGGGCTGGACTGAGGGAAGAAATCAAGAGAGAACTATTTCTGAGAGAGGTTACTGATCTAGACCAAGCCTACCAGATTGCACTGAACACTGAGAAATTTCAGAGAGGACCTATACCTTCTAGGGTTAGTGCCCCAATCCCAAGGAATGGACCTAGCCAAGTTATCCCTAGTAAACCTTTTCAGGGTACTTCTACCCCTAGACCCATGGACAAAGGTAAGGCACCTGACACCCAGAGAACCCCTAGTTCAAATATCACCTGTTTTAAGTGTCAGAAACCAGGTCACATTTCCAGTCAGTGTACTGCCATAGCCTGTTTCAAGTGTCATAAGGTAGGTCATGTTGCTAGCCAGTGCCCACGAAGATCCATTTACATAGAAGAGGGAGAGAATGATAATTCCGAGCCTAGTGAGGAATTTGAAGAAGAAGTTTATGAGGCCGGAATGAATTTGGTTGAGGAGTATGAAGGAGAGGAGGAACCCAATGAATCTGACCAATTAGGAGTTGTAAGATGCATCCTATCCCAGAATCTAGTTCAAGAGGATTGGCGTAAGACTAACATCCTACAGACTTTTCTTAAATTAGGGGATAAGGTATGTAAGATCATCATAGATAGTGGGAGCTGTGTAAATGCCATCTCTACTAGCACTGTCAAGATGTTAGGCTTAATCCCAGTTCCCCATCCCAACCCCTATAAGGTTTCTTGGGTAGATTCTACCTCCATACCCATCCAGTCTAGATGTCAAGTCCAAATCCAAATGCAATCTTATCACGAAAAGATTTGGTGCGATGTTTTACCCATGGGGGTGAGCAGTATAATTCTCGGAAGACCTTGGTTGTATGATCATGATGCCACCCTCTTAGGAAAATCCAATACCTGTGTCTTTAGTTTCAATGGGAAGAAGATTACGATCCATTCAGTTCCCCCTAAGGACAAGGTAACTAAAGGAGCCGGTAAGGTTAAGGAGATGAAAACTGGAGTGAACCTAATCAGTGCTAAGGATCTAGAACAAGAAATTCATAGTGGTTCACCCATCTGGATGTTGACTGCTAAGGAACTTAGAACTTCGGAACCCTCAGAGCCTCCTCAAGAAGTTAAACCTGTGTTAAAAGAATTTGAGGATGTCTTTCCCGAGGATTTGCCAGACCACCTTCCACCTCTTAGGGATATCCAGCATGCCATAGATCTAATCCCAGGAGCGACTTTGCCCAACTTGCCCCATTACAGGATGAATCCATCTGAGCATGAAGAACTGCAAAAGCAGGTTGGAGAATTATTGAGGAAGGGGTTTATTAGAGAAAGTCTTAGCCCTTGTGCAGTCCCAGCCTTACTGACCCCAAAGAAAGATGGCACGTGGAGGATGTGTGTTGACAGTCGTGCCATCAATAAAATTACAATCAAATATAGGTTTCCCATCCCTAGACTAGATGACATGCTTGATATGATGGCTGGTGCAATGGTTTTTTCTAAGATTGATCTCAAAAGCGGCTATCATCAGGTTAGGATTAGACCCGGGGATGAATGGAAAACTGCTTTCAAAACTAAGGATGGTCTTTATGAATGGGTTGTTATGCCTTTTGGGTTGTCCAATGCCCCTAGTACCTTCATGAGAATTATGACCCAGGTACTTAGAGCTTTCATAGGAAAATTTGTGGTGGTCTATTTTGATGACATCCTGATCTATAGTAAGACCCCAGCAGATCACCTAGGCCACCTGAGAGCAGTCTGCCAAGTTTTGAGGAATGAGAGACTCTACGGTAATCTTAAGAAGTGTGAATTCATGACTAGTAGAGTTATCTTTCTTGGTTTTGTAGTAACCCCTGACGGCGTGGCAGCCGATCCTGAGAAAATTAGGTCCATAGTAGACTGGCCAGAGCCAACCAATGTGCATGAAGTTAGAAGTTTCCACGGCTTGGCTACCTTCTATAGGCGATTCATCAAGGGGTTTAGTACTTTAGCTGCTCCTATCACTGATTGTATTAGGAAGGGAGAATTTCATTGGACTAAGTCAGCCCATAAAGCCTTCCTAGATCTTAAGGAGAAAATGACCCAGGCACCCATTCTGAGATTACCCGATTTTTCTAAAGTATTTGAGGTTGCCTGTGATGCTTCAGGTGTAGGAATAGGTGGAGTCCTAAGCCAAGAGAATCATCCCATAGCATTCTTTAGTGAAAAACTTAATGATGCTAAGCTTAGGTATTCTACCTATGATAAGGAATTTTATGCGGTGGTGCAAGCTTTGCGTTACTGGAGACATTATTTGCTACCGCAGGAATTTGTACTATTTTCGGACCATGAGGCTCTTAGATTTCTGAACTCCCAAAAGAAGCTTAACCCTAGGCATGCTAAGTGGGTAGAATATATCCAGTCCTATACTTTTGTCCTGAAACATAAGGCTGGAGTTGAGAATAAGGTAGCTGATGCCCTTAGTCGCCGATCCCTGTTATTAACTTCTGTTAGAACTGAGGTCATAGGGTTTGAGCAAATCAAAGAGGAATATGAGTCTTGTCCGGATTTCACAACTGTGTATCAGGATCTAGTTCAAGGACCATCTAGTAATCACCAGGATTATACCCTTGTAGATGGTTTTTTGTTCTTCAAAAATAGGCTTTGCATCCCTAGAACTTCTCTTAGGGAATTTTTGATTTGGGAAATCCATGCTGGAGGTTTAGCCGGCCATTTTGGAAAAGACAAGACCATTCTAGCTATTGAAGACCACTTTTTCTGGCCTAGCTTGAAAAGGGATGTAGCTAATATTGTAGCTAGATGTCGAACCTGCGCTGTTGCCAAACAGCGAAAACAAAACACTGGCCTTTATACCCCACTCCCTGTCCCAGATCGTCCTTGGCAAGATGTGAGTATGGATTTTGTGTTAGGTTTACCTAAGACCCAGAGGAGACATGATTCTATCTGTGTTGTAGTCGACCGATTCTCTAAAATGGCCCACTTCTTGCCTTGTTCCCAAACCTTTGATGCGTCTAAGGTAGCCACGCTTTCTTCAATGAGATAGTTAGACTCCATGGCCTACCTAAGACAATCGTTTCAGATAGGGATGTCCGGTTCACCAGTTACTTTTGGAAGACCCTTTGGCATAAGTTAGGGACAAAACTTAAGTTTTCAACTGCCTATCATCCCCAAACTGATGGCCAAACTGAAGTAGTGAACCGTAGCCTAGGAAATCTGCTGAGATGTCTTGTTGGTGAAAACACCAGAAATTGGGATTTATACCTACCAAGGGCAGAATTTGCGTACAATGACTCGGTCAATAGGTCTACGGGTAAGAGTCCATTTGAAATTGTACATGGGTACAAACCTCACACACCTCTTGACCTAGTCCCTTTACCTGTCCACACTCGAGTCTCCGAATCTGCTGAGAATTTTGCACAGCATGTAAAAGACTTGCATAAAGAAATTCATGCCAAAATAAATTTAAGTAATGAAACTTATAAGAAGTTGGTGATACTCAAAGGCGAGTCAAATCTTTTGTTGAGGGAGACTATGTGATGATTAGGTTAAGGCCTGAACGGTTTCCTCCTGGAACCGTTAGAAAGTTACATGCTAGGGGAGCTGGACCATTTAGAGTGGTAAAGAGAGTAGGATCCAATGCCTATGTGCTCGAGTTGCCTCCAGAACTAGGCATTAGCTCTACTTTCAACATTACAGACTTAGTAGAGTACAGGGAGCCAGCTGTGATTCCTAGTGAGCCTTTTGAGCCTAACCCTATCGTTGAGAGTGATCCCGACCCTGTGTGTCCACCAACAAACTGGCCTGTGAGGAAAGAGCAGATTGAAAAGATCCTGGATGATCAGGTTATCTCTACTCGTAATCGAGGATACCAAAGGTACCTGGTCCGCTGGCAAGGAAGGCCAGATTCTGATGACTCTTGGATCTCCCGAGAAGAATTACAAGAATTGGACCCAGACCTCTTGGAGAGATACCAGAGCCAACTTGAGCCTTACTCGACAGGGTCGAGTTCCTCCCACCCTGGGAGAATTGGTGCGGGCACCAGACTCAGAAGAAGACTTCAGAGCTCCATTTGGATCTCTGATTGACATTGCCCGAGAAATTAGGGTTTGTAATAAAGGTTGACCTGGTCAACCAGTTTATTTATTTTATTTATTTCTTGAGTCACCATTTAAATTTTGTTAAGTCATGTTGACTCAGTGCAAGTCCCAATGTGGTTTCAATTTGGTCCAAAATGGTGCCACATTTGTCTTCCAATCAAACCAAGGTCCAAGCAAGTGGAGGCCACACTCCAAGCCACACGCCCAGCCACACTCCGAGCACACGCCAGGGTCCAGGTGGCGCCACAGAGGCATCCCAGTGTCATGGTCCCCACACCCAAAGAAGAAAAAATCAAATTGGAAGCTAATTTAAAGGAGGCGCCCATACCTGCCTATTTTACCTAAGCAAAGAAGGAAGAAAACTTCTCTTGGAGAAGAAATCAAAGAAGGACATCCAATTGAAGTTCAAATCAAAATCAAAGAGCTTAACTTGGAGTGGAAGAAAAGAAGAAATGCCATAAGAAGAGGAGGACTCCAAATCCAAATCCAACTCCAAAGGAGGCGCCATAAAAATTCCAAAAAAAATTCCTTTATGGCCGTCCCAATTTTTTTTGAAGTCTTGGTCGACCAAGAGAGGGGGTTTTCTACCTAATCTAGAGGTTGGAAGAGTTTAGTCCCACATGGGAATTTGTACAAGCTAGGAGAAAATTTTAGGTCTATATAATAGACCTCTCTTTGTAACTTTGAAAATCAATGAAGAAAAATTATTTTTGCTATTCTCTTGTGTTGAGTGACCTAGGTTTCTCTTCTTCCGCACTATTCTAAGTGTTGAGCTCCGTGAGGGGGTAATCCGGGTTCCATTGGAGCCTTGAGGAGGTGAGAGATCTCCATCTTTATCCAAAACCCTAGGTTAGCCACTTGAAATTCCAAAACCCTAGCCGCCCTTCATTATTTTCAATCCATCAAACCCTAGCTCCATCCATCTCCCACGGCCTCTCTCTCTCTACAAGTCCAGGCCGTCCACCTTCATCCAGATCCAGTCCGGCTACTTCAGATCCAGAGCAAGTTCCAAGGAAAATCACATCAGCTTCCAGGAGAATCCAGTTTTCAGCAATTTCAATCTTCAAGTTCATCAACCTGGTAAATTCTTTCCTTGACTCTCTGATTCCATCAATTGTTTTTCTTCTCTTCCAGATCTTGAGTTCAGGAGAAGCCAACCCGCCAAAGGACCAGTACTGGAGGATCCATTGCGAAGAAATCTGAATCCGAGGATCCAACAATCTGCTCGGGAGAGTTCTTCCACCAAAATCTGTGAAGATCATTGTCTGGTTAGGTAAACCATCTCTTCTCTTTATTTCTGTTCTGCTGAAAGTTCGGAGCGAAACCCTAGGTCTGGGAGTTTCTCAACCCCCAGCGATCCGTTGCTTCTGAACTACTCTGATACTTTAGTTTCCTTAAAATTGTGCTTTCAATTATCATATTAGTCTCTTTCAATGTTAGGTTAACTTTTCTTTGATTTGAAGCCAACTTCTACAAACATATAAAAACAACAAAAAAATTAGTTAATCTTAATCTACTTCCCCATCGCGTCCCTTTATTTGTTCTGCATCATACTTCTCTCTTAGGATCGGACGGCCATGGTGAATCCACATTAATCTAAGTACTTTATGAAGGAAATAAATCAATTTCATACAAAAATCATTAAACTAGACATGCATCATAACCTAGTCATCCTGATACCATTGTAAGGGAACCGAAACCCAAGTGGCATGACCCATTGCATTTAATTTAAAAACTTTTTCTATATTACATGGCATAATGAAAGTCAATAAACAATTTATCTAAGCACATTAATCTAATTAACAGTGGGCCTACATAGATCTTGATGCATCTAGAGTAATGTAAATATGAAATGATGCATCTATAGTATGAAACATAGAACTATTCATAGAATCACATAATGATGCTGTAGAAAAATATGTCACACATATAATATAAAACATACCTCAGTGATAATCACTAGGATGTGCTGCAAATGGAAGGAAGAAGAACGGCTCTATGAGCAGCATATGTGTACTGTCTCTACAGGTGGTTCACACCGGGGTAAGGAATTTCTCCTTCTTCCTTTGAGGTGCTAGCCTCTCCAGAAATGGTGTGGCAGCGGGGCACCTTCTTCAACTCCTTGAAGAACTGCGGACTTCATCTTCAACTCCTTGAAGAACCTGTTGCTGAAATAGTGATGGAATGAAGACCCAAGAACCCTTCCCAGATCTCTCTATCCCAAACCTTCAATAGAAGGTAGCACACAACAATCCCTCCCAAAACTTAAACCCCATTCTAGAGATCAGATCTCTTAATCTCTCAAGGATCAAGCAAGATCTTTATCCTAGGAAATTGGTAGAGTCTCAACCTTGATCCAAATTTGGAGTGTGGAACATGAAACATTCACCTTATTGCTTCTTTTTATCAGCCCTCAAAAATAGTCTTACAATGAAACCATTATGAGGAGATAAAGAGAGATTAATGGGAGGTTTAGAGTCTCTTGGAACTCATGTAGGTTACATGACCTTTGGACTTCAGCAACTGGTGGGATTAAAACCCTGAAATGTCAATCATTCAATTCCATAATACTTACAGTAATGAATGAAGCATTCTTAGATTTTTAGCATCCCGTCAGTCGGGTCGACTCACCTCAGGTCGACTCAATTGACTGGTTTGACAACATTTGTCAAAAGAGTCCGAAACGATTCCTAATCATTCCCAAGCCAACAAATCAAGAAGAAATCCCACGGTGTGTGATCTCGTAGGTTCAAACACTAAACCGATAGCACGAAAATATTTTTAGTGCTAGCCAAAGTCACCATCTAGCAATGACACCCGGTGTTCGGATAGGTTAAAGGTTGCAGAGCAACAAGAATCTGTTGAATATGGAATACCACTGAACTTATTCCTTTAATCTCTAATGCTTCAGATGGCTTAAGGTTAAACTGCCCAACCCTAATCAATCGATCATAATATGTCTCAAATAAAGAATCCCTATAACTCCTTACAAGGAATGCCATAGCCAAGGTCTTTCTCAATTAAGGCATATTAAGCATTCAATCCAAACCATTTGGAGAGATCAATCCTATCTTGATCCTACTACCGTTATACGAGTACTTGACTATACCTAGCAACCTTTCATCACCAGATTAGAAATTCAGGTAGTCCGGCACCTAAGCATAGTGAGTTACTTGCAAGCTGCCATAATGATCTCAAGTTAGAGGAATAATTCATGTCCACATTCTAATGCAAAACTTTTCTTTGGTAAAAAGAGAATCTTGCATGAGGGTCACATTCAATGAAGTGTCGAACACAACACTTGATGTCATACCAGCATCTCCATGCTACTTAGTTAAGAGGACAACCAACAGATATGACATCAATGACTTACTCTCGATATACCATAGTCCTAAAATAGCATATCCTTTGGTCGTGAACCAGTTTATGAACTACACCAAGCATCCACTCTACATCGCATACAAGGAAGCTCAAAGGATATCATCACACAAGAGTTTAATTAGGAAGATGACATGTGATGAACAACTAGAATAAACTTTATATTCAATTCAATAATTCACATACATATACATGAGTCGCACAACCATCTACAACCTAGATGATTAGCTTTGGGACACATATTTTCCAATAGAAACCACCTCTCTTGGGACCTCCAACAAGTGAGGATTCATCCCTTCAAAGCTTCTGGTCAAACTTCAAAAGGGTAGATAGAGGGATGACTCCAAAAATGCTAGGTGCTGGGTTTCCTAGTTGGACTAGGAAACCATGACAATCTTCTTCCAACGCCCATCAATCTAACCAGATCTCTTCCAGATCTAATCTTCCTCTGAATAGAACCTGGAACCAACCTTGAAGAGGCCTAAGATCACCATGTTTGATGGAAATAAGTTTTGCAAGTGGGTGGCACAAGAATCACTTGTGTTAGGGATTCTTACTTCAACTAGGAGTCCCTAGGTGATAAGGAATTTTTTCCTTCCTAGGGTATGGTAGCTTGAATGCTGATATTACCCTAATAGAGAGCAACAACTAGAGAGGGAGAGAGGGAGGAAGAAGATGGATATCAAGGATAATAGGTTATTTCACTATGATGGCTCCCCTTAGCCCCATATACAAAGTATATATATACTAGGTCACCATGACCTAACCCTGAAACTCCCATAGCCCAACTTAATGCATAATTGAGTTTTCCAAGCCCAAGTACACCCTTGACTCAGCCCAATCACATACACCTAGGACTCAAAATCAGTCCAATGCAAGTTGGTCCTTTGAGGCCCAAGTTCCCTGAATCTCAAGACTCAAAAGGTTAATAGCCTTTCATCCTATGGCCCAAACTAGCCCTAGAGACTTCATGACAACTTCATGGTCATTAGACCTTGGCCTTAGCCTTGGTCCCCTGAGCCTTGGAAACACCACATGAGACTCAACAGCTGCTACTCAAAAGGGTGGTCATGGGGAAAATGCTCTGCATCTATTTGGCTATTTCTCCAGTGGTCGTAAGTTCTGTGCTCATCCAAGTGGAGGATGGAGTATAAAATTTGGTCTACTATATCAACTAGATCCTAAAGGATGCAAAGAGTTGGTACCCAAAGGTGGAGATGGTCACCTTTGCCCTCCTAACTTTGGCAAGGTAGCTTCATCCCTACTTCCACACACATTCCATCATGGTCCTATTCGATCAGCCCCTATACCAAATTTTGTAGAAGATCGATGCCTCTGAGAGGATTACCAAGTGGGCAATGGAGTTGGACAAATTTGACATCCATTACCAGCCTCACCCCTCCATCAAAACCTAGGCTTTGGTAGATTTCCTTGTAGAGTGCACCATCTTTGACAGGGTTGGAACTGGACCAGAATCAATGGAGCCATAGCCGATAGGTAAACCTTGGACTCTTTATGTTGATGGTGTATCTAATGCGTAGGGTAGGGGCAGGATGATCCTTGCTAGCCCAGAGGGAGTCATTGCTGAGCAAGCACTTCGCTTTAGCTTCAAGGCCTCTAATAATGAGATAGAATATGAAACCCTCCTCGTGGGGTTGAGGCTCACCCATGAGCTTGGAGTCCAACATCTCAAAGCCTTTAGCAACTCTTAGCTAATAGTGGGGCACATCCATGGAGAGTTCGACACTATAGCCCTCATTATGGAGAAATATCTTAAAAGGATAAAAAAAATTACTTCATCTTTTCTATCCTTTGAGATCATGCAGATTTTGTGGATAGAGAATTCCTAGGTGTTGACCCCTGGAATGATTTTGATGATAACAAAATATTGGAGCATGTATTCGTCACTAATATTTTTAAATATTTGAGAAGTTTTTGTAGGACGTTTCAAAAGAACAATCATTCTACCTACATTTCAGTAATCCTTATAGTATATCAATGTAATCATGAAAAAAAAATGTTCAAAAGCCCTAAATAACTTAAGTGTAAATTCTTGTAAAAGGGGTAATTCTATATTATTTTACTTAGACTAGGACTAGCAGAAGTTTGATAGTGTTTGGAAGCTATTTGAAGAAGTTTGGGCACTTTTGGACTTAAGTCACTCGAGCCGACTTGAGGAGCAGAGCTGACTCAATGTTCTGGCACAGTACAAGTATTTCTGATACTTTGTCAATGGAGCTGACTCGGAGAGGTTAGAGCCGACTCGATCAGAGTACCGAAATTATAGTTTTGAGGAACCATATAACCGAGCCAACTCTTCCAAAGTGTGCAAAATCTCAGTTCTAAAAAACTATTCAGGCAAGCCGACTTAACTGAGAAGAGCTGACTCGACCAAAGTGCAATTTTAATATGTCGAGAATCTGAGCCAACTCGATCCAATCGAGCCGACTTGAATCCTAGTTTCTGGTGAGTAACGGCTAGTTCCAGAATTGATTTTTTGAATCTAAAAAGTAGTCCAACGGCTATATTTCAACTTCCAAGGTACTACAATAGTCATTTCTACCTATGATCAGTTCAAAACACTATAAATGAAGGATTAAAGTCAAGTTTTGGAGAGTTTTTGAGAAAAAGAGAGAAAAGTTCATTGAATATTTTCAAGAGCATTCAAGGAAGATCTCAAGTCCACACCTACTTCCCATTAGCTACTTGAAATATTTATTGAAGAAGTTTGGAAGCCTTGAAGACCATTAAAGAAGCAATCAAGAAGGCTTCTCAAAGGGCATCAACTGCAACTATCTAATAAAGTTTGGTTTGTCACTAGTGTTGCTTTGTTTTTAACTCCTTATTTGAGATGTTCCAAGTACAGCAGGGGCTGTATCTTGGGGATTGTTTAAGGTTTTTGGTGAGTTTTTGAAAAACAAGTTTGGGTTGTTAGTGAACCTAAGAAAACTAACATTGTATTGGATTCTTGGTGATCCCGGTGTAAAATAAAGTTTGGGTTTTGGTTTGTGAGCCCGGTGTAAAACAAACCGGTTGTATTCCATGCATGAATATGGTAAAAATCTCAAGTGGTACCTTGGGTAGTGGATGTAGGAGCCAAGTTGCTCTGAACCACTATAAATTGTTGGTGTTTATGCTTGTGTTGATTGTATTTCTTATTTGCTTCTGCATCTCATATTTAAATCATATCACTTACTACACTAAATTTTTAAAAGAGCACATACTTATGAAAAAGTTTTAAATACCTAATTCATCTTCTTACTTTGGTTAGCCAACTAGGCAACAACTGGTATCAGAGCAGTGTCTTCATAATTTATTTTTCTAGAGAAAAGATCTATGGCAAACCCTATGAGTATCTCTTTGGTCGAAGGCCAATCTACAAATAGACCTCCACTTTTCACAGGCACTAATTATACCTACTGGAAAGCATGAATGAAAATTTACATTCAAGTAGTTGATTTTTAATTGTGAAAAGTTATTCTAAAAGGACCTCACACACCCACAAAAAAGGTTGATAGCATAGACATCCTAAAACCTGAAGAGGAATGGGATGAACATGATATGAAGATGGGTGAATTCAACACCAAAGCTATGAATCTTTTGTACTGTGCTTTGAATGCTAATAAGTTTAACCGAATTTCTACTTGCATGTCTGTAAAAGAAAGTTGGGATAAACTTGAAGTAACCCATGAAGGAACATCTCAAGTGAAAACTTCCAAGATTAATATTCTTGTACATAACTATGAATTATTTAAGATGGAGCCTAATGAAATTATATATGCCATGTTCTCAAGATTTATAGATATTATTAATGGTTTAAAGAGTCTTGGCATGACATATTCAAATACAGACCTTAATGCAAAAAATTATAAGATCTCTATAGGATAAATGGGATCCGAAGGTCACTGTGATTCAAGAGGCCAAGAATTTCAACACACTCCCATTGGATAAGCTACTAGGTTCCTTGATCACTCATGAGCTTACAATGCAACATCGCAGTGAGGATGATATTAAGAAGAAAAGGTCAATAGCCTTGAAAGCCATGGCTGAACTCAAGAAACAAGAAGAAGAAATAGAAGAAGAAAGCCCTTCCTCAGACAAAGATGAACTTGAAGATGATGATATTGCTTTAGTCATGAGGAGATTCAAGAAATTTATGGGCAGGAAAAAGGCAAAATATTGGAGAAAAAACTATAGAAAGTGGGAACACGGCAAAGAAAAAGAAAAAGACAGAGCAACAGCCTATCTGCTACGAGTGCAAGAAACCAGGGCACTTCTGATCAGATTGCCCTACATTAAAGAAAGGACTCAGAAAGAAGAAGAAGAAAGTGATGGTTGCGATATGGAGTGACAGCGACGAGTCTGCTTCAAATGATGAGGAAGAAACATCCAAAACTGCAAATATTTATCTCATGGGACTCGAAGATGAGGTAATGTCTCCTGAACCTAATGATGAATTTGCTTATGAAGAATTAAATAGTGTATTTTATGAATTTTTATCTGAATACAAAAATGCAGGTTTAAAAATTAAGACTGAAAAATAACTGTGATGCTTTAATAAAAAAGAAGAGTGAAGTTTTAGAAAAGAATAATATTTTGCAAAAAGAACTTAAGAGTATTTCTAAAAAATATAATGTTTTGCAAGGAAAAAAGAATGAATATCATGAAAAGAATAAGGATTTACATGAAGAAAATACACGTTTGCAAAAAGAAGTTGAAAAACTCAAGCCCTTAGTTGAACAATTAACTTTGAGTTCAAATAAGCTTGAGCTAATCTTAAAAAATCAAAAAGAAATAAACAATAGAGCTAGAATTGGTTATAATTCACTGCATACAAATAATATTTCAGCTACTAAGTTTTCAGCTTCAAAATCTTATGTACCAAAGTTTTTAGCTCCGAAATCTTTTGCATCAATGTTTTCTACATCTAAATCTTTTCAAAAACCAAATATAATCTATTATTCTTGTAATGGGGTTGGTCACAAGTCTTTTGAATGCAATTTAAGAAAGAATCTTAAAAGTAAAGTGAAAAAGATTTGGGTTCCTAAAGGAACCACTCCTACTAACCTATAAGGACCCAAGAAAGCTTGGGTACCTAAAAGAATTACTTGATTGTCTTGCAGGAATGTCTTGCAGCCAAGAATTCCAAGAAAAGATGGTATCTGGACAGTGACTATTCAAGATATACGATGGGTGACAAAGAACAATTCATCATCCTAGAAATGAAAGATAGAGGAATGGTCACTTTTGGTTACAATAGTAAGGGGAAGATCATTGGCATTGGTAATATCAGAATTATCCCTTCTATATTCATTGAAAATGTATTTCTAGTAGATAAGTTGAAGCACAATTTGTTAAGTATAAGTCAATTATGTGATAGAGGCTTTAAGGTTATCTTTGAATATTCAATGTGATAGTAACTAGTTCTCTTGATTCTAGCACTAGGTTTGTTGGTCATAGACTTGGAAATATTTATGTGATAGATTTGAATGATCTAGCCATGTCCAGTAGTACAAGTCTTGTGGCAATGAATGCTAAAATCAAAGAATCTAACCTACTATGGCATAGAAGAATAGGTCATGCTAGCATGTATACTTTAGCTAAATTAATTTTCAAAGATCTAGTTAGAGGTTTATCTAAATTCAAAATTAATTTTGAACATATTTGTGATGCATGCCAATTTGGTAAACAAACTAGAAGGAGTTTTAAGTCGAAAAATATGGTTTCAACTACTAGACCTTTAGAACTACTATACATGGACCTATTTGGACCAACTAGGACCACAAGCCTAGGAGGTATAAAATATGGACTTGTGATAATAGATGATTTTTCAAGATTTACATGGATCTTGTTTATTACATATAAAGATGAAGCTTTCAAAGTATTTCAAAAATTTCACAAGAAAGTTTCAAATCAGAAAAATCTTTCAGTTATTTTTATTAGAAGTGATCATGGCACAAAATTTGAAAATCAAAATTTTGAAGAGTATTGTACTGAGCACGGCATTGATCATAACTTCTTCACTCCTAGAATATCACAGTAAAATGGTGTTGCATAAAGAAAAAATTAGACATTGAAAGAGATGGCCCGAACTATGTTATGTGAAGGCAATCTTCCAAGGTACTTTTGGGTAGAAGCAGTGAACACTGTCTGTTATATTTTGAACCATATTTTCATTAGATCTATTTTAAAGAAAATTCCCTATGAACTTTGGAATGATAGAAAACCAAGTATTCATTATTTTCATGTATTTGGTTGCAAATGCTTTGTACTTAACAATGGAATGTATAACCTTAAAAAATTTGATGCTAAATCTGATGAAACAATATTTCTCAGTTATTCTACTTTTAGCAAAGCATATAGAGTATTTAATAAAAGAACATTGTCTATTGAAGAATCTGTCCATGTTATATTTGATGAAACTAATCCCTCACCTTCTAGAAAAGAAGAGTGCATTGATAATGATGTAGGTACAATTGATAAAGCTATGGAGAACATGAGCCTAAAGGACAAACAAACAGGACAAGGTGAAGAAATGGTAAGTAAAGATCATGGTGATTTACCAAAGGAATGAAGGTATGTAATATCATATCCTAAAGATTTAATTATTGGTGATCCCTCACAAGGAGTTAGAACTAGGTCATCACTTAGAGATGTACATGATTATCTAGCATTTGTTTCACAAGTAGAACCAAATAACATAGAACAAGCAAAAAATGATTCCAATTGGATGATAGCTATGCATGAAGAGCTAATTCAATTTCAAAGAAATAATGTATGGACTTTAGTGAATAGACCTTCTGATCATCCTGTTATAGGCACTAAATGGGTTTATAGAAATAAGTTAGATGAAAAAGGAAATGTAATTAAAAATAAAGCTAGATTAGTGGCCAAAGGATATAATCAGGAAGAATGAATAAATTTTGATGAAACCTATGCACCGGTAGCAAGATTAGAAGCTATTAGATTGTTACTTGTATTTGCTTGCTACATGAATTTCAAATTATTTCAAATGGATGTAAAAAATGCATTTTTGAATGGTTTCATTTTAGAAGAAGTTTTTACAAAAAAAACCACCAGGATATGAAAACCATGCTTTTTTCTAATCATGTTTTCAAACTTAATAAAGCATTATATGATTTAAAACAAGCACCTAGAGCATGGTATGATAGATTGAGTAAGTTCTTGCTTGAAAATAATTTTATTAGAGGTAATGTAGACACCACTCTGTTCATTAAAAGAAAACAAAATGATATGTTAGTTATACAGATTTATATAGACGATATAATTTTTGGTGCAACTAATAAAAATTTATGTAGAGAATTTGCTGAGCTTATGTAGGGTGAATTTGAAATAAGCTTGATGGATGAACTAATGTACTTTCTTGGACTCTAAATTAAGCAAACAAGAGAAGGAATATTTATCAACCAAGCTAAGTATGTCAAGAAAATCATCAAGAAGTTTGGTTTGGAGTCAGCCAAACAAATTGGCACATCCATGAGCCTCACCTACAGACTTGATAAGGATGAAGATGGAAGCAATGTTGATCAAAAACTCTATCGAGATATAATTGGATCATTATTGTATTTAACTACTAGTAGACCTGATATCTTGTTTAGCATTTGTATATGTGCTAGATTCCAATCAAATCCAAAAGAAACACATATGCTTGCTGTTAAAAGAATCATAAAATATCTAAAAGGAACAAATAATCTAGGTCTATGGTATTCTAAGCAAACTTCATTGAATTTAATTAGATTTATTAATGCTGATTATAGTGAATGTAAAATTGATAGAAAAGGCACTAGTGGTACATGTCAATTTCTAGAGTTGAGCTTAATCTCATGGCACAGTAAGAAACAAAACTCTATAGCACTATTTACTACTGAAGCAGAGTATGTGGCTGTAGGGAGTTATTGTGTACAAGTACTTTAGATTAAGTAATAACTAGAAGACTATGGTGTTATTCAAACTAAAATTCCTATCAAATGTGATAACACAAGTGCTATTAATTTGACAAAGAGTCCAATTCAATATTCTAAGATAAAATATATAGAAATTAGACATCAATTTATTAGGGATCATGTACAAAATGATAATATTAAGCTTGAATTTGTTCCAACTAAAAATCAATTAGCTGACATCTTTACTATGCCACTTAATGAAGATAGATTTTAAATGATTAGAGAAGAATTAGGTTTGTGTGACCCGTTTTAGAACTTTTGACTTAATTTCTTTAAAACTAAGGAAAAATTATCTAGAAGATGTCCATCACCAATCTAAGCCTATTGACCACCTTATCTAGAGTATATCTAGGGAATGAAACCTTTTTTAGAGCTTTTAGAGCCATTTTCTGAGTTTTGGCTCGAGCCGACTCGAGTAAGAGTCGAGTCGACTCGAATGTCAGACTCTGTTATAAAGTCGACAGCCCTAAAAATTCCCTTTCATTTCCCATTCACTATTTAAAAGAAGTCCTAGGGACCACTCTCTCTTCCTTTCCAAAAAACTACCCAAATATTCCCTTTCCACCTTAGATTTCTACCTAATGGCTCCAAAGAAGGCAGTTGCCAAGAGACCAAGGCATGCGGATCTAAGCTCCGTCCAATGGGAAAAGAGATCCAAAAGGTGTGAGGATGAGCCGACTCGAGTTGAAGAACAAGAGGAACCAAGGAATTTGTCTCCAGCACCTACAAAGCAAGTTATCCTTATGGAAAATAGTCTAGTAACTAATGGTAGAAAGATTGATTTCTCATTTCTTGAAAACCAAAATTTTAGAATGGGTAACTGGATTGAGATTTAGGGCTGGGTGTATTTTTGCTCGTTGGATATACCTACCTACCCTAGCCTTGTCAGAAGTTTCTTTGAAAACTTATCTTTTGGAGAAAACAATGTGGTATCAACTGTGAAAGGAGTGAGAATGACTATTGATGAATCAAGGATAAGTCAGGTGTTACATATGCCTAACAAGGGAAAACTTCATTTGAACTTGAGAGAGAAACAGAAAACCCTGAGGCTTATACTGGAAAGAAGAGAAGTTGGGGGAGTTACTAATGTTCAAGCCAACTTGTTATCATTGGAGATGAGGCTTTTACATAACATTATCAGTCGGATCTTTTTACCTTGTACATGTCACATCGATTGGGTCAGTGAACGTGATATGATATTTATGAGATATATGGTTGAGGGGGAGGCCCTCAATCTTCAGTTCATTATGTTGACATAGATACGGGATGCATCCAGGAGAGCGAAGGCCTGTCTACCTTATGGGATGATGTTTATTTTGTTGTTCCAGGAGTTTGGTATAGACTTGATCAGAGAGGATGGACGACTCCATCACACTAATAGATACTCGATGAAATCCTTGCATAGGATGGGATATCACCAAGTTAAAGGAGTTTGGGTCAAGAAAACATCTGGTCAAAGAGTGTTACATCAGTCTTCAGATGAGGAGGTAGAATACGAGACTGTAGCTACTGGCACTATCAGAGAGGAGTCTGATGGAGATAGTGACAGTGACTCTGGTGACAACGATGAGGATTCCATAGATGAGGAGACCTAGGGACAAGCTGGGATGACTGGACAGACCAGCAGCCCCAGGACTCCACCAACACCATCAGCAACACCAGCAACTCATTCAGTACCATCTACCTCAGCCGACACTCAGACTAGTCTTTCCTTCGAGCAGCTCACTCAGTTCACTGAGACTTTGATGGGATCCTTTAGATCGATGTTTGGCAATCTTCGCTAAACACTCAAGAGAGAGGCCTAGAGGAGTTCAGGACAGAGATGAGAGAGCTGACATGCAGAGTTGAGTTTGTAGAGATGAGACAACAGATGCAGGACAACCATAGTGCTGACCTCAAAGACTTATGCTCTACTTTGGGAGACTTCGAGGAGCAGCTGACTCCTTTGCCAGAGATCAAGCCTTTACATTGCATGAGCTATGGCAGGGAGTTTAGAAGGATAGAGTCAGAGTTGAGGACTGTTCTGCTCTTCATCACTGGTATGAGATCTGGAGCTTCTACTTCTTGGCAGCCATCTCCATATCACTCATCCATACCAAGATAGCACCATCTCATGCCAGACCATCAAGACAGCCACCACCACCTCTTATTTAGACTGATCTACCCTCTATCCAAACTGAGCCTACTCCTACTAGATCTAGAGCTAAGCCTAAGACCAAAACTACTGCACCCAAAGCTCCCACCATAACTAGACTTTGAGATCTTAGGCATAAACCTTTAAAAGCTAAGGTTTCTTCTACTGTATTAGAAATAGGTTCTTCCACTAGTAAGGAAGAAGATGATTATATCTTGTTAGATCTTGTTTTTGTTGGTTGTATCTTTTGTACAAAAAAACTTGCTTATATATATGTGTGTTTGCACTTTGTTTCAATGTCATTATCTTTTTACTCTTTTAACTCTTCTGTGATGCATAAAGCTTGGACTCAACAACATATATCAAACATTTGTCATTGAAAAAGAAAGGAAAATATTAATAAGAATATCAAGATTATAAAGAGAAGGTGAAATTATCTCAAGTTTGATGGAGATGATCCGGCAAATCCATGCCTAGCAGAAGCGATCCAGGTGCGCGAGAGACCCTCTGCTAGCAATCCACAAGGATCATGGTAGGATACAGGTCAAACGAAGATCAATTGATCCCCTGGATAGATCAAGAAGTGAAGAAGAGGGAAAGGAGGAAGAACGAGATCTGGAAGAAAAGGAGGGGTTTCTTGATTCTGGTTATTTCCTTGGACTGTTACAAATGACCTTCTCTCTCTTATCCTCACTCATAACCATCCCAACTTACATATATATATACCTAGATCGTGAAGGACCTAGCCCTCCAGAACTTTCCTAGTGCGGCAACATGTGATTCAAAAGATCCCATCATCTGAGTCGGCTTGATCCCCTCGAGTCGACTCCATGCTGCAGGGAGCACTTTGGATGAGTCAACTCAAACCCCTCGAGTCGACTCGTCTAGATAGCTATTTACTTATTCTATAGAATCGAGCCGACTCCCAGTAGTTCGAGCCGACTCTTAGCAGAACCGAGCCGACTCCTAGTAGTCCGAGCCGACTCTCAGCAAAACTCTTCTCTGCATCTATACCATGCCAACCAGTCGACTCTGACCAGAACCGAGCCAGCTCTAATGCCCAAACTGACCAAAAACTCAGTCTAACATCTAGGACTCATCCCGGACTCACTCCTAGTCATACATACATCATGTGTGACCATGATAAACTGGACCAACCTGAACCTTGGCCCATCCCCCTGGAATCTTGGATGTACCACCTGAGACTCAACAATCTCCACCTTGGTGCTCCAAGATTATAGGTTATTACACCAAACACCTCAGACCCATCAACCACATACATGAATGAAAGCTTTCTCCTGGTAGAGCCTTTGTAAGTGCATCAGCCTGGTTCTCCATTGTATAGACCTTCACCAGTGCCACTTCTCCTTCCTCCACCAGCTCTCTAATCTTGTGGTACCTCACATCTATATGCTTTGTGCATGCATGATAGACTGGGTTTTGAATAAAATATATGGCATTCTGGCTATCACTGTGCAGGACCACCATACACTGTTCCACCCCCATCTCAGCAACTAGCCTCCTCAACCATAGCACTTCCTTTGCAGCCTTTGTGATACCTATATACTTAACCTTTATTGTAGATAGAGCAGTGATAGGTTAAAGGGTAGATCTCCAAGAAACTGGTCCACCATGTAAGCAGAAGATATAACTTGTAGTAGACCTTCTTGTATCAACATCACCTGCATAACTTGCATCCACATATCCTTTCAAAGGACCCGAACTTCCATTTAACTTCCAAGACTTCTTGCCTTGTCCTTCTGGCTACCCACCAAATACTAATCCATGCTTTTGAGTTCCCTGTAGATACCTCAAAATCTACTTTAATGCTTTCCAGTGTTCCTTCCCAGGATTTTCCATATACCTGCTCACTTGGCTTATAGCATATGCTATGTCTAGCCTGCAATATACCATAGCATACATAACACTGCCTATAGCATTTGCATATGGAACTCTCTCCATGTACTCTTTCTTCTCATCTATTTGGGAGCTTTGAATCTTAAAAAGAGATATGTGCCCTGGTAATGGTGTCTCTACTGGTTTGGCCTTCTTTATCCCAAACCTCTCAAGAATCTTCTTGATGTAACCTCTTTGTGACAAATAGAGAATCTCCTGACATCTATCTCTGCAAATCTCCATTCCAAGGATTTTTTGAGCTGGACCCAAATCCTTCATCTCAAATTCTTCAGATAATGCTTTCTTCAACTGATTTACATCACTCATACTTCTGCTGGCTATCAACATATCATCCACATACAGAAATAGATACAAAGCATTATCATTATCCATGTCCTTGACATATACACAGTAGTCATGTTCACATCTGAGAAACCTAAGGCTTAAAATAAAAGCATCAAATATTCGATACCACTAACGAGGTGATTGTTTCAGACCATACAATGACCTCTAGAGTAAACATACCTTATCCTCCTGTCCAATCTCTATGAAGCCATCAGGTTGCTTCATATAGATCTTCTCATCCAATCTTCCATGTAGAAAGGCTATCTTCACATCCATCTGCTACAATTCCATACCATGTTCTGCCACCAATGATAGCAACACCCGAATTGAAGTATGGCATACCATAAAAAAAAATACCTTGGTATAGTCAACTCCTTCCCTTTGTGAGTATCCTTTTGCTACTAGCCTTGCTTTGAATCTCACTCCATCTTGCTCTGAAGGTATTGTTTTCTTTGTGAACACCCATCTGGAGCCAATTGCATGAGCATCTTCAGGCAGATCCACCAATTGCCATGTTTGATTCCTCTTGAGAGATTCCATCTCTTCCATCATGCCTTGCATCCATGACTCTTTATCAGGACTTTCCATTCCATATCTCGTCAGCTTTCGGATTGTGCACTGAGATTTATGCAATGCCACTCCCCTTGCACTGTCCTGCAAGTCTTCTGTTTATGGCTATTCCTGCACTTCACTTTGAACAATTGATTTACCTTTTTGATCCTTCATCACTAGAGGACCTTTCTCACTTAACTCCACCTCAACTGAAACACCCTTGCTAGTTGATGTAGATGGCCTATCATTCACTTGTGAAGGACAGTCACTGCTGTTCACCTTTGAAGCTGCAAACTCATCTGTACTCCCCGATCTCTCCAAGATGCTCCTCTCATCAAATATGACATTCCTACTGATCACTATCTTTTGAGACTATGAATCCCACAGTAGGTAACCCTTGACTTCCCGTGGATACCCGATGAAGATCATCTTTCTTGACTCAGGGTCCAACTTACTCCGTTCAGTTTCTTCCATATGTGCATAAGCATGGCAACCAAATACCTTCAGGTGACCAAGCTCCACCTTCTTCCCACTCCAAGCTTACTATGGAAGTCCTCCATCCATGTTGAAATGAGGGGACCTGTTTATAAGAATAACATGATAGAGTAATAGCATCACCCCAAAAGGTTTTCGGCAGTGATGACTGCAGCCTCATACTCCTTGCCTTCTCCAATATTGTCTGGTTCATTCTTTCCGCAACACCATTCTGCTGTGGGGTCATCCTCACTGTGTAATGGCATTTAATCCCATTTTTCTCACAGTAACTGCTGAACTCTTTACTAGAGTACTCCCAACCATTATCTGATCGAAGGCACTTCACATGTTTTCCAGTCTCCTTTTCTACTTTAGCCCTCCAGGCTTTGAACCAGGCAAATACCTCTAATTTTTCTCTCATCAGATACACCCACAATTTCTAGAGAAGTCATCAATGAAGGTAACAAAATACCTTGCTCCACTCCTGGATAAAATAGGTGTCCGTCCCTATACATCCGAGTGAATTAGTTCTAAAACATCCTCACTCTGCTGGGTACCACTAGCAAACTTTATCCTATGTTGTTTGCCATAAATGCAGGGCTCACAAAGGTCATTTCCATCCTTCTTCAGCACTGGAAGGTTTCCTCTTCTGCTTAATTTTGTAAGCCCTTGGTCACTCAAGTGACCCATCCGATAGTGCCATAACTGGTAGGAGAGCTTCTCCTCCTATGTTAATGCAAGCACCTCCACACTATCATTCACCACTGAGCCTTCCATCTTGTATAAATTATTGCTCAGCCTTCTTCCTCTCATCACCACCAAAGCTTCCTTGGTTATCCTTAAACATCCACTACCAGCCCGGCCACTGAAGGCAAAACCCTGCTCTTCCAAGTAGCCCAAAGAAGTCAAATTCTTCTTTAATTATGGTACATGTTTGACATTTGACATAGTCCTCATCACTCCATCATACATTCTCACCCTAATGGTGCCAACTCCAGCTACCAGACAAGGGTGATCATCACCAAGGCTTACACTACCTCCATCAAAACTTTTATAGGTATTAAACCACTCCCGATGTGAGGTATAATGATGAGAGCATGCTGAATCCAACATCCAAGTATTATCCCAATCAACCAATCAATCTGAAGCTATTAGTACATCTTCTGTACTACCTTCAGATACACTAGCACCACTAGTGTTAGCCTTCTCTTTCTCAGTCTTCCAAAGAGGGCAATTCCTTTTGAAGTGACCAAACTGATGACATTTGAAGCACTTCAAACCCTTCTTACTACCTTGAGACTGTGATCTACTCTTTGATTTCCCCCTAACCCTTTCCTTCGATCTTCCTTGCCTTTCATTCACAGCAAGAACCTCCGAGTTAGGATTTTTGTTGACCCCTAGAATGATTTGGATGATCACAAAATATTGGAGCATGTATTTGATACTAATTCTTTCAAACTACTTGAGAGGTTTTGCAGGAAATTGGTTATCTTTAGTTTAAAATGGTTTTCAAATTGATTAGAAGGTAATTCAATTATGTATAAAGTTTCATGAACTTGAAATTGTAAAAGCCCTAGTTGTGTCAATATTGTAATCTTGTAAAATGGGCTGAGAATTATAAAATTAAGAGTATGTAGATTAGCTTCTATTTGATTCAATTTGAAGAGTTTTTGAAGAAGCTTGAAACATTAATTGAAGATTTGCAAGAGCTGACTCTTGGATCAAGAGCTGACTCGCTGTGGCATGGCACGGAGAAAGTTTCAGTGTTTCAGCATCAAGAGCCGACTCCTATCCCAAGAGTTGACTCGTCTAGAGTTATGAATTTTGAAGGTTTGAGAACTTGAACCTACTCTGCCCTGAAGAGCCGACTCTAGGTATTCATCATTTTGAATTGACTGAAAGCAAGAGCCAACTCCAGTCTGAAGAGACGACTCTTACAGAATTTTGTTTTGGGCTGTCTGAGACTTCGAGCCGACTTGTGGATCTCGAGCCAACTCGTGGAGCCGTTTTCTACACTTCAATGGCTAGTTGCTGAAGTTGATTTTTGAACTCCAATTCATCTATAACAGCTCTTTCACGAATCCCTAGGCCCTACAAATACCATATCCTTTAAAAAACTATAAAAGGGATTGTTTTTAAAGGATTAATTAATTATTAGATCTTTAGTGTAGAATTATCTTGAGATATTGAAGAGCTTTCAAGTCTTTCACCTACCTACCTCAAAGAGCATTCATGTTAGGATTCAAAGCTTCACCAACTCTACTCCATCATTGAATTCACTCATTGAAGAAGCAAAGAGCAGCTTGAAGAGCATTAAAGAGTATTCAAAGCTTGGCTTCATCTTGATCTACATCGGCAACATTTAAACAAACTTGGTTTGTTGTAGTTGCTTATTTATCTTTTATCTATCTTTGTTTTCTCTCTAAGAATGGAAAGGGGCTATGTCTTAAGAGAGGGTTGAAGGTTTTTAGGTGAGCCTTGTGAAAATCTAAGTTGGGTTCTTGGTAATCCCGGTATAAAACCAAGTGTTAGGATTTTCTTTGGTAATCTCGTTTAAAACCAAAGGGAGTTAGGATTTCTTTGGTGATCCTGGTAAAACCAATGTGTATAGGTTTGGATTTTGAGCCTGGTAAAATAATCCGACTGTATTCCGATGAGGAGATATAGTGAAAATCCCAAGTGGTGCTTGGGTAGTGGACATAGGAGCCAGTTGCTCCGAACCACTCTAAATTTTCTTATGTTTGTGATTGTGTTCTTATTGCTTTATTGCTTTTACTTAATTACTTCTGTATTGCATATTACACCACAACACTAAAAGAATTTGAAAGTGCACATTATTGTGAAAAGTTTTTAATCCCAATTCACCCCCCTCTTGGAAAGCCACCTGGGCAACAAGTGGTATCAGAGTAGAGTCTCTGAAAGTTACTTAGAGTAAAGATATATAACACATCCCATGAGCACGTCATTGGCCGAAGGTCAATCCACAAATAGACCTCCACATTTCACCGGACCCAATTATACATATTGGAAGGCAAGAATGAAAATATACATTCAAGCCATAGATTTTTATTTATGAAAGATTATCCTGAAAGGATCTCACACACTCACTGTCAAAGTTAATGACGTAGAGGTTCCCAAACCAGAAGAGGATTGGGACGAGAATGATATAAAATTAGCTGAACTTAATACCAAAGCAATGAACTTATTATATTGTACTTTGGATCCAAATGAGTTTAACAGAATTTCAACTTGGGACAAATTAGAAATTACACATGAAGGCACATCACAAGTTAAAACATCAAAAATCAATCTTCTTGTGCATAACTATGAGCTATTTAAGATGGATCCTAGTGAGACTATATCTGCTATGTATACTCGCTTTACTGATATTATAAATGGTCTCAAAAGTCTTGGTAGAACTTATACTAATGCTGATCTTGTCCAAAAGGTTTTGAGATCTTTACCAGATAAGTAGGAAGCCAAAGTGATAGCTATTCAAGAGATAAAGGACCTAAACACTCTGCCATTAGATGAACTGCTTGGATCACTGATCATACATGAATTGGCTATGCAACAAAGGACTGAAGAAGATACCAAAAGAAAGAAAGCTACAGCATTTAAAGCTACAGAAGAAGATAAAAATGAA
Source organism: Areca catechu (assembly GCA_021397845.1). Classification (NCBI taxonomy): domain Eukaryota; kingdom Viridiplantae; phylum Streptophyta; class Magnoliopsida; order Arecales; family Arecaceae; genus Areca; species Areca catechu. Next base: position 149,512,069 of record CM038052.1, on the reverse strand, counting down.
AACTCTAACTCATCAGATGATGATGATCTAGAGAATGATAAAATAGCCCTGGTAATGAGAAGATTCAAAAGGTTTATGGGCAAAAAAAAATAAACAAATGGAGAAAGCAATTTAGAAAAGGAGATTTTGGGAAAGAAAGAGAGAGATAAAGAAAAAGAGAAGGATAAAGATAAAGATCAAGTACCAATCTGCTATGGATGCAAGAAGCCGAGACACATTCATCCTGACTATCCTGAAGGAAAGAAAAAGATGTTCACCAAAAAGAAAAAGAAAGCAATGCTTGCAGCCTAGAGCGACAGTGATGAATTTACATCCATAGAAGAGGATGAAGAGACAACGAAGACTGCACAAATCTATCTTATGGGCTTAGAAAACGAGGTAACTACTTCTGAACCTAATTTAGAATTCACTTATGATTAATTGCATAATGTATTTTGTGAACTATTAGTAGAATATAAGAAAGCTAGTTTGAAAATGAAAACTTAAAAAAATCAATGTGATACATTTGAAAAAGACAAAAATGAATTTGATGAAAGAAATAAAATTTTGCAAAGAGAATTAAACCTTATTTGTGAAAGACTTAAAACTACTCAATTTGAAAAAGAAGAGCTTTGTGAGAAAAATAAAGGTTTGGAAAATGAAAATGATGATTTAAAGAAGGAAGTTCAAAAGTTAAAGCCCTTGGTTAAAAAATTAACCCTAAGTTCTAACAAACTTGAATTAATTTTGAAAAATCAAAGAGAGACAAATAATAAATTTGGAATTGGTTATAAAGGTTCTATTTCAAACAAATTTTCTGCATCTACTTCATATGCTCCTAAGTTCACTACCTCACAACCAGTTAGACCTAAATTTTCATCATCTCATGTTTATTATTCAAAGTCAAAAATTATATGCTATGCATGTAATAACTTTGGTCATAAAGCATTTGATTGTCATTTGAAATATAATGACAAAAGGAAAATTAAGAAAGTTTGGATTCCAAAAGAAACAATTTCTACGAACTTGCAAGGATCCAAGAAAGCTTGGATACCTAAATTTATTAAATGATTGTTTTGCAGGGATGTCTTGCAGCCACAAATATAAAGAAAAGATGATATCTGGATAGCGGCTGTTCAAGACACATGACGGGTGATGCTGATCAATTCTTCATCCTAGAATAAAAGGATGGTGGAATGGTAACATTTGATGATAATCAAAAAGGAAGGATAATCGATATTGGTAAAATCAAAATTACTCCTATATGTATTGAAAATGTGTTACTTGTAGAAAAACTAAAGCATAATCTTTTGAGTATTAGTCAGCTATGTGACATTGGTTTTAATGTTTTCTTCAAGTCGTCAATGTGTATAGTAGTTGATCCACTTGACTCTAGTACTAAATTCATTGGACACAGATTTGATAACATTTATGTAGTAGATCTTAATGATCTAGCTATGTCAAGCAATACAAGTCTTGTAGCAGTGAATGATAAGGGCAAGGAATCAAGTTTACTATGGCATAGGTGACTTGGTCATGCTAGTATAGATACTATAGCTAAACTTATTTCAAAGGATTTAGTCAAAGATTTGCCAAAATTTAAAGTTAATTTTGATTATGTATGCGATGCTTGTCAGTTAGGAAAACAAGTGAGGGGGAGCTTTAAATCTGAAAACATTATTTCTACTACTAGACCCTTAGAGCTACTTCACATTGACTTATTTGGACCTACTAGGACTACCAACCTAGGTGGTATGAAATATGGTCTCGTGATTGTAGATGACTTTTCAAGATACACATGGATTTTGTTTATCGCACATAAAGATGAAACTTTCAATGTATTCAAAAAGTTTTATAAAAGAGTTACAAATTTAAAAAATTTATCTGTTATTTCAATTCATAGTGATCATAGTACTGAATTTGAAAATTAACATTTTGATCACTTTTGCACAAAGCACGGTATTAATCATAATTTTTCTGCACCTAGAACACCATAGCAAAATAGTGTTGTAGAAAGAAAGAATCGTACTTTGGAAGAAATGTCTAGAACAATGCTTTGTGAAGGAAGTCTTCTAAAATATTTTTGGGCAGAAGATGTTAATACCGTATGCTATATTTTGAACAGAGTTTTGATTAGATCTATTATCAGAGAAAACCCCTATGAACTTTGGAACAATAGAAAACCTAATATTAAGTATTTTCATATTTTCGGATGCAAATGTTTTGTTCTTAACAATAGAAAAGATAATCTTGGTAAATTCGATGCAAAATCCGATGAGGCTATTTTTCTTAGATATTCTTTAAATAGTAAAGCCTATCATGTTTTCAATAAAAGAACTTTGACTGTTGAAGAATCTATTTATGTTGTTTTCAATGAATCTGATATTACATCTTCTAGAAAAGAAGATTTTGCTAATGATGATGCAGGTACACTAGAACATGGACTGAAAGATTTGACACTCAATGACAAATAATCAAGTGAACCACATGAAGAAGAGGTAAGCAAAAATCATGATGATATATCCAAGGAATAGAGGTATGTACAATCACACCCTAAAGAATTAATTATAGGAGACCCATCTCAAGGTGTTAAAACTAGATCTGCACATAGAGATACGCATGATTTAATTACTTTTGTTTTTCATGTAGAACCACACACTATAGAAGAAGCTGAAACTGATCCTAATTGGATGTTAGTAATGCATGATGAATTAAACCAATTTAGGAGAAATAATGTTTGGACCCTAGTAGAAAGACCTAATGACTATCCTGTTATAGGTACTAGGTGGGTTTGTATAAATAAACTAAATGAAGATGGAAATGTAATCAGAAATAAGACTAGACTGGTAGCACAAGGATATAATCAAGAAGAGGGAACAGATTTTGATGAGACTTATGCACCAGTTGCTAGATTAGAATCCATTAGATTACTATTAGCTTATGCATGCTTTATGAACTTTAAATTATTTCAAATAGACGTAAAGAGTGCATTTTTGAATAGTTTTTTATCCGAAGAAATTTTTGTTGAGCAACCACCGGGTTTTATTGATCACACTTTTCCAAATCATGTTTTCAAATTAAATAAAGCTTTGTATGGTCTAAAACAGGCACCTAGAGCCTGGTATGACAGACTAAGCAAGTTTTTAATTGCAAATGATTTTGTAAGAGGTAGTGTTGATACTACACTATTTATTCAAAGAAAAAATGATGATATTTTAGTTGTTCAAATCTATGTTGATGATATTATTTTTGGATCTATTGATGAATCTTTGTGTCAGGATTTTGCTAAGCTAATGCCAGGAGAATTCAAAATGAGCTTGATGGGTGAGCTGAGTTACTTTCTTGGACTTCAAATCAAACAAACTAAAGAAGGTATCCTGATCAACTAGGCCAAATACATTAGAGAGATTATCAAAAAGTTTGGCATGGAATCAAGCAAAGAAAATTGAACACCCATGAGTCCTGCATGTAGACTTGATAAAGATGAGAATGACATAAATGTTGATCAAAAGCTGTACTGAGTTATGATCAGTTCATTACTTTATTTGACAGCTAGTAGACCTGATATATTATTTAGTGTTTGTATGTGTGCATGTTTTCAATCTAATCCAAAAGAGTCACACATCATAGCTGTTAAGAGAATCATTAAATATCTAAAAGGCACATGCAATGTAGGTTTATGGTATTCTAAGCATACATCTTTGAAATTAATTAGTTATTCTGATGCTGATTATGGAGGCTGTAAAATTGATAGAAAAAGCATAAGTGGCACCTGTCAATTTCTAGGTGTTAACTTGATTTCATGGCACTGTCGCAAATAGAACTCTGTAGCACTATCTACTGCTGAGGCGGAATATGTAGCTACTAGGAGCTATTATGCTCAAGTGTTGTGGATCAAGCAACAGACTAGAAGATTATGGTGTTGTCCAATCTAAAATTCCTATCAAATGTAACAATACTAGTGCTATTAATTTATCCAAAAATCTAATTCAGCACTCACGAACTAAGCACATTGAAATTAGACATCATTTTATTTGTGATCATGTTTTGAATAATTTTGTTGAACTAGAATTTATACCTACTGAAGATCAACTTGCTGACATTTTTACTAAACCACTTAGTCTAGATAAATTTGAGAAAATTAGAGGGGAATTAAGGCTATGTGACCCATTCTGAAAATTTTTTTTAACCTAATTTTTGAAAAATAAGGAAAAATTATCTAGGTATTTCAAATTTCTCTCTAGAGCATAGGATAACCTATTTTAATGTCTAGAAACCTATAGAAACTGATTTTGACCTTTTTCAACTTTTAGAATGCTTTTGGCTTGAGCCGACTCGAGTCATCAGGGTGTTCAGAGAGCCGACTCGAAGGTCGAGCCGAACATTTTTAAATAGGGTTTCAGTGATTTGTTTTCACTATGTTTTTAGGTTTTGCTCTATTCCACTTAGCCAACTCCTCATTCCATCCTAGAAAAACATCCTAAAACACTCTCAAATCCCTCCAATCTCTTAACCCTAGCTAGATGGCACCCCGTAAAGCCGTAGCTAAGAAACCCCGGCGGGTGGTTCAGACCATCGTGGAAGAAAGAAGAACCAAAAGGCACTTGGACACCTCCAATCCAGAAGAAGAGCAGCACATTGAGCAAGAACAAGAGCCTCGGCACCTAGGCAGGTGATTCTTATGGGAAATCATCAAGTAACTCCTGGTAGGTGCATTGATTTTAGTTTCTTGGAGCAAGAATAGTTACATATTGGGGATTGGTTAGAAAGACAAGGCTGGAAGAATTTCTGTCTGATGAATGTACCTACATATCCTAATTTAGTCCGATAATTTTTTGAGAATATGTCACTAGGTGCATTTCATATCGAAGGAACTGTAAAAGGAAAACACATTGAGGTTAGTGAGAAGAAACTTTCAAGTATCCTGAATATTCCAAAAGAAGGTGAATGCTATTTGGTTTTAAAAGAGAAGCAGAAGACCCTTAGACTTATACTAGAATGATCAAATATGAAGGGTGTTGTGCAAGTTAGTGAAAATTAGCTTTCATTGGAAATGAGGCTGTTGCATAACATTATCAGTAGGATTTTCTTGCCCTGAACAGGGCGTTTTGATTGGGTCAGCGAGCGTGACCTTGTTTTTATGAGATGTCTGATTAAGGGGGAGGCCCTCAACTTACTGTTTATCATGCTTTCATAGATGAGGGAGGCAGCTCGTAGGGCACGGGCTTGTCTATCGTATGGGATGGTCTTTACACTTCTATTTTAGGATGCCCTGGTAGATCTGACAGGTGAGGATAGTCGACTACTGCTACATACTGACAGGTATACTCTGAAATTCCTTACTAGAATGGTATTTATTAAAGTAGATGGCCATTGGATTCGGAAGACTTCAGGTGTTCCGATAGCACACTCGGATGATTCAGAGGACAATACTCAGGCAGCACAGGGACTTAGTGAGGAGGCTGATACATATGCTAATGAGGCTGGACCGTCAAAGCTAGCTCCTACCACTCCTTGTTCACAACCCAGGAGATCCACTGCTGTTGGACCTGATGCAAATGACAGACTTCAGAGAGTTTTGGAGGAGATATCTTGTCTCAGATCTGACATTGATAGCAGGATTACTCTACTATAGTTTGAGATGCAGCAGGGATTTCATGATATTATGACCATACTGAGATAGCTTACTGCAGCCAGCCAGCATGTACCATCGACTTCCATGGCAGCACCTGGCATTGGCACTGGCACTGATCGAGAGCAGGGATAGGTGGCACATTCCAGTGACGTACCTTCACATGCCACACCTGCTGATGCTGAGCCCCGAGGCTGGTATTGAGGCTACAGGATCTGAGGTTGGACAGACTCCAGCTACACAGATACTTTCTACCACCAGCACCTTGGCATTATACTTTGATCCTGCGACTGTTAGACCTACTCCCATTATCATATCTTCAGAGTCCAAAGTAAAAGCCAAAGCCAAAACTAAAGTGTCTAGGACTACCACTCCTACTAGGACTAGAATTAGGGATCTTAGACCTAGGTTCCCAAAGTTTAAGCCTAGTCCAGGAATCTTAGAAGTTGGTTCCTCCTCTGATGAAGAAGAACCTAGTAGTGATGATCCTAGCCCATCTTTTTTATGTTTCTTAGGCTTTTATCTTGATGTTTTTAGGACTCTATGTTTGTTATATTTTGATATTGTGATACTATTTTGTCGTGCCGTGGCACATCTATAAAGTATCACATATGTACTGACTTTTCATATATATATATATATATATATATATATATATATATATATTACCTTCTTTATGCTACATATCTATCTTTGTTATGATTGAATTATTGTAAATGAATATTCTCTTCTATACCTTTTGTTGATGACAAAAAGGGGGAGAATGGAGATTGTGCATGAAAAAGCTATAATATGAATGTTCAACTTACAAATTTATATGAAAATTTGAAAAGGCTATATTATGAAAATATGAATGTTGATATATGAATATTGAAATGAAAATATGAATGTTGAAATGAAAATATGGATGTTGATTCATGTGATTCATGAAAATTTGATGAAACTTAGAAGGAATGCTATTACAAATAGTAAGGGGGAGTTTTACTTATATATTATCATGAAATTTACTTCAAATATTTGGTAATTTTATAAGTTTCGATATGCATTGTATATATAATACTCTTGATACATTATGTGTTGATACATTATGTTTCAATACCTATTGCTCATATGATACAGATAATACAGTGTATCGATACATGTGATACTTGGTGTTAATAGTGTTCAGTATTATACATTTGATACATTTGATACATTTGCTACATTTGCTACATTGTGACACACTATGTTGATACCTTGATACTTAATCTATGTGATACACATAATGTATAATATCTTTTGATAAATCTGGATATACTGTAATTGTAAATTGCTTTTAAATTTTAATCATGCCCAGTATTTTGTCATCATCAAAAAGGGGAGAATTGTTGACCCCTGGAATGATTTTGATGATCACAAAATATTGGAGCACGTATTTGATACTAATTCTTTCAAACTACTTGAGAGGTTTTGCAAGAAATTGGTTATCTTTAGTTTAAAATAGTTTTCAAATTGATTGGAAGGTAATTCAATTATGTATTAAGTTTCGTGAACTTGAAATTGTAAAAGCCCTAGTTGTGTCAATATTGTAATCTTGTAAAATGGGCTAAAAATTGTAAAATTAAGAGTATGTAGATTAGCTTCTATTTGATTCAATGTTGAAGAGTTTTTGGAGAAGCTTGAAGCATTAATTGAATATTTGCAAGAGCTCACTCTTGGATCAAGAGTTGACTCGTTGTGGCACGGCATGGAGAAAGTTTCAGTATTTCAGCATCAAGAGCCGACTCTCGGTATTCATCATTTTGAATTGACTGAAAGCAAAAGCCGACTCCAGTCTGAAGAGCCGACTCTTATAGAATTTCATTTTGGGCTGTCTGAGACTTCGAGCTGACTCATGGATCTCGAGCCGACTCGTGGAGCCGTTTTCTGCACTCCATTGGCTAGTTGTTGAAGTTGATTTTTGAACTCCAATTCGTCTCCAACAGCTCTTTCATGAATCCCTAGGCCCTACAACGGCCATATCTCTTGAAAATCTATAAAAGAGATTGTTTTTGAAGGATCAATTAATTATTAGAGCTTTAGTGTTTAATTATCTTGAGATATTAAAGAGCTTTCAAGTCTTACACCTACCTACCTCAAAGAGCTTTCAAGTTAGGATTCAAATCTTCACCAACTCTACTCCATCATTGAATCTACTCATTGAAGAATCAAAGAAGCAGCTTGAAGAGCATTAAAGAGTATTCAAAGCTTGGCTTCATCTTGATATACATCGGTAACATTTAAACAAACTTGGTTTGTTGTAGTTACTTGTTTATCTTTTATCTATCTTTGTTTTCTCTCTAAGAACAGCAAGGGGCTATGTCTTAAGAGAGGGTTGAAGGTTTTTAGGTGAGCCTTGTAAAAACCTAAGTTGGGTTCTTGGTAATCCTGGTATAAAACCAAGTGTTAGGATTTTATTTGGTAATCCCGTTTAAAACCAAAGGAAGTTAGGGTTTCTTTGGTGATCCCGGTAAAACCAAAGTGTATAGGTTTGGATATGAGCCTGGTAAAACAATCCAACTTTATTCCAGTTGGGGGATATAGTGAAAATCCCAAGTGGTGCTTGGGTAGTGGACGTAGGAGCCGGTTGCTCCGAACCACTCTAAATTTCCTTGTATTTGTGATTGTGTTCTTATTGCTTTATTGCTTTTACTTAATTACTTCCGCATTGCATATTGCACCACAACACTAAAAGAATTTGAAAGTGTACATTATTATGAAAAGTTTTTAATCCCAATTCACTCCCCTCTTGGGAAGCCACCTGGGCAACAATTTCCTTTGCAGATCTTCTCCCTTTGCTCATTTGGCCTAAGCACTCCAACCTCTTCATAGATCAGGGTTTCCTTCCCATATACCAAGGTTGTTATTAGATCATCATATGATCCCGGGAGCGAATACAATAGCAACAATGCTCGATCCTCCTCATCGATTTTCCTATCCAGACTCATCACCTCAAAACATACCTAGTTGAACCTCTGAATGTAAGCAACGAGGTCTCCTCCTTCAGGCATTCTCAGACTATATAGCTACTTCTTCAACCATAACTTGTTTGTCTTATTCTTGCCCATATATATGTTCTCCAACTTAGCCAAAGACCTTTTGCCGTAGTCTCGATACACACCTTTGGCAAAACTTGATCTGCCAAACACATCCTGATGGTGCTGAATATGATCTCTTCTAACTTTCTCAATCCTCAACATTCATCTTTTCCGGTCTCTCCCTAACCAAGACCTTGTAGATCCTCTGTTGAACCGGCAAGTGTTTTACCCTTTGTTGCCATAGAGTAAAATTTCTCTTGCCGTCATACTTCTCGAAATCCATCTTGAAACAGCTTGATGCCATTACCACAATCAAGTAGAATCAATATGTACTAGATCTTACCTTCTAGGACTTCTTGGATATAGAGATCTTCCTTCCTTCATGCAACCTCGCTCTGATACCAAAATGATGGAGATGATGCGGTGAATCCATGCCCAGCGAAAGTGATCCAAGTGTGCGAGAGACCCTCTGCCAGCGATCCACAAGGATCATGGTAGGATACAGGTCAATTGAAGATCAATTGATCCCTTGGATAGATCAAGAAGTGAAGAAGAGGGAAAGGAGGAAGAACAAGATCTGGAAGAAATGGAGGGGTTTCTTGATTCTAGTTATTTCCTTAGACTATTACAAATGACCTCTCTCTTGTCCTCACTCATAACCATCCCAACTTACATATATATATACCTAGATCGCAAAGGACCTAGCCCTCCAAAACTTTCTCAGTGCGGCAACACGTGATTCAAAAGATCCTATCATCAGAGTCAGCTCGATCCCCTTAAGTCAACTCCATGCTGCAAAGAGCACTCTGGATTAGTCAGCTCAAACCCCTTGAGTCGACTCGTCCAGACTGCTATTTACCTGTTCTGCGGAATCAAGCCGACTCCCAATAGTTTAAGCCGACTTTTAGTAGAATTGAGCTGACTCCTAGCAATCCGAGCCGACTCTCAGGAAAACTCCTCCCTGCATCCATGCTGTGACAACCATTAGAGTCGACTCTGACTATAACCGAGCTGGCTCTAATGGCCAAACTGACCAAAAACTCAGTCTAACATCTAGGACTCATCCCGAACTCACTCCTAGCCCTAGATACATCATGGTGATCATGATAAACTAGACCAACTTGAACCTTGGTCCATCCCCCTAGAATCTTGGATGCAACACTTGAGACTCAACAAAGTCATGTTAATATTCTTACTCTATTTCAAAAATTATTAAATGCTTAAAGAAACATTTTTTGTTGATGACAAAAAGGGGGAGTAATGTTTGTGTTGTGCATGGATAATGTTGAAAAATGTTGTGTATGAAAAATTCAAATTTCAAATTTCATGAGAATATGCAAGTCAGGGGGAGAAGTTATTTATGCAAGGAAGATAATGGATTTTAGCTCTGATATATTTTAATACTAATTCAATGAAAATTAGTTAGCTCTAATATTTTCTTGAAATCAATAAGCTCTGATACATGGAAATCAATGAAACTAAATTAACCCGGATACATTTTAATGCTCAACTAACTCTGATACTTTCTCGATGATAAATTAATGAAAATGAATTGCTTTTGATACACTTTAGAAACTTATTTTGCTCTGATATACTTTGATACTTAATTGGCTCCAATATATTTGACTCTGATACTCAACTAGCTTTAATACATTCTAAAGAAAAAACAGTTTCTTTAACAAATATTGACTCCGATACAAAAAGCCTTGATACTTGTTGATACATTCTTGATACATGTTTATATACTACTTATTTGTAAAGTTTTTCCATGCCCAGTATTTTGTCATCATCAAAAAGGGGAAGATTGTTGACCCCTGGAATGATTTTGATGATAACAAAACATTGGAGCATATATTCATTACTAATACTTTTGAATGTTTGAGAAGCTTTTGTAGGACGTTTCAAAAGAACAATCATTCTACCTACATTTTAGTAATCCTTATAGTATATCAATATAATCATGAAAAAAAAATGTTCAAAAGTCCTAAATAACTTAAGTGTAAATTCTTGTAAAAGGGGTAATTCTATATTATTTTACTTAGATTAGGACAGGAAAAAGGTTGATAGTGTTTGGAAGCTATTTGAAGAAATTTGGACACTTTTGGACTTAAGTCACTCGAGCCGACTCGAGGAGCAGAGCTGACTTAATGTTCTGGCATAATACAAGTATTTCTAATACTCTGTCTACCGAGCTGACTTGGAAAAGTTAGAGCTGACTCGACCATAGTACCAAAATTATAGTTTTTAGGAACTAGACAACCGAGCCAACTCATGTGCAACTGAGACGACTCTTCCAGAGTGTGCAAAATCTCAATTCTAAAAAACTAGTCAGGCGAGCCAACTTGATTGAGAAGAGCTGACTTGAATAGAGTATAGTTTCAACATGTCTGAGAATCCGAGCTGACTCGACCCAACCGAGTCGACTCGAGTCCCAGTTTTTGGTGAGTAACGGATAGTTCTAGAATTAATTTTTTGAATCTGAAAAGTGCTCTAACTGCTATATTTTGACTCCCAAGGCACTACAACGGTCATTTCTACCTGGGATCAGTTCAAAATACTATAAATGAAGGATTAAAATCAAGTTTTAGAAAGTTTTTGAAAAAAAAAGGAGAAAAGTTCATTGAATATTTCAAGAGCATTCAAGGAAGATCTCCAATCCACACCTACTTTCCATAGCTACTTAAGACATTTATTGAAGAAGTTTGGAAGCCTTGAAGACTATTAAAGAAGCAATCAAGAAGGCTTCTTAAAGGGCATCAACTGCAGCCATCCGACAAAGTTTGGTTTGTCACTAGTGTTTATCTATTTTTAACTCCTTATTTGAGTTAATCCAAGTATAGTAGGGGTTGTATCTTGGGGATTGTTTAAGATTTTTGATGAGCCCTTGAAAACCAAATTTGGATTGTTAGTAAGCATGAGAAAACTAACATTATATTAAGTTCTTGGTGATCCCGGTGTAAAACCAAGTTTAGGTTTTGGTTTATGAGCCCGATGTAAAACAAACCGGCTGTATTCCATAGGTGAAAATGGTAAAAATTCCAAGTGGTACCTTGGATAGTGGACATAGGAGCTGGATTGCTTCGAATCACTATAAATTTCTGGTGTTTGTGCTTGTATTGATTATGTTTCTTACTTGCTTTTGCATCTCATATTTAAATCACATCACTCACTACACTAAGTTTCTAAAAGAGCACATACTTGTGAAAATGTTTTAAATACCCAATTCACCTACCCCTCTTGGGTTGGCCAACTGGGCAACACAAGGCAGACCTATTATCAAGGCTGGTGACCTCTAGTTATGTGGACATCCCAAAGATTACCTACCTAGAGAACCCTAAGAGGCTACTATTGAGGATGAGCCAGTTCTAATCTTGCAGGCAGATAGCGAGCCTTGCTAGATGGATCCCCTAATATGTTATATATAAGAAGGGACATTCTCGAAGGACAATGTTGAAGCAAAGAAGCTCAAGTGCTAGACCATCTTGTTCATGGTACTCGATGGGAAGCTCTACAAGCAAGCCTACTCAATGCCACTCCTCCATTGCCTTCATACCTTATAAGCATACTTTGCCCTTTGAAAGATTCATGAAGGGATCTACGGTAGCCATGTAGGAGGCTGCATCTTGGCCTATAAGGTCTTGAGGCAAGGATATTAATCGCCAAACATCCTCAACGATGCTGTCAAGTTCTTGCAGCGCTCTGATTGTTGCCAGAGACATGCCAACATCTAGCACCAGCCATCAATATCTCTTAGCCCCTTAAGCTTTCCATGGCCTTTTGCTCAGTGGGGGATAGATATTCTCGATCCTTTCCTACAGGCCATTAAAAAGAAGAAGTTCCTAATTTTCACCAACAATTACTTCACCAAGTGGGTCAAGATGGAACCTCTGACCCAGATCACTAAGCAAGATGCCCAGAAGTTCATTTGAAAGTCGATCATCTATCACTTTGGACTTTCTCTTATTATCATCATCGATAATGGTAGACAGTTTGACAACACATCTTTTGATGAGTTCTATAAGGACTCATGGATCAACCATTGCTTCACTTCAATCACACATCCAAAGGCAAATGGGGAAGCTTAAGTCACTAACCAAACAATTCTTCAAGGTTTGAAGACCTAGAGAGATAAGGTTGGAGGACTTTAGATAGAAAAATTATCTAGCATCCTCTTGGCTTACTACACCACTCATCGACTTATGACTAGCAAGATGCCATTCAACCTTGCCTTTGAAACTGAGGCTATCATCTCTCTAGAGGTGAGCCTGCCATCACATCAAGTCAAAGCTTATGACAAGCAGTGCAATTTAGAAGACCTAAGGATGAATCTTGATCTCTTGGAAGAGGTTCGGGATAGAGCTCAAGTCTAGATGGCTGTGTATTAACAATGCATGGCATGCTACTTCAACTCCTACATGAAGGCAAAGAAATTCCTAGCAAGAGACCATGTTCTCTGAAAGGTAGCTGTTAGCCAGCCAACGAGCATGGAAAACTCTTCCTAAACTAGGAAGGACCCTATTATGTTATCGAAGTGGTTTGACCAGGCACTTATAGTTTGGAGTAGCTGGATGGCAACCCTATTGCTTGCACTTGGAACTCTGATAACCTCCAATTATACTACTAGCGAGATATATCCTTAGCCACTATACTTGTTTCTTTTTGTAATGGAAACCTCTCTTTTTACCTCTAAAGAGAGTACTCGATGAAAGCTAAGGTTATCTTTAAAAGTCTTGGACGAGGCTATCCCAAGTGGGGTTCTGATACCCCTTATCTCTAAAGTGCTAGGTGAGGCTATCCCTGGTGGGGTTTCAACACCCTTTACTCCAAAGTCTTGGATAAGACTGTCCTAAGTGGGTTTTGACATTTCTTATTCTTAAAAGTCCTAGATGAGTGATAAGTCTATTAAATATCCCAATTTAAACATTAAAATATATATTAATTGATCTATATTTTTAAAAATTGAGACTTTCATTAGTATTTTATAGAAAAAGAGTTCATAGATAAAAAGAGTTTAATTTTTGGAATCTAATGGCTCAAATGATACTCAAATTGGAGTTCAAATGGTCCTAGAATCAAGAAAAAATCAAAATAATCAAGTTTTAGCATAGATTTTAAAGTAGCCGATCATGGTGGACTGGTCGCTTGGTTTACAGAAATGTTGGGTGGTCTATGGCAGCCATTATCCTCAATCCGCAGCACTCTTTTGTGGACCATATTCCTTCTCAAGCCATATTCTTTGTCCTTTTCACCACTATTGCCACAGAGAACCCATCGTCGACTGGAGAAGCCATCAATGAGCTGACTAGGCAGCTCATTTTTACTTATATCTACTACTAATTGGCTCAATTACATCTCCAAATAGGAAATAGCCTAGTCGTTAAAAGTTATCTATTGGCCCATGGTCTGCATGAAACTATTTAAGGTAGCATTAGTGCTATTAATTATAGCATTGAGATCAGCTTAGGATTTAGCCAAAGTTTCTAGACTTTTTTTAATATGCTGATTCCTTCCTCAAGATCTAAATCAAGTTGATTGTTCACTATTTGGTTTGGTCTTTGATAGGGCTGATAAAAACTATGGGCTTCTAATGGTATATCTTGTGACCATGCAAAATTTGGATATTTTTTTCACCCTAGGTTATAGGTTGGTATATAGAGTTTAGTCATATACTTTTCATTAACTGCACTCATTCATATACTTTTCATTAACTGCACTATCCCGTGTAAACCCATTTTGGGTTGGATGCATCAAGTAAGGACACTTCTCCATAATATGATCTAGTGCATTGCATGCATTGCATATGGGTGCATGCACATGGTTCAATTGGGTATGTCCTTAACATTCTAGGGCTTCAATTCTATGGGACAAAGTTGCAAATATATCATCATCAGACTCTTATGCATCTTTGAATCTAGTGAATCTATGATTGATATCCATCGGTTGCGATCTATTCATAAAATTATTAGCTTGGTATTTGATTTTAAATCGTTGAATAGAGTCAATCATGTACCAATAATCTTATAGGGTTTTAAGTTGTTCAATAGAATCTGGGTAACAATAATCTATTAGGTTTTTGGGTCATTCAATAGAATCCATTTTTAACTCAATAACCTTACAATCTTATATGGTTTATACTGTATCTGACCAATCATCATTTTATCTTAGCAGAAAATATATTTTTTGATTTTTTTATAGGAGGAGAGGGGAAGAAGAGGAAGGAAGAAAGAGAGATGAATTCTTAAGATGAGAATCTAAGAAGTCCTAAATCTAGAGACACTAGAGAAGAGTGTTTTAATTAGATTAAAGTTTTGTTAGCAAACAAGTTGTCGAATAATGGACTCTCTACCCTAGGATTAACCTATGTTTAGACAGCTCCTAACTACCAAGACCGTCTTGGAGTCCTTTGAGTCAAAAACTAACTAGCTAATTGGCTAGGTAAGAGTAAGGTCAGTGGGGGTCCCCCATTGCTTTCCTTGGATACTAAATAAATTTGCCAGATCAGTCAATGGAACCAATTAAAGAATCACCTTCCTTTAGGACTACATTATCCTTGAGCCCCTTTCCTAGACACTAGCTAACCAGCTAATTCCAACTCGGTTCAACTCTTCCAGATGCCTTGTCCTAATGCATTCGAATGTCCTAGGGCCAAAGTCTAATTGATTTTTGATTAAAGGTTTAGGCTATGCAGTATGAAGGATGATAGTTTATGGGCTAAGGAAGGGTGGTGAGATCCCCACCTTATATTATTTAGGGATTTATATCCTTAAGGTGTTTTATTAGAATGCAATGAAAATAAAACAAGGTATCCAAAAAAGTTAGAAAGTTTTTAAGATTTATTATTTATTTCTTTAAATTAATTAATGTTACAAAAAGATGCATTTTTTTTTCTTTTGGATTATTTAATGTAATTTAATTGGAAGAAAAGGTTAATTAAAAAGGCTAGTTATGAAAAGAAGGAAAGTAATTTTTTATATGCTAACAAGAATAGAAGGAAATTTTAAAAATAAGGCAACTAAAATAAAAAGGGCAATAAAACTAAAAAGGGCAATAATTGGAATAAATATATACATATATATTTATAAAATAATTATGCCTAGATCCTTGATAATGGTGCCAAAATTTTGATCGCTTGTCCTAGGATGGTCAAAAATAAAAATCTAACTCACTACTATAGCTAGAATAAGTAGGGATCGTATCCTCGGGGATCAAGAATAATTGTTTAATAAAGAAAATAAAGAAAGAGATAAATATTTAGATTTTAAAAGGCAGGAATGGTTTAATTAAAATTAATTAATAAAAATTAAATATGAAATTAATAGGTTATATAATAAAAAGATACCTTCAAGTTTCTAGGTTATCACAAACATAAATCATGTATTTGTTTAATTTCAACAATCAAAGTCTATATTATTTCGAAATCTTACAAACTAATCCCTAGTATGGGCTATCTTGCTGAGTACAACCATATTTATTAAGATCATGGCCTATCCCACAAGTATAGGCTATCCAACAATTTAGTTGAATAGATCCTAAAAGGATACATAAATGAAAATCCTAGAATGAATTATCTATGTTGAGCATGGACGATATTATATCAGGATCTAATCCATCCCACCTATAGATAATTAATTTAAGGATCAAACAGAAAAGAAATTGAAAAGAAATTGAAATCTTTATTTAATTACATAGAGTAGGAAAAAAATACAAAAATTTAAATACAGAAACCTGTACTTCTTTATAGACTATATCTCAATCAAGCATGGCTCCTAGATACATCTTCTTGGAGATTCGGAGCACTATCGCAACACCTCATCTCCAGAAGAAATCTTTCTTTGTTCACCATTCTTCCTCTCTTTCAAACTAAGCTAAGTTATAAAAGAAAATAAAATAAAGACTATATTATGGCTTGGTTGCTGGCTCTCTGCTTCACCTTGGTTCGTTCTAGGGCTCCTCTTTTTACAGAAGAAAAATAGGTCAAATCAGTGTCAAACTAGGTGTCAGACTTCTTCTCAAACTCTTAAATTTTTACTAAATTTTTTTACTACTAAATCATCCCAAAACCAATCTAAATCATGGTCCAAAATTTGTTAAAGTCAATATAGGCCTTTTGATTGTTTCTCTGTTCACCAGAGAGCTCTTCGATTGTCGCAAGCCACATGCATCAGACTCCTTCCTGCACTCAAATTCAATTCTATCGAGGGAAGCATTGGTATGGTTAGGGGACTGATGGATCCTTGCAAGCTATGGTAGAATAATGACTTACGAAATACTAAAGCAGGTTGACAACGGGGAAGTTAGTGATGGTTGAGGCATGGTGACTCAGGATCAGGCCAGCAACTACGAGCAGCGATAGAAGTGATAGCAGTTGTGCTTGGGATAGGAGAGAGGTGCTGATGATGCATAGGATGGATTAGTGACGAGCATGTGAATGGCTAGATTGTGGTAAGCTACAGTAGCCTCAAGCAAGGAGAAGTCGATAGTGGCCGGTGGTGCTTGAACATTCAGGGAGGACATCTCTTGGCGAAGGAAAAGAGCATCGTGATGGGTAGTGATGATAGTGGGAAGGATGAAGGTAGGGGTGTGGTGGATCGATGATGATGATAGCAAATCAGGGAGGAGCGGCGATGGGCTCTTTGGTGGGTTGTCCGGCCAATAACGAGTTCTCGACAGCAACAACGGCAAAAGGAAGGAAGAATATGGCTTGAGAAGGAAGATGGTCCACAAAAGAGTGCTATGCACTAAGGATAATAGCTTCTATAGATTGCCCAACATTTTTGTTAACCAAGCGGCCGGTCCACCATGGACCAGCTGCTTTAAAATCTTTAAAATCCATGCTAAATCTTGATTATTTTGATTTTTTCTTGATTCTCAGACCGTTTAAACTCCGATTTGAGTACCATTTGAGTTGTTGGATTTCAAAAATCAAGATTTTTTCTATTTATGAACTTCTTTTCTACAAAACACTAATAAAAATATCAATTCTTAAAAAATATGGATCAATTAGTATATATTTTAATGCTTAAATTATGATATTTAATAGTCTTATCAGTAAGGCTATCCTAGGTGGGGTTCTGATACCCCTTATTCCTAAAAGTCCTAGGTGAGGCTATCTTAGGAAGGGTTCTAGCACCCCTTATTCCTAAAAGTCTTAGACAAGGCTATCTAAGATGAGATTCTGACAACTCTTATTCCTAAAGGTCCTTGGTAAGGTTGTCTCAAGCTGGGAGTGGTCAAACATCTAGGTTGGATCACGATACCTGTAAGCCCTGGCTAAGTAGTAAATCTCCCAGGCACCAAAATCTTGGATGAGGTTGTCCCAAGCACCTTGGTCAAGCAGCAGAAGCTCGATTGGGTCTTGATACCCGTAAGCCCAAGCTAAGCAGTAAGCCTCCTAGGTCTCAAAGTCTTGGACAAGGTTGCCTTAAGCATCTTGATTAAGCAATCAGATACCCTAGTTGGGTCTCAATACTCATATGTCCTAGCTAAGTAGTAAATCTTCCAAGTCCAAAGTCCTAGATGAGACGATCCTAGGTAGGGTTCTGACATCCCTTACTCCTAAAGTCCTGGATAAGACTATCCCAGATGGGGTCCCAACACCCCTTGTTTCTAAAAGTCCTAAGCAAGGCTATTCCAAGTGAGGTTCTAATATCTCTTATTCCTAAAACTCTTGGGTGAGGCTATCATAGGCCAGGTTTTGACACTCCTTATTCCTAAGGTTCTAGGAGAGCTTGTCCCAGATGGGAAGCAGTTAGATACTCAAGTTGGGTCATGATATCCATAAGGCCTAGCTAAGTAGTAAGCCTCCTAGGCATCAAAGTCTTGGACATGGTTGTCCCAAGCACCTTGGCCACGTAATTAGATGCCCAGGTTGGATCTCGATACCCGTATGCCCCGACTAAGCAGTAAGTCTTTCATGTCTCAAAGTCTTAGACTAAATTACCCCAAGTACCCTGGTCGAGAAGTTAGACACCTAAGTGGGTCTCCATACCCATAAGTCCAGACTAAGTATTAAGTCTCCTAGGTCCAAAGTCCTAGGTGAGGTTGTCATAGGTGAGGCTGGTGAGCCCTTCATGTAACATTCAAGGAAGGCATCTACACAGATAAGTATTAAGAAATGAATATTTCATTTCATTAATGTATGTCAAGTACATGTATTTGTGGCTCCACAACCAAATTACATTGTTCAAGATTCCCTTGAGAGGAAGTGAAAGGACAAGGACAAGTTAGGTGGACATGATAGAACTCCCTAAAGCTCTAAAGCTTTTTCTATGCCTCTCTTGCAAGAAGAGGATCAGGACCAAGTCAAATCTCCCTAGAGCACCAAAACTCCCATGATTTCATTAGGTTTCTCCTGGAAAAAGATCACGAGGCCCTTATTTGGGTTATAATGAACTCCCAGATCTATTGGAGGCAAAACTAGCTGGCAAAGAGAAGATGTGCATTACCCATAGAAGACCCAATTGACATGCAGATGTGGAGGCGAGTCGCAAGCATCATGAAGCCTTGCCCACCAAGGATGGAGAGGAAGGCCCAAAGATGGGTTGAAGATTTTGAAGGACCATCCCCTACCATGGCCTTGGAACAAACCCATCGGCTATCAAGCAAAGCAAGATCCTCGAGGCTACTTCCACTCCTAGCCTGGCTGCCTTTCTTCATAGAGCTAGGCCTTGCTTGAGGTGGCCCAAAACTGCATCATAGGTAATGAAGGGCCACCCCCATGCCTCCCTCTTATGGACTCACTAGATGTCAAGTAAGATGGGTTCCTAGAGTTGTGCCCGCTATAGGCCATCTGCCATCGAATGCAAATATGGGTCATGGTGGAGGAGGAACTGGGTGATGAGGTAGATGGTCATCACCCCTCCAATTCCACCTTCTGGCCATGATAGCCACACCCTATTAGCTAAAGCATCGGCCATTCCCAATACCTCCCATGTCAAGGAGAGCATTTCCATAGCATGCCCTTGATGCAAAGGTTCTAGTCTTGGAGAGAACCCTTCCATCAAGAAGGAAACCTGACAGCATTGGAACCAGAGAAGATCGACCATTGTCTCGACATTCCTTTGGTCGCAAGACTTTCGAAGAGCTTGGTGAAGATCTACTACCTTGGCTCATTATTTATAGGGGACTAGGGAAGGCTACCATGCCAATAGCCAACTAGTGTATGACATGTGTCCGCATCCCGTTGGCTAGGCATTTGCTCCTCCAAAAATTTGAAGGTGAAGTGCTATGCGATCCACCCAAGGTTGGCATTCCCTCGCTAGGTCCCACATTTATAGCTCTCTGCACTCTGACTGAGGTGACACCATAAATGTATTAATGTGATGTCCAGTCTGAAACATTCACATCAAGAGGCACCTTAGGCCACATTGCAAACCATGATTAGGGGCAGGCCAGATACTCTCCCTTCCCCCAAAGCATGACCAGGTACCAAAATCTCAATGATGTCTCGAGATTCATGCGAAGGCATTCCCCAGGCAACAGCACATCCTGTTCTTGGTGAGATTGGCCTAGGCATTGTAAAGACATACAAAGCATTGTAGAGAAGCAACTTGAAGGAAACAAGACATCATGCAAAAAAGAATGGAACTAAGAAAAAGAAGTTTTCATTTATTTCTTAAAAGGAGGTATAGAGTCTGCAAGTTTCAAGTCCTCTTCTAGCCTCTTCTTCCTTTGCATTACAAAATCTATGATCTCTTCGGGGGAGGCGTTCCAAGGTATGAGTGACCCAAACACCTCGCTTGCCTCGGGATAGTGCACCCCCATAATAAACTCACAAGCATTGAAGGCGTGCATGTGAGCCCGGTAAGAAGTGCCCCTCACATCCAAGTCAGCATTGAAGCTCCATGAACATGCTCCCCTAGACATTTGGGAGGTGCCCCTGGCCCTACCACTGGTCGGGGACCTAGAATCACCCTTGGTGGCTTTTCCTTTGATGGTGCTCGCTTATTGGTTTTCAAAAGTACAAGCAAGCTCCACCTCCAAAATGTTAGCTTTCATCTCAGCCTCCACCACCCGAGCCCATAGGTCCACTAAGTGCCTGGCCTCATCCACCCTAGTAGCTCACTCGGACATGACCGCACCCTCCACATCGATCAACCTCCCTTGCAAGAGAGAGATCTCTCATTGAGGGCCTTCAGATGGCTCGGTAGACCATTGTATCTTCTGCAGGCTTAACTGACCCCCTCCTTTCTTGTCCACTCTTAGGGGAACTATTTCACCCTCCTATGCAATAGCCTCGCCGGCAGCACCAGACAGTGCCATGGCCTGCAAGGAACATTCCCCATTATTGGGTCCAAGCTCTTCGAATGTGGACTTGCATCCCCACTAGCGGCACCTTCCATCTAGGTCATCGCATTGTCTCCTGTCGGATCCTCAACTTAGACTCCCCCTTGCAAAGTTGCATTCCTAAGGGTCCTATAGATTGAGCATTTGCAACCCCAGGATCCTTCATCTGCACACCCCTGGAGATCCTAGATGCCACTATGGAAGCCTAAGTCGTGGTCAGCCTCATTCCAGCACTATCACTAGTTATGAGTTTGGCGATCCTCTAGTGGGTGGCCTTTAGCTCCCAGATCAGCTCCTCTTTCCTAGTTGTGGACTGATCTAACTGGCACTCGACCATCTACCAAGCTTCCTTAGTCACAAATAGATCACGCTCTACACCAACATCCCCAACTTCCATGACCTCCAACTTTTACTTGACCTGGGTAAGCTCCTCTCCTGTGCTCTTGGCCTCACCCTAGATCTGCACGATGCTAGTCTCCATCTAGAAAGAGAAGCAATCTACTAGATCAAAAGGAGAGACTCACGACATTGATAGGCATGGCCCTACCTGTAGACATTAGGTGAAGCAGTCAGTTGGCTTCCCAGGTAGTGGATCGGTTACCTATCTAGGACAAGGCAAGGAGCTATGAAGCCAACTACTACTATCTACTATCACTGCAGGGAATATTCCTGCTAGGCGACCCACGTTGGGTGATGCTGCCATGGAGTTCCACCACTTCGCATGCATCTACTACCTCCTTGCCTACTATCTCTCCTATAGATTTGCTCACTGTTTCTCTTGCCACCCCACCCGTCAGCAATTTGGTGATGGTTGGGAGGGCTTCAACCATGGCCTCGATCACTGGTAGACATGCCATGATGGGCCCCTCTTCCTTGGTGACCTTGATAATAGCTAGCCCTGCAAGTAGTACAAGCACCAAGAGTTTAGCCACTAGCACCTCCTCCATAATGGTAAGGAGCATGAGTGGTGCCACCACCCAGGCCATTTCCACCACCTTGATCTCCGTCAAAACAAGTGGAGTAGCCTCCACACCTCCAATCAGGTTGCCCACCTTTGGCTCTATGGTAGGCAGTCCCAGGACCTCCTCTACGGTGCTCTCCAGGGGAGTCGACACTATACTGATTGTTGCAGTACTCTCCTTCCCTACATCAACTTTGCCGCTATTTGATAAGAACATCATCCGGTAAGGATTTTAATGCACACCGAGCATTTTTTTGGGTAAACATATATATTTATTTTTTTATTTTACTTTGGTGTATAGGGATTGGGCTTATTTTTATTTTTTGTATCTAGCTTATGCACAAATCTTAAAGCATGGAAATGGATTAGTTTGGATTATTTTAAAATTTATTTTAGATTAGTCTATTTATTTTAGATTAGTTTGAAGTTCTAGAGTTTTGGTCGAGTTAGTCTCAAACTTATTGGAATTTAGAGTCTATTTAAAGTGGTCATGTTATTGGAATAAGTCATTGAGAAATTAACAGAAGTTTTTTAAAGGTTTTTCCCGAATCACCTCCCTCCCTTGTTCCCTTTCTCTCCTCTCTTCTTCTCTACTTCTCCTCCTCCCTCTCTTCTTCTCTCTATGCTTCTCCTTACTTCTCCTTCTTCTCCCCACTTTTCTAATGTCTTGAGACCCCGACCTCCCGTCTAACCCATTTAAGCCCCTCTTCAAGCCTCCCCGTGTAGCTAGCATCATCTTTCATTACCACCAAGCCCACCCCCAACTAAACAATCGCCACCATGACCACAACCTTTATTGATAGCCAAACCCCATCATCCACCACTATTGCCTTCCCAACATTTAAACATTAAAATAATAAAAATTAATCCAACTTTATTTAGTTAAAAATTGATACTTTTTATGGTATTTTGTAGGAATTGACTCCATAAACATGTAGAGCTCGATTTTAGAAATCCAATGGCATAAACGACATGCAATTCGGGTTTCGAATGGACTTGAAATAAAATTTATAAGAATTTAGCACGAACTTCAAAGCCACACGATTTTTGGAGCAGCCCCTAAAACCTTTCAACCGGTTCACCCAAGACCAACGGTTTGGTCCATAGATCAGTGCCCGGTCCACCTACAGCCATTGCTGCCGGTCCACGGAGAGGACCGTGGACCACAGTGCTTCATTTGCTCCGGAACTTGTCGGAGAGCTTCCCCCGGCGACGCCCAAACCGCCGTCGACCTCACCACCGACCGGAGAGCCTCCAATGGCCGAAAAAATGCCAGAGATGGGGCTACTGCACTTCATTTTTT